>VWZG01004774.1:9198-152175 GCA_013396735.1 Grallaria varia
GCCCCCCCCCCCCCCCCCCCCCGCCGCAGCGGCACCATGTCGGCCAAGGTGCGGCTGAAGCGGCTGGAGCAGCTGGTGCTGGACGGGCCGCAGCGGCACGACAGCGTGCTGAGCGTGGAGACCCTGCTCGACCTCCTGGTCGGCGTCTACGCCGAGTGCAGCCGCGACTCGCCGCTCCGCCGAGACCGATACGTGTCCGACTTCCTCGAGTGGGGTGAGCGCGGGGGGCCGGGGCTGGGTGGTGGGGGCTGCAAGGGCCGGCCCGGCCCCGCACGGCGCTCCCGGCAACGGTCGGTGACGCCGCCGCTGGATGCGGCGCCTCCCTGGGGAACACCCCCGGCGGCTGCCGGGCCCTGACCCGGCCGGTCTCCTCCCTCGGTCCCCGGCGAGCCGCTTGGCAGCCGGCGGCAGGAAGAGCACCGGAGTGTCCTTGGCCTGAAACCCTGCTCGGCTTAGCCCGAAATGTCAGGCTAATCCAGCGCTCCTCGGAGGGTTTCCTACCTGGGGGAAGGGAAGGGAGGAGGGCAGAGCAGCAGGCTCGGGGCTTTGTAATGCTGCTCTGATGCCGGGTGGTTGCTTCGGAGAGAAGGGGGTGTGTGTGTGTGTGTGTGTCTTCAAGAAACAAGAGTTCCCGTTCATCATGCGGTCATTTTTTAATTCGGGTATGCCCCCGAAGGACCGAGCATTTCTAGACATCCTTTATAAGACCTTTGTTTAATGGTTTCCTACTCTTAAGCATCCTGATGATGAGAGACCTCCAGTAGTCTGGAGGGAGCTGACAAAATAAAATGTGGATACTTTTGGTAACACTTGGGATGAAAGTTTTCTATCCAGTGTTGTTTAGTTAAAGGCTATTGACTACAGGTATGTGGAGAGCAGAGATCCTTCCTTGCTGCATGTCTAAATGAGCTTATGTTAAAACGTCCATGGTGGCTGACTGGTTTATTCAGCTGAGTAAGTTATGAATAATAATAATGTATGATGAAGGTGACTTAACTTCTCCGTGGAATAAGAATGGAAGGGGAGGGAGGAGAGATCATTGCTCACAAGGACATTGTCCCGTTTATCAGCTGTTCCATGCGTGTACAGTTAATTAAGCTTTAAAAGAGCACTCTTAAAAAAACCCCAAAAAACAAAACAACAAAAAACAACCAACAAAACAAAGGATTTCCTAAGGGAGAGGGAGGGGCAGATTTACTTCAGTGAATGCAAATGTGTGTCTTCAGCACTACAGACCAGAGCACTAACATGAAGGGACAGCTGGTTCTCCTTAATTTCTGTGGGGACCACCACTCTTTGTCATACACTAACAAACTAAGAGGATTCACTTCCTGGACTCTTCTATTGACGTCAGTAATGCGATTGCCAACTGAATAATTAACCACTTTATCACATCTGCCCCGCGAGGCTGCAGCCCGGGGAACATCGATTATTTGTTTCGTTGTGGGAGCTTTGTCCATCTTCTGCAACGTTCATTCAGGTTTTTTGTTTTCAAGCTGATGGCTTGAACGAGTGAGCACCAGCAAACTGTTAAGTGTGATAGATCACACTGCAAAGATACTTGGAGTACTGAAGTTGAGGAAAGGATTTGGGGCAGAATGAGATGCTTTCTCTACAGCACTGCTGGTGGTTGTGTCTTACCGATTGATCCCTGCGTTGTCATTTTCTGGGGGATGGAGAGGCCGATTATCCAATTGTTTATAAAATCGCTTCCTTTTATTCTATTTTTTTGTGTTCACTGAATGTGAAAAGGTTACTGACTTGATGAAAAGTATAGTTCGCAATAAAAACAGTGTGTAGTTCCTACTGCAGTATGGGATTACCCTGGTATAACAAAGTGCCTATTCAATAAATAATTGAAATGTATGTGAGCTACCATCTGGTGCTGCAGAGTAGGGATAAAAGTTTATAATCCAGGCTCTTGATGGTAAGGGGGTGGGCCTAAATCTGGACTGCTTTATATTTGTGTTCCATCAACAAGGGATCCCCTTAAACCCAATTACAGTTGATACTGTGTGCTCCTCCCTTTCCTTCAAGCTGTTAAAAATAAATAAATGCCAGCAACAAGACACCTTTCATCTGTGTCCTAATGCCCTCACAGTATGTTTCCACTGACAAGGAACTTGTTTCTGCCTCCAGCTAATAAGGAAAATATCATGCCAAACATGCTAATCTTCCTTATGTCATGATGTGTTTTAATTACAGCCTGATTCTGTTAGAAGATATTCTGGATTGATGTGCACAAATTTTCTGTGCTGTTAGGTGTCTGTAGAAGCACAGTGTAGTTAAATATTTGGGATACACTTTGAAGACCAGTGTTTCTTTATCAGCTGGTGACAGAAGGAATTTCCTTTTGACAAAATGGAGACTTATCACTGACAATGGAAATAAACTGCACAGGTGTTAAATTTGAATTAAACTGAGCTTTATAACCAGCATTTCTTTAAAATTTTGCATTTAAAACTAGGTGTGAAGTATCACACTTGTAAAATTCCCTTTCAATGATTCAGCGTGGCTAATGGACTTGCTCTCATTCTTAATTGCTAAGAGAAAAGAGAGTTCAGGCGTGGTTGTTGAGGCCGGGCTTTTTCTGGTGTAGAGGAGATGTAGAGTTGCGTGGCATAGTTCCTGGATGTGGATATCTGTGTTCTCTGACAGCATGATGCTGCTCCTATTCTGGAGCTGGTGGTTACGGGTGAATGTAGAAAATTAAACGCCCTGTGAGACTTGGACCAACATCTGTGGAAGCCTCCCACCTTACCTGCAGAAGCTGGTGAGCTCCAAATGGTGGATCCCATTTCTTCTGTCCTGTAAATCCCACTGCTGCTTCCTGGCAGTTCTGCCACAGGCTTATTTCTTCAAAATCTTGCTTCCGATTTGCTAACCATATAAGAGCGTAGGGTGTGGCCATTTGTCTTGAGGCTGCTTGTGGCTTCCATTGCTTTGCAAATGTAAGAATCTGCCATTTTAACCTTGGCAATTACAGTTTTCCCATGGTGAATGGAGCTTTCAAACAGATTATTTTTCCCTATAGCGGATGTATAATACATGTATCTTTATGCCAGATGTCTTTGGAGAAGAGCTATGTGAGCTGCAAGTGAGGAGTCCAAAGTCCTCCTCTTTTAGTTATTTTTATTTATATTTCTGTTGAATAACATCCCACCCAGTTGGTTATCACTGTATTGTGTATATAATAGATATTGAAATAATGCTCAGTATTCTTAGCAGGAATTAAATGCAAATCTGTTAGATAACATAGATAACAGACCCGTGTCTACATTTTCAGAAAGAATTTCCCAAATCTGGGCTTTGTGTCTTCTGAGGTGTTGCTGCATCTGCTGCTGTTAGAGTGAGAAATTGTGAGGAATCCAAACAATGAGGAGTCCTGTTTATTCTAGCTGGTTCTGCTCATTCTTCTCTGAAAGTGAGACTACCTAAAGCTATCAGCAAGTGCAGAGGAGGCTGCTTTTCCTTTGGACTTGTGTGATGAACTATGGTGCATGCCACTGCCTGGGTTCTGTGGACTGAAATTGTTCATGTGCTGCAGAGTCCTCCTAAGGTACTCTTCCTGCAAAAAATGTGTGCTGTCCCTTGTTTAACCTGACAAGGAGACAAGTACAGGAGTGCTGGAGCAGCATGGCCGCAGCTCAGGTGTCTGTGCACCACCTGTCCTTAAGCTTTCAGGTGCAGCGTGTTCCTCCCTATGGAGCCTCTTGTTCTGTCATACTGAGGTATCCGAGCCTTGCATAATCCTGTGCTAGAGTGGCTGCTCCCAGGGCACCTTGCTGGCTGGCATCACACTTATGCTGGTCTGACATCACCTTGTTTTTCAGGAGTTATCTTAGTTGGCTCTGGCTGGTGCTCACTGCCCCTTACTTCCAGTCAGCAGGGACTGGTGCAACCGGCTGCTCCATTTTTGGACAGCTACTTGGCACGGTGCAGCCAGTAGGCAAGCATGTTCAGAGAAGAGTCTCTCATGAATAGGCCTTATTTGTATTCAAAATTGTCTTGGTACTGCACAGCCTCTCTTGCTCCATCCAGCCTTTGTTTCCTCTGATTCTGTGTCATACTGCTGGCTTGCTACAGAGGGCAAGGTGGCACATGTTCCCATACACTTCATTCAGTGTTGTCTCACTCCTGGGCTATGTACTGGCTGGTTCTCTCTGTGAGACCACCTCAAAACTGATGTCAGGGTGGTTTAGACTGATCTGAGATGTGTTTGGTTTTGTGCTTGAAGCAGGTGCATGAGATACTTCTATGGACTGTTTCTCTTGATGTGTTATGAGCTGTCTGTTTGAACGCTGACTTCTGTTTTGTGTTCTTAGTTTGTGCAAGGTCTGCTACTCAGCTGGAGTGGTGTTCTGCTTTTGCATGGTGGTGATGGGGGTTTTTTTGTCTGTGTGTTTGGTTTTATTTTTTCCTGAGAGGAACTTTTAAGTGGACTGAAGCTGTGGGGAAGAGGAAGATTTCAGCTGATTAGCACAAGTAGGCAGGCTGGACACCTGCTGCCAAGCTCTTGAAGACAGTCTGGCATAATACAGTGGATGCTCTTGTAGTAGCAGCAATGTGTTCCTACTGTGGACTGGAGGAGAGAAAAATGTACATGCAGAGTGCTCAAAGCAACCTCTAATCTAGCCCTGGAGCTGCCACTTTTAGGTACACGTCTGTTGCACTTGAGGCTGGACCATAGATGAAAAAAATCATGCACAGAAGATTTACCAGGAAGGGCTGCTGTTGTTCTGGTGCAGTGATTCACAGCTTTGGGTCGCTGTCGGGACTGGTGCTTCAAGTTTGGATCTTGCTGCTTGGAGGGTCTCTGTGAACTTTGCAAGTTGACTCACAGGCCTACTTTCTCCTCCTTCCAGTTCTGCTTGAAGAGGCATCTTAACCTTTCAGATAAAAAAAGTACCTAATGAGGGGAGGGAGAACCTTGCAGAGTGGCCTTTCTGTCAGAATAGTGTAGAGCTTGGTCTCCACCTGAAAGCAGTTGTATTCAGAAGTGTAGATGTGGACCTGAGAAAAGATCTGCTCAGCCTGCATTA
Source organism: Grallaria varia (assembly GCA_013396735.1). NCBI lineage: Eukaryota > Metazoa > Chordata > Aves > Passeriformes > Formicariidae > Grallaria > Grallaria varia. The sequence goes on from VWZG01004774.1 coordinate 14,241, forward strand.
GAGCATCTTCAAAATGAGCTACAGGGTGGACCAAGTCCTCTGACTGCCACAGTTACTGATATACTAGAAAAAGTGGTAGGTAAGGGCAGGTGCACGCTATGTGGGTGAGTGTGCTGCTGGTATAGGAGGCAGAAACTATCCTTAAGTATTTTCAGGATGACCTTAGAGATGTCGGACTATGAGTGTTGCTGACGAGGATCTTTTTTTTTTGGCCTTGTGGAGTTACACCAGGAAATACTGTCACTTGGCAACATGTCATATCTCTTGACTTGAGGGCTTAAATTCCTCTCTTCTTTCCCTTTGGCATTCCTTCCCCCTCTTCTCCTTGCAGAAATACACATAAAAAGCCAGGGAGGGACCTCAGGCTCTGCCAGTTCATGTAATGTCCTTCTCTGTGCAGGCAGAAGCTGTGCAGTGTGATAAGCCTGTTGGGCATGTGTGCGAAATGACTGTGGCTGGATAATGAAAACAGATGATGAACAAGAAAACTGAATTTCAGATTTTGTCTAAATCCCCTCCTTCCATCCTCTGTCCACCAAAGCCTGTTATGATCCCTTATTCTAGAGCTAGAGGCAGGAGGGTGTGGACTGAGGGCCCACTAGGGCAGGATGCACCTACAGGTGTCTTGCAGAGGTTCTGGGAAGGTGAGTGGTGGTGGTGTGACTATGGTTCTTCATGCAATGTGGATGTGGCTGGAACCCTTTCCTGCTCCTGAAGGCTTTCCTGTGGTCTCATATGGTGCACCATAGCTTGGATCACTTTGCTAATGAAGTCTTAGTGTGAGCATGGGTGCCAAATCCCAGTTTCCTGCATTCTCTGCTTTAAACTGGTTTTTTTCTTTTCAAAAATGTACGTTAGCATTAATTTCTGTTGAAGTTGCCCAAACTGCCACGTGAGCTTTGACAGTATTGTAGTCAGGGCTAAGGACTTGAGTGCATGAGGTTCAAACCCTGCTACTCTGTGATGATGGAGTCTTTACAGTACATCTGTTTTAATCTGTTATTTTTAGAACGAGGCAATATCTTTTAATGTCTTCTTCTGTAAAACTTTATGCAGTGAAACATTGACACTGAATGGGACCATCATGTTTTAGTAATGGGAAAGTAAAGTGGTCTGGAGGATTGAGGTCCATTGGCATGTGCTTTTAAAATGACAGAGTCCTGTGTGAATCTTGTCCTTTGTCCCATGGAATAAAGTTGCTATCGCTTTTCTGTGGATAAAGGTGCTAATAAATAGCACTGGTCTTTAGTGAGGCTTTGAGGAATTATGTGGTATGTTAAAGGCTGTGATCTATGTTTTGCATTTTAATTTTGTTTATCTATGAAAACTCCGAAAGGTTTAAATAAGTCACTGATAAATTTGTCTTCATATAGGAAAAAATGTGTGCAGCTAGGAGTTTCTCACTGATGGTACATGGTAAGGTATGGAATGCAGAAGTAAGATTTCATAAGTATCCATGAATGCAGTGATTTTTCTGACTTGTTTCACCTGCAAATCTAAATTATTTTCATGTTGATTTTTCACATATATTAAGATTAAGTATTGCAAAATACTTTATTTACATCCTGAAAACTTCCAGGGTTGGCAGAGTTATGCATTATCAGTGGAAATGGCTTGGATGTCAGTTTAACCAACAGATCCAGTACAATGAACTTTTTTCTCAAATTAAGTTGAACTAACCTATTTTTGCAAACAATTCATGTGTGGGAGTGAGTCAGTTTCTTCCACACCTACTAGAACAAATGATTTTAGCTGTGTGAATCAGAACTGAGGTGGCTTATTTCATTAGCTTTTTTTAGCAAGTTGATTTTACTTTATGGTTCTATATTAATTTTTCAGGTTTTAGAAATGTTGATCTGTAGTTAAGATTAGCTGGGAATGTTAAGATACAGATTAGTTACATTTATAAAAATTACATTTTATCCCTTGCATGTAATTTGAAGCTATTAATTCAAACTGGTTTTAGATGGGTATTACAAAAAGGAAGAATTATAATACTTACCTTAACGATTCCAAATTTATCTGAGCCGTTAACAGAATAGGATTAGGAAAAGTTTTATGGGTTCATCTTTTTCATTACCTAGCTCTGAAAAGACTAATAGGGTGATGGACCACAAACCAACTTATTAGAAAAATAGAAGGGCTTGTTAAAGCTTTTTACTGTTTTGTTGCCTTTGATAATATTTAAACAGAGTTGAGATGAATTTCCTAGGTCTTTCATAAGGTACACTTGAGAATTCCAATTTATTCTCAATGTAGTTACCAAAGGGCTTGTATCATGGTCAGTAATATATCTCAGTGAAGCTCTAGGTTTTGTGATGTTTTGGGTTTGTTTTTTTTTTTGTGTTTTTTTTTTGTTTTTTTAAATAAAAGAGATTTAATTTTTAAAAGCTTCTCCAGGTCTAAGAATTTTTATGTACGTTTGCTCTGTGGTTCACTGTGATCTGTTCATTTTAGCTCTCTCCTAACACTAAAATCTTCCGCTCTATTCTTCTCATCAGTGTATGCAGATTGCCAGAAAGCAAGCTTTCATTTATAAAGATCTTGTTCACTATAATGAATGTAGCTTTCTTCAATAGGAAACTACACACTGTTTTCCTAAGCCCTGATTTTGCATAGGCCTCAGTAATCATGTCTGTAGATATACTTAGTGTGCATTCAGATTAAGTGTGTGCATCCATCATTTCCAGCTGAGGCCTTAGGCATCCTGAAGTGCCTGAGATCTTAATTTCTATCATTCATGTCATCAGGGTCTTAACACTGAAACCTGTTATTACTTAACCATGGCCTAAAGCTTCAAATGTGATTAGTATCTTTGGACACCCAACCTGGGACCTCTGTAAAGGAGTCTGAGCTTTGGAAACTGGTGGGGTGTCTTCATCAAGTATTGAATCATTGAAAATGAATGGAATTTATTAATCAGATGTGCATTAATGAAGGCTGAGTTATAGTTCTTAATTTGCTTAAGTGCATTGCCATTGAGGGCTGAATATGTATAGCTGCCTTTCTACAAGAGGCCAAGAAGACAAAAGATCAGAAGCAGCACCAATTCCAAATTCTTTTCACCATTTATAATTGTTTTCCTACATAAAATTAAACATGGATAATTGCTTTGTGAAGCCCTATTTGAAATGTGTTTGTGCCAGTTTAGTGAGATGTTCACGTCCAGGGTTTTAGAAAAGTCTGTACAAAATTCTGTCTGGACTTTTAATTCAGCTTAAATGTGGGTTATATTGTTCTAATTGTCATCAAAGAATTAGGTGAAAGATAAAGTAGCAAGTAAGATGACACCTATTTTAAACTTACATAAGTAGATATGTGGCAGCCAGTCTTAAAGGAGTGTTGCAGCTATTCTGGCATTATTGTACTTTTATTTTGGACTATGTAGTTTGTGGGATGTGGCTTCATTCTTTTTACAGGTGGTATAACTTTACCCAAAACATAGCAACCGCTGTAGAAGTGTGTGTGTGTGTGGGGTTGTACATTATGATTTTCCTGCTAGTAATGGTCCCTTAGCCTAAGAATTAAACTGTATGCCTTCCCTGGAGGGGACAAAATCTGTCCTCATCTGAGGAAGGACAAGGTTTCTAGTAATTACATGGTAATACTTGTCCGGCATCTGAAACCTTTTTCCCACTCTTCAGGAGTTCCTCTGTCCCTGGTTCCCCTCCTGCCTCTTCCAGAGATCTGTGTTCACCTAGGGGTGGATGGCAGTTGTTTCCATTGCCTTGCACACCTTTTGATTTCTGCTGTAGTTACAACATGGCTACTGTGGTCTACGTTTTGCACATCCTTCCTCAAAAGTTGGCTTTTTCGTGGAGCTTTTCTGTGTGCTCCAGTTTTATTGCTGCCCATGTGACTTGGATTATCAATGCAGAAGGCTGGAGTGTTCTGAGTGTCTTTCCATTTTACTGTAATTAAGGCAGAGTAGAAACAGCAGCAGGGGGACTTCAGGCATGAAGATCCTATTATATCATTTTGAAATATGCTCCTAAAGGTTTGCTTTTTTAAGATGCATGTTTAGTCTTTAAATTTAGCTCTTTTTTCTGATAGGATTAGTTAGGTCGTCATGTGTCGTTCCCTCCACCTCCATTTCTGTTTATAATGGCTGTGTGGCCAGACTCTCCTTGTCTCTCATTAGCCCTGAGAGATGGATGCCCAGTGTGCAAGCTCTGCAGGCTTCTGTCTGTTCTTGCAGTCTGGATCCAAAGGAGAGTAGCAAATATGTTTTTCCTATAGTTAGGTGCACTTAAGTAAGATGTTGCTATTGAACATTTTAAATTAAGGATCTAAATTTTAACTAATAATAAAAATATTATCTTTATATAAAAAGAATACAATAATTATTAATCCTAATAATATTAATAAATAAAAAAATTAGGTTTCTGTGTCTGAGGGTTTGCATTATGGCTGTGTGAAATGGGAGTGTAGTATCTGGCCACATTTTCTTTCTTTTTAGTTTGTATGTTCTTTTAAGCCAAGGAGGGGATCTCACTGTGGTCTTGCTATCAGTGGTTCTTTCTGGGGTGGCTTCATTGCCCTGAAATGCTCTCAAGCTACTCACTCTAAAGGAAACTACATTTTTTGTGATTCAGAACTTCACCCTATATGACTTCCAGCAAGAGGCTGTGATGAGAAAAGTTTTACAGGTACAAGAGACTAAAAGTTATCTAAATGTCCTAATGGGGTAACTGGTAGCTGGTAACTGCTAGATGTTGGGTTATAATGCAGAGGGAAGGCTGCAGTCTGTGGTATTTAATCTTTCTTGCCTTTTATGGATAATATGGTATTTTTCCTAAACTCACAATGCTTCGTCTTTCAGAGCAGATTTTCTGAGAAGCTGCAGATTAGTTGTGTCACAGGGAAGAAGCACAAACATTTTCTTTCCAGACCAGCTTTAACTAGTTGTAGTAAAATGCCTTTGTCATGTGGCAACATATCGCTACATAGAGGAGTTAAGTTTGACTGTTAAATTACTCTGTTATGTAACTGAAGATTTCCATTACCAGTAATGTACCAGTAAATTCAGCCCTTGGTTTCCTGAACTGTTAATATTTAAGTTGGGAATAATGACAACATACACACAGTTGTTTTTAAACTGTGGTCCTGCTGGCCTGGTACTCCAGATAACACAGGACAACGTACGGTGGAGATGCCTCACTGGAGGCTCTGCCAGGCCCACACACTGTCTTTATCTTACCCTTAGAACTGTTTACTGGTTATTAAGGCAACTGAAGTGTGGTTATCACTGTGTTTGTTACTGTGGGCAGCAGGATTTACTGGATTGGAGGTAGTGCTGTACCAACAGGGCTGTACTGGTCAGGCTTGACCCAGGCAGGCAAGACTCAGGTCTACATCTGTGGCTAGAAATAATCAGTCCTTTTGAATCCTGAAGTTGACTCTGTCTGATGTGAATTATAAAGATAAAAGACCTGATATTTTAAGAAGGAGGGAAGGAAGAGAATTTTAATCAAAAAAATTAAAATTTGATGATGGAGAAGCTTTTACTGCCCTTAGGAAAGGGCTTTGCAGTAATTTTCCTCAACACTGAAGGTATGCATGGATTTGAGTGGCTCAAATCAGGAGAAATGTCCTGGTTGATCCTGAAAGAATCAGAGCTATAGGTTGTCTAGGTATAACTTTCCTATTCTTGTGGGTAGTATTAAACATTGTAAAGATTGTGTCTACTGTTTTGGGCACTTGGTGGGGGTGGGAATAGCAGATATTACTTTCTTCACCTTTTGCACACCAGCATTATACTTCCTTCATGCTGTGAAACCTCACAAAGTTCATCATGACAAGTGTGAAGTCTTGTACTGTGATGCTGTAAAAGCTGGGGAATGACCAACTGGAAAACAGCCTTCTGAAAAAGATTTGGGGATCCTGGTAAACAATTAGTTGGAAAAGTCAGCGGTGCACCCTTGTAGAAACAGAAGCTGTCTGTGTACAGCACTACCTCTGTGAGAGTGTAGCTAGAGGCTGAGGGAAATGGTTATACTTTGCACCACTTCTGAGGCCATTTCTGGAGTATTTTTATCTACTTCTGGACTTCCCAGTACAGAAAAACCACCGTGAAACTGAAGGGCATCTGGCAGTAAACCACTGATGTGGTTGGAGGTCTGAAGTATGTGATATGCAATAAAAGCCTGAGATATCTGGGCTGGTCAGCCTGGAGAAGGGGAGTCTGGTCATGATCGTCAACTGCCAGATGTGTGGTTAGGGATGACACAGGAGGACGCTTCCTGGATGTGCTGCCAGGAAGGAGATACGATGGACACAGGCTATGGCAGGGAGGATTCTGACTACTTGTAAGGGTGGAAAAATGTTCTTGTGAGGGTGGTCTGGCACTGGAAGAATCACCCAGAAAGGTGGTAGTCTCGCCGTCCTAGGGGGCAAACCTCAGCTGGACAGGGCTTTGCATCACCTGATTGAATGTTGATGTTATCTCATCTTTGAACAGGAGGGTGGACTCTGATCTCCAGAGGTCTCTTCCAACCGTAAATTTACTCTGTGGTTCAGTATAATAATGTTTTTCCGGTGTTCACAAATGTATTTAACGTCACAGCTGCTCTAATAGAAAACAGTTGTTCTTCATATTTATCAGAATGAAAAGAAATACGTGAAATAGAATCTTCTTCTTGTAGTAGATAAAGAAGTTCACACAACTTGTGCAAATATACTGTTAATTTTTTTATAATCTTAGGTGGTTACCACAGTCTGAACATAAGTATTGACAAACTTTTAACTGGACTTGTCAATGAAGGGAAGCTACGATTTGTTCATGTTGGTCTGCCACGTATTTAAAGAAAGCACCAGTTTCCTTGTTCCTGGCAGAGAATTGCCAGAACAGGTTTTAAGAACTCTGAACCTATGTTTTATGCCTAATGCTTTTCTCAAGTGTGGTTTCCTTCTGTCTGGTTGTTTGCCTTGATAGCAGTTGAAGTATTTTAAAGCATTGTTCTGTGGAGCTGTCAGAAGAGCCTCCAATCCCTGCATGACTGCGAGCCTGAATCATCCTTTATGAAAAATACAGGTTTAGCAGTTCTGCTAGATATGTTCTCAGATCACAAGGGGATCTCTAGTTAGTAGAGTTCCTAATATCCTTGTATCTGACATTATAAGGAATCTGGCTAAGCAGTTGCTAACAACAGGGTAAAACAAATCTTCCTCATAGTTCTGAAGATCTAATAGAAGATAGTAGCTGGGTTTTTTTTGCTTCCTCGGTAGAGTAAGAGCTTATAACTTAGATGAAGCTGGACTTGCAACATGGTTTTAATGCTGAGATTATTTACTGGTAATAATACACTGTGGAGCTAACCAAAGGACAACAAATTCAGTGTTTCAAAATCATGTTGATATATAGAAAATAGCACAGGAAGTGCTATCATTGTGCAAATGGGGCAAAACCCAAGAACTAAATTCTTTATTAGTGGTGTGTTGTGCCTATAGGGTATCCTAAGGACCTCCTGACTTTCCATGCAATTAATTTATATCTGTGTCTTGAGTATGTACCTTACAGAAAACTCCTTGGAAAACAATAAGATTCTTTAAAATTCTCCTATTCCTAAATGCCTGGAAGTCTGGTAGGCATCCTTCTTGGAGAGCATATACTGTCGGCTATGTCATGAAGGCGTTAATTGAAACTACCATATAATGTAATGGTCCACTGCCCTTCTGGGGCAAGGACTGGCTGTGAGCAGTTTATAATGTGTGTTAGTTTTTCAGAAGAAACTTTTTTTCAAAGCGTTGTGTAGTTTTCAGATGCACACTTGCAGGTACCTTGAAAGAAAAAGCAGATAGTGAAGTAATGGCAATAAGTTCTTTTTGTGGACTTGAGTCTTGCCGCTTAAAGCTGCTGAGAAATATAATTCCCTCCTCTCATGTCCTTTATTTCCTCTTTCATTTAATTGTTCAGACTCTCCACTTCTCATTTCCCATTTGTATTTAGAGAAGGCACTTTGCAGTGATGTCTTTAAAACAGCAGTGCGCACTTGTGCACCCATTGCGGTAATGATCTTTTGTGTCAATGGCTGTAGTATGTTGTTGTGCACATTGGTAATGATAGCTCTTTCTTCAAGTATATGGTTGATAGCTACAGAATAAATAGTAAAGAGACTTCACTGGAAAATGTGCTCCAGTAATTTACCTTCAGAGCTCTGTGGGGAGCCCTGAAATGGGTGACAGCTGGTGAAAGATAATGGATTATCTTTCTGCAAGAGGAAGGCATGGACAAGACCTACTTCTTACTTCAATCTCCTTGCCCTCATCTCTCCCTCCCCCTCCATGTCCCATATAACACTAAAGAACCTGCCCTCTCCATTTTCTGAGGGACTTGGGTGGAGACTGTTAGTTATCCCTTTTGTATTTAAAAAATAAAATAAAAAAATTAATTGGCAAGGAAATAAATTTAGGTGTGCAGAACAATTCGTGGAAGAGGAAATCAACACTGTCAGCTTGTAATCTGCTAACATATATCCAGAAATAGATTGTTGAGGAGTCATAGTACTCAATTTAAAATTTGTAGTATTGAAATAAAAAATCAGCAGGTACATGAATTAGAAAGGAGTGGGAAAATTATAATTTAGAGTCCTAAATATTGATCAATATATTACAAACATTGGTCAGGCCAGATGTCTTTACCTGTGTTTCCAGAAGTTTCAGTACTTTAAGGAAAACTTTTAAGTTGAGCTTATTTACTATAATGTCTGTAAAGAAAGGTTTTGAAGGAGAGATGGAACTGATGGTACTCAAAAAAACCCAGAAATTCATATGAGGTAACAAAGAATCTTACTAGACTTGGGTGTTTTGATCTGTTCAAATATGTTCGTGTAAGAAAGATGAGGCTCTGGGTTGACTTCTTGGTTCTTTGAAAATGCTTTTCTCATAGAGTGACTCTTTAGAAAAGAATAATTTCTTAAATTTTGCGTTCATGTAATACAGTTGTAAATGCTTCTGGCTTCTTCCTGTCTGTTAAAATACAACTGAACAGTCAGGGGTGAACTTTTGCCAGCAATTGCACAAAATACTCTGCTATTGTAAAATTTACTAAAATAATTAGGCACATTTTTGTTCCTATGTAAGACTAACTACTGGTGCACTCTGGGAACAGTAGTTAGAAGCAGTGACAAAGTGACACTTGCTGCTCATGTAGATAATAAAATGGAATAGTTTAACACATGACTGTTACTGCTACTTCTTTTTAAAGATGTTGTCGTCCTAGTTTTTGGGTTTTTTTTAAATGATGCGGCTATGGATGTGGTTTTAAAATTCAGATTATATGGGAAACAGGAGCTAAGCTTCCAGAAATTATTATAAAAGTGAAATTTTGTGGTTGTTATGTTATTAACATTAGGACAGTTGCCAGAAGAATAGTCTTCAAGACTTTAAATCCTTTACAGACAATTCAGTCAAAAAAAATGCAAGTTTATAAGCACAGCTTTCTTTCTCCTCAGTGCTGTGTGGTATCTGTCTTGCAGCCCATTGCCACAAACTTGTGTTGTGTGTGTTCCTGTCCATAAGAACCAGATTGAAACTTGTATGCTACTTTAAGGACCATGAAAGTACCAAGAGATTAAAAACATTTTTTGGTACTATTCGTGTCCTTGCTGGATTTATGGTGGCAACCCAAAGGTGGAATGATTGAACAAGCAGTCCTGAGCACCCTTTTCATGATGTTTAAAAAAAAAAAAAAAAGATTACCTATGTGGCATATCTATTATCTTAAGAGATTGTAAAGAAAAGGAAAAAATTAAAGATTATATATCTTCTAGATTTTCTGTTAGAAAGTTCCAAAGAAGTTTATGGAAGAAAAGGATTACATAGCCTCAGCTTCATAATACTCGCATCAAAAATGAAACTAGCTTGTCTGAACTACAGTGTCAAGGATGAAAAGTTTGACAGTCTTTATAAATTGTGGTTTGGGACTGAGTGTTCTTTTTAGTGAGTCAATGCAAGTGGAAAATACTACTTAAGAGCTGAAAGAATCAGGGAATGGGCAAAGTAGCCGAGGTTTATTTAGATGACACAGGCGACAAATTAGTAAAGGAAAATATTGAATTCTATGTGGGAAAAGAGAAGGGAATGGGGTATAGTTGAAATTATCCATAAGGAGGTAGAAAGGCAACCACTTGGCTTTTCTTTGTGTAAATATTCACTCAATGTCTATACTAGTTTGCAGTTGCATTGAAGTAGGTTCAAGTAATTTGAAGATTAACTGAAATTCCTTGTTCTTCTGCATGTGGTCACCTCTTCTTCTTGTGGTCTCCTCAGAGGCCGAGTACTGTGTCAGAAGATTTCTGGAAGGAAGTTGATGCATCTTCACTGGTTCCTACTCTGGAAATGGAAGCTGTAAAAGCACATCTATACTGGTAGAGTTTTCCAGCTGCATCTGTACTGGCATGCAGGTGCTCATCCTGGTGTTGCACTGGAGCTTCCAAATGTTTGGTTGTTATTTCCATGTGTAGAGTAAAGAAAAGGTTGGAAGCCAGCAGAATGGAGCCTGAGGTATAGATGAAGATTTGAGATTGCCAAGCAACAAGCTTGTTCTCAACGTCCTTGTGATTTACTTTCTGTTTTGAAATGAACACACCTGTCTAGATGGGCTGTAAAAGAGTGAGGAAAAGGAATTTTCCACCTAAATGCATGGAATAAAACTTAGGGCAAAAGGGTTGTGCATGTGGTGGTTATTAAATAAAGATGGCATGCTTTATACTTTAAGTAAAGAGGAATGTGCAGAATGAAAAGTTGCATTTAAAATTACAAGCTTAAAAGCAGAGTGTTTTATCAGATACTGCATATGAGAAAAACTTGTTGGGATGATCCTCACTTGATATGCCTACCTTGAAAAGCTGAGGAGCGAGACGTAAAGGTGTGATGTGGTATTTACAACTGTGAGTGTAGTGACTGAACAGATTTTTGTTTCCTACTGACTTTAAGAAGACGCAAGGAAGAGGGAGAAGCCAGAACTCGGGGATCCTGGACTGCTGCTGATCATGCTGGAGCGTGCAGTACGGGGGTGTCTATTCTGTATTGGGATGTTAGTGTGGAGGATATAAGCTTCCGGGAGCATACAAGAGGTTTAGGAAAGCCTGGAAGCATGTCCATTATGCAGCACATCATGTGCGCTGGCAGTCTGTTGAGAGCTTTTCTACAATCATGATCCAGAAACTGGATCTAAGAATTTCTGAAAGATATCACAGCAAAGATGTTAGGAAAAGATGAGCTATAAATACTAAACAAAACCAAACCTGTTCTTTGATACATTAAATACTGAGATAAGGGGAAAGAGCTTATTCAGTGTACTGTACATAAATTAGCAAAAATTTGGATAGGAAAGTGAGATAAAAATGCAGAATGAGTGGGAGAGAAGGAAGAACTTCATCCTGCCTGTACTAGAGAAAGCTGAATTTATAATGCTTGGAGACTTGGAAATGTCTCTAGGAAAAGGCATGGTGTTCTATTTTTAGATTTCTTGTTCCGTATGCTTTGCATATATATGTGATGTTAAAGCTCTTTAGTCATGCTCTAAATCAGTTAGATTTTAAAAATTCACTCCTAACTGTTCCAAGATTTGACTTCCCTAAGGACAACGTTTTGATTTAAAAGACAGTTTAAAAATTCAAGCGTGTATAAACTGTCATGTGTTTAATATTCTAAATTATCATTTATCCAAAACATTTTCTTTCAGGGCTATTCAATGTGTGCTAAAAAGCCCAACCTTGCTTCCAGGCAAGCTTTAAATGGACCTTTTCTTTTGTTAATTTAAGAGCAGGCATTTTGATCTCAGGCAGTTTGAAACTTCAGACTAATTAGTTGATGCTAGCAACCCAAAACCCGAAATGGGCAATATCCTAAAACAGAATTCTACAGGCTTCTTGGTTTATTTCCTAATAATGACTTTTTTGGTATTTGTTGGTTTGGTAGGGTTTTGGGGGTTTTTTTGGGGGGGGCGGGGGGGGGGGCACTGAGCCATGAGCACTTATGAAAAAAAATCTGTACTGCCAATGAACCATGTACCATACAATTGGACTCCACTTTCAGAATTCTGCACCCAAGGCCAGGTTTAGGATTTCCTCATAGTTTTTGAGTAGATTCTCCCCTGCCTCTCTGGTAAAAATTTAGACCTTATCAGTTTTAAATTTTAGCTGTAGTCTGTGGAAAGCCTGGGGAAAGATACAGACAAATTGTGAAATATGCCGAGTCAGTATCAGATATTAAGGAAAAGTTGCACAGTGAAATTAGAAGCACGTTGCCTTATCTGGGTAAAGTTTTCATCACATCTTGGAAGGCTGAGAGATGTATTTGTCTTCCCTTTCTACTATCTTTACATCCTGTCTAAGCAAAGATGTGTCAGGAAACATCCTGACATGCCCTCTGGAGATGTGTTTACCTTCTGAATACCCCAAAATCCAGTGATTTTTCTGTTACAAGTAGCTGGCCATGCTTCTAATGTTTGTCCTGTGTTTGGTTGGTAGTGGCCTTTTGCACTTGGAGTCAGTAAAAATGGTGGTGCTGTATATGGTCCTTCCACTTTATTCCTCCCAGCTGATGACATTGGAATGAGTAGACCAAGACAGAATGGCCTTGGCTCTAGATTTCCTGGTCTAGGGAGGGAACTGAAGAAGTAAAAGTATTTATAATAATAAAAAAGGCCACTCTGAGCCATCCACTGTCATGTGTAGCAAATCATTGCATGAGACTTGTTAGTGTTCTCTGCAGATTCAAAGACAATCCCCCTCGTCTCTATTCTGAGTAACTTGAGCTACTCCAGATATTCTTGTGCCTGGTTACAGTAATTGCTTGTTGCATGTCTTTGTGGCTTTTTCCTATGGCAAAAATCTGACTTTTAGTGACCTTTTAATTAGATCTCAAACTCCAGGCAAGTTTTGAAACAGGGTGAGTAATGTCTGAGAAAATGTCCTCCTGTCCGCTGCCATTTAGAAGGAAGTGGAGTGAAGAGAAAGATGTGCCGCACCTGTACTTAGAGTAGCTGTTGCTGCCTGAACTCTTGAAATTGAAGAACAGCTCAGAGTGTTTATATGTGTAGTGTTGCAGCCTTGAGCCACCAAAAAACCAGAAATCAGGTGCAGTTCTATAGCACTGTAAGCTGATCTAATGTCCTTTCCCCTTAGTCTTATGTTTCTTAGTTTATGGTGTTGATCTGGTTGGGAATTGAAATATGAGGAAAAAGGCAGTTGTCGTTTGGGTCTGCTCCCTTCTCAGCTTTCCATGGGTGTTAGCACCAAGGCAGGCCACCTCTGCAACAACTGGACAGCGGGGTGAAGGCTGATGTGTGGGCAGCTCATCACACCCTGTGCCACTTAGGACAGTGGCCTCTGAGGAACAGCTGTGCTTGTGCTTCTTGCTTGTGCTGGCACAGCAGCCTCTCCTGACCCTTCAGCAATGATGATTCAATTTGTTAAACTACAGGATGATAGTTGCATTGTGCCTCGGTAGGTTGGGATCCTGCTGGTTTAGTGAGTAGAATCAGGTCAGTGAGGTGAGACCAGCTGGGTTTGTTGGAGCCGATACAAGGAAGAGAGCAGATCTGTGGAACTGCCCCTCTGGTCGCAGTGATGCGCTATGGTTGTGCCATTGAACTAAAAGGGATGTCTCGTAATGTGGATTCCACTCCTGCCGCTGTAAGTGCATTTGTGTAGGGTACTTTGGCAAGAAGAACCTAATAGAAACCTCTAACCTCTGAAATGAAGGAGGTGGCATGTGGTAAAAACAGCACCAGTGTAAAGTATAAATTGTTCTGTTACATTATGCATGCACTAAGTTTATAGGAACTTGGGAGAAAATCATGTATATATCTGGAACAAAAAAAAGGCGTGTTTACTGTAAGCAATTAATGCTTCTTTCTTGCTACGTTTTACTTCTACGATAAAATTAAGTATGCCATCAGGAACTAGAACTTTGCTCATACAATGATGATGCAAGTGGTGGCTTAATTAATCTAAGTGTATGTAATTGTATCAGCACAGTGTGGTCATCAGATTGGAATTGTTTTATTTCTTAGCAGGGTGTGCAAGAGGTGATGGATCTGATGAAATTTAGTTTCATCCTATGTTGTTGAAATTTGGGTGAGCTCAAATTTGGGATTTTCTTAATCTCTGCTTTCAAACTATCTGAAAAATAAGTGACGATATCAAAGTTTTTTTCTGAGCAGTGATAGTTCTCAAACTATTCTACAAAAACTAATTATGTTTTAAAGATTATTCATCATGCAGTAAAATAAGTGGATTTTAGCAATATTTGCAATGTTGTTAGGGAATAAAAGGAATTGAATCATTGAAATTTTACTGTTAGGAACTAGTGATTCATGTGAACCCCTGAAACAATTTTTCCATTACTGATGTGCTTCAGTATGCAATTGCCATTTGCTGTGGCTTAAATGGCCTCTCCAACACCTGCAAAATCTGGCCCTGAACTAGGAGTTTAGAAAAATTAAGGCATAAATAAAGCTATATTAAACAGAAACTGCATTCTGTAGTGTGTTACATCTATTTCTTACAACGTTTTGACATGTATCTTGGAAGATTTTGTGCTAATGTGGTATAGAGGGACTAGAAACAGGCTCTGGCATAGCACTTCCATGTTTGCTGCAATCCAGCCCAGGTTCGCATCAGTCCCAAAAGCTATTCTACCCTTCTCCAGTCTTGTCCTTCTCCCTGCCTTGGGCTGCTGCGCCAAGGTCGCAGCTGAACATGAGTCACATTGAGTGAAGGGTTTGGTGGGAGGGGATGGTGGGACAAGTTAGCCTTAGCCTGGAAATGTTTTCTGGTTTGACATAGCAGGTGAATGCTAATGTTGATCCAAACAATAGAGTGGAGCGTGATGGGAAGAAACGAGGAGGAACTCTTTAGGCAGCAGAATTAATTTCCTTTATGAATTGAAGTGGTCAAGTAGCTCCCTATTCAGTTGTCTGAAATGTCTGAGATGTCAGACAGTTCCAAGGAAAATCTGTAATTCAAAGTGCCTGCGTATGACTTGATGTACATATGTCTTCTGGGCATGGTATGACCATCTTGAGGAAAATAAAAGGACTGAAGATGAAGCTTATGAAGGTATTGGGTAGCAGCGCTTATTTAAGAGTGGAAAAGTTTATTACAGAATAGTAATATTTTCTTTGGGTTTTTTTAGCAAGGCTTAAGAGGAAGGAAAGTACCGCCTTTGAAAACCTTACAGTTTGAGTAGAAGCAAGATATGATTGTTTCATTTCTTCAGAAAGTGACAACTTGCAGACATTGGACATCTGCTCAGTAGATTAGTCAGTGAAGGCTCTAAGTCTGAAGAGGCTGATGAACTACCAGGGAATCCATGGCTGGTACACAGTCTGCTAAAGGAGCTGGTAACCTTAGGGAAAGGTTAGAGAGGCATAGCAACTCTCCCTCTCCCAAACAAATGTGACAAGTTGGAAAGAGGTATGAAAACCCTGGACTACAAAGTGTAGTCAGGAACACAATTTCTGTAGGAGCTTTCTTCATTCTCCCATGAGAGTTGGTCCAGAACTTCATCTCAAGCTGCTGAGTGTTTTCTGAAATGCCCTGATGAGTACTTATAGAGCTGCAGGTTTTCTTGTTCAGTTTTCAGTCTTTTTTCCTGCTTAAAAAAGTCTGTGTCCTGATAACTGTGTCTGAAATGTTACATATTACGAAGCTTTACTGGGTTTGTGTGGATAGTAAATCACTTCTGGCTTTCACAAACAAAATGCTATTCACAGCCGCATTTTTCTTCAATCTTTACACTAACACTACTATCTTCCAAGATCAATATTTGGGGGAAAAAACCCAACAAACGAATCCTGCCTGAGTTGGTTCTAGAGACCAAGCTGTACTTCCCTAAGTTTGGATAATTCCATGACAGTAACACAACAATAAGATGAAAAATTGGGCAGTGAGCTTTGTCCTCTGATACAAGCTTCTGCTCCTTGTACTTGCATCCCTTGTAATATTAGTGTATGCCATTTGCTTTAGGTCTGATAAGCATGTGGTTTTTATTTTACCTGACCATTATTTTTGTTTTGGTAAGCTAAGGTTTTCCGTAAGTATGAGTACAGCAAATAGTCATTTGGTGGTTTTTTTGGATATGCTAGCCAATACTTAATTCCTCTCACTTGCTGGAACTCTGTTGCTGTTTAGTTCTCAAAGACACGTGCGGTGGCTTTGACAGGAGTTAAACTGGAAATGTGTTTCGTCACTTGGACTACTGGGAACCATCTGTGTGTTGCTCAGTAGTAGTCTGTGCAACCCTTGAGTGTTACCTTTGGTGTCCTTTCATTGTAAGTATGAAAAGCAGTGAATGGGCTAGTCAGGCAGATAGCCAGATATTAAGCGTTTGTGGTAACATTCATCAGTGAGCTGGCATATTGTTGCTGATTTGACTCCGTCTGGGTGGCTCTTCCTTTAGGAGCTTGCTACACGGAAAGAGTAACAGTGAACACAGGTGATGTTTCAAGGTAAATGCCTTGCTCTTCTGGAGGCAGATTTAGCAACACTAATAGGATCAACATCAGAACGACTACTCAATATTTTTCTTCAAAGCATTTCCCAATGCCATTACCCTTTAGCTCGGTGATAAATTTTTCATCCAGTTATCGCAGACTAGTGTACAAATTCTAAATACCATAGTCAGTTCTGTAATTGAAAAAGCCGGGTACAGAGCAAGATGCAGAAGCTATGAGCACTCAGTCTTGGTTCATGCCTAAAATTAATGATGTTTTTATCCTTTAAACTTTTGAGGGGTTTACATGTAGTTATCTAATCCAAATCTTGGTCCAAATTCAGCTCTGTTAAGTGTCAGCAAGGTATCTGATGGAAAGTGGTCAGCCTCACTTTTACATATGTCAGAAAGCTTTCATAAAATGAACCAAATCCGTAGTCATGGCTGCAGATGGTTCTTCAGAATGGTTCAATGGTTGTGCAATAGTTCTTCAGAAGAGCTTGAGGGGTTTTTTAAACATTTGTATACCAAATAAAGAATAATTATGATATTTAATTTAATAATGTTACTACCTACTGCTTTGAAAAATCAGCCTTAAGAAGACTCAGACTTTCTGGCTGTTGCGTTAGTGTGTATGTCTGTTTTGACTGACATTTTAGTTCAGATAAATGCTGTTACAAGAGAACATTTTAAAATTAGGAAATACTCCGTAGCCAGGCACTGTAAAACTGTGTGGCCTTGGTCAAGGAGTAAAGAGGACTCTGAGTGTATGAAGCAGTGTTGTATCAGAAGGCTGTTCTGCAAGGGCTGTAGGCACTTCGCAAGAGGCAACCAGGTTGTGCTTCTCCACTTTTTAAGCCAGTGGGGTTTGTGTCACTGTAGTGATAACCAGTCTTGCACCACTGCACTGGTCTAAAGGATGTTGATGAATGACAAAGAATTGGATCATTGAGCAAGAGGCAGACAGAGCAAGTGAAGTGTGTGTATGTATGTCATAAAAACAGGAGGGAGAGCAAGCAGAAAACATGTCAGAGAACACACAGTGTGTCACCTTTGGCTTGTAAACAGCCGAACTTTGATGAAGTTTGTCTTTCTGTAGAACTTGCATCTAAATCCTTTACTAGGCACCTCGGTGTGTGCTGGCTGCCAGTTGAGCAGGTGACTACTGTATACCTGATTCAGCCTTTCCCTTAGTGGAGGTGATACTATGAGTGTCTCATAATCACTGCTGTTTTTTTCATGAAACTTGTAGCAGCTCGGTATCTTCGGACAGCACCAGTGAAATTTGGTAAAGGGATTATGAATGGTGTTCACTGGAATCAAGAGAGGTGGGTGGGAGGAATGGCCTCAGACTGCCCAACAGTGTGATCAGACATGCCTTCTTTCCTTAGGAAACCAGACTGAAAGAAAGCTTTCACAGGGGTGGATAGTAAGAGGAAACAGGCCAGCACAGGAAAAGGGAGGCAAGGATCTATATTTGGAAAAATTAAAGCTGGAGTCAGCAAAAGATGGAAGAATAAAGAAATTTACATTTCTGAAATACTGGGAAAATTTCACAATTGGCTAGCAAGGCGATTGTACTTCTTTAAAACTCAAGTGTGAGTTGTAACAGGTATTTATCACCCTAGTGAGCAGGTTGGGGCTACCTGGGTGTGGGCATCTCCCAAGACATGTATACAAGCACTAACTCGTTAAACCTGCCAGCCTTCTGTTTTAGTAGCAATATCACAGGAATGCTGTTTCTTTGAAAAGGGTGCACAAAGGGCAAACAAGTTACTTGATTTCTAGAATGTCAGTTAAGAGGGGTTGTTGAGGGAGATGGTAAAACTTGGTGCTCTTTCAAGTTCTTCCTTTACAGAAAACATCTTAAGTAAAATGTTGTATCTGCCTGGTGGGGGTATGGCTCCACAGACGGTTATCTGCGTCATTTTCTTGTTTCCCTGACATTAATATTTTGCAATTCACATAGTTTCCTACCACAGTGTTTTGTAAAGGGGATGAGCAGATAAAGGGACTGTGGTGGCAGATGAATTTCCATCTGACCAGACAGTTTGGACCTACCTTTAGGGTCAATATACCTCAATGTTGTTATCATTATTATATAATGACTTAAACCCCAAATCACTTATAGGATCAGTTCTGAACTCTGAAACTATGTGGTCTAGAGCAGTCTGGTGTATGAATAAGGTTATCCAGAGAGCCCATGGCATCGCCATCGTTGGAAGTTTTTGAAACCTGACCAGGCTGAATCCTGAATGACCTGGTCTGAAGTCAATATTGACTGTGATTTGAGTAGGAGGTTGGATTAGAGACCAACTAGTCCCTTTCAACCTGAATTGTGAGTCTGCGTATTATTTTCTTGCAGTTGTCACATTTATTTGATACTTGGATCTGCCAATGATACTAAACATCAGATGTTCTTGAACATTTGGCAGCTTCAGCTAAGTGATTTCTGTGAATTTCTGGAAACTTGCACTGCCTAACAAAATACGGCTGAGTCCTCAGATTACAGGCATTGGGTAATTCCGCTACTGAAGCAGTAGTTCTCATAAACCTGTTTGATGTCAAGGTGCTAACCGTGTGATTCCAGATGGTAAATTATTGACATAAATTGAAGGATACAGAATCTGAACAGAAAATTCAAATTCAAAACATGCCTCAACACTTCTCATTTTTAATGACATTCTAGATGGGAAGAGCTGGCCTCTTGTTTTTTGAGGGAGATGTTGACAATACTGCAGTCCTTCCCTGACCTGCCTTTAGAAATGAGAGGAATGTGACGTATGCTTCTGACCTTGACAGAGGCCAGCTTGCGCCCATTCGTGGGGTAGCAGTGCAGAGTGCCCAGTCTGCTGTGTCAGTTCGTCTCTGCTGACATTTCCTGCAGCTTTTAGTCATTCTGAAACAGCCTTCAAATATTTTCTGTCAGATGGCATAATACAGATTGACTGCAGTGTGGATGCACCAGCTCTCGAACCTAAATCACAAAGCTATTTACCTGTGGCTGTGCTTTAAATTATATCTTCAAATTATTCAAATTGATGTTTTCTTTTTGTGTAAATAAAATATCCTGATCCCAGCTATCACTGGAAGAGGGGAATATGGTCAGAATAGAAATGAAGTGTGGAGAATTATGTCTTTCATATGTACCCTGGTTTTCAATGAAGAAATATATGCTGGCATTTCACTTCCTGTTATGAATCAAAACATCAACTGTTACTGTTTTGTATTATATTCTTGAGAGCATACATTACTTGGCTCCTTAAAATTAGTGTTTGGGGTTTTGTTGTGTTGTTTTTTGTTTGTTTTTTTTTCCTTGCCTTACCCTTCTTCCAAACAAGAACAAGTACAGTAATGCAAAATGAGTTTGAGAGAAAAGGCAGTGATGCATACAAATATATTGCATGTATAATGTCTATCCCAAATTCTGATTACATCCTCACAGTCATGAATAAACAAACTCTTGCAATTACTCTCAGCTGATGTTACCCTGACAACAGTGTGTATGTATAACGAAATTCAGTAATCACTGCCAACAAAACCCCTAGTACAACTAATGTTTCTGTTTGCCAGGATGAAATACTTTCATTTAGTATTAAATCAACTCTAAATCATAAGTTCTGCCTTCAATATTAGGATCAAAACTAATCAGTAAAGTGTAATTATTCATTCCATTATATGGAGATAGTTTGCTTTGAGTTCTATTTATCAAATGGTGATACGTCAAAGGAAAAGCTGGAGCTTTTTACCAGTTAGATAGTGATAAATCACTTGGCATTGTTCTGGCAAGCACAGCAAACACAACCTGTCTCTGATACTTTTTGGTACAAGTTTCTGCTCACTGAATTTTACCAGTTGTCTGCATATCTGATCAGGATATTTGTGGATTGAGGAACAGCAGCCTCCTGTGAGAAGAGCAGGAAAGCAAATTGGAAATATTTTTTGATTTAATTTACTAAGAGATAGAAATTGTGAAATCCAGTACTCAAATGCAGCAGGTCAAATTCTGGTGTGTTTTATAGCACTTCAAAGCACCAATAAAGTAAATATGAGTTTAAATGAATTCCTGGTCTGTTGCCTCCTTTGGGCTCTGATTTGCTGTGTACCCTCTGTTGTAGTCTCTGTGATGCTGAGATTCTGTGGATATTAGGTTTTATTTTCAAGTCGTATCTACGTTTAAGGAATCTTAGATGCCTTGACTAAGACTCAGATTTTTCTATTTTAAGAAAAGTCCTGTCTGATTTAAATTTTTTCTGTACAGTGAAATATTCATGTTTAATGCTTGCCAAGAGATAGCCCACTGAAGCTGCTGTGTTTGAAGTGATGGTCAGGAAAATGAGGGCTGCTCATCTTTCTTTCTTCAAGGGTACAATTCCTAGAAAGATGGCATTCATGCCCATCCCTGCAGACACTATTTCTTCTGCTTACTGAAATTTAAGTATGTGCTCTGCTTGATACATGATATTTATTATCTTTGAAAATATAAAACTAATTGAATTTACTTGTTTTTATACAACTTTATGCGTTTCTAAACTGAATCCCTGTTTTAGTGGTTAGTGAAGTTTGATACACTTCAAAGCAAGGAAATTTGTAGACAATAAAATATTTTGTCACCAGTCAACAAAAATATAAAATATAAGGGGTTTTTTCTGGAAGTGTACAAGACAGCTTGAACTTTGATAGGTTTGTGTCTTCCTTCTTTGAAAGTTGCTTGTGATCAGTTTACAGGGGTTTTTATACTTATACCAATTATTTTATTGCTCTGAGAAGTTGTGAATGCCCCATCCCTGGAAATGTTCAAGGCATGGCTGGATGTGGCTCTGAGCAAGCTGATATAGTGGAAGGTGTCCCTGCCCGTGGCAGGGGGTTTGGATCTGGATTTTAAGGTCCCTTCCAACCCAAACCATTCTGTGATTCTATGATTTTGATACTCTGTTTACTTACTAGAATTACTGCTAAAATTTTTTATTTATTTAAACAAAAATTGTTATTGCGTTAGTGACCTCAGAAATGAAATTACTAGATTTCATTTCCCCTCTCCTTGAATTTTAGTAACAGTAGCTGGTGTTCTGCAAAATTAGTCCAAAGACCCACATTCTGTAGTAGCAACCCCATACTTAACAAGGAAACCGTCACATTTATTTCTTGTCTGCAGTTTTGTTGCCTCAATCTGTCTTGGTCTGATGGGAAGGAGGTGAGAGAACATTGCAGAATAATTGATAAATATCACAGCCATCAGCAGTGGTATTTAGTTGTACAGGTGTCTGATTGGGCTGGTATAGGTCTCTAACTGGTTTGAGGTGGTGTTGCTGGTTAAGCTTTTTGTAAACAATTTGGGGTGATAGTCTCAATGACCTTGTAGGGAGGGAGACATGGTAGGCATTTGTGTCCAGCTGAAATAGAGAGTCTACCAGAAAATCTAGTAGCGTCTCATTCTTAAATTTCATACTTTGGGTAGACAAGAAAAATGCAGTGAAAGGGATATTACTTCTGGAGGAAACCTTTTCAGTAACACCTCTCCTGAGTGCAAAGAAACAGCATGACTGTTCTTCAGTACAGCTGTTTTCTTCTTTTTTTTTTTTCTTAGTTCTGATGATTTTTTGCTGAGAGATTTTCAGACTTTTTTGGTTAGTCTTTATACTGAAATTTAGAATCTCCAGTTCAGACTTTTTTATCTCTGTGTGATTGTAAGGTTTGGTTTGTTTGTGTTAGCATCCGAAACGCACCATCAAGGCTGTGACCCCTCTTGTAGGAATTCTGTTTGACTTATAACTCATTAGCTTAATCATAATGTAAGGTGAGGTCAAACAGGAGTCTGGGCTGAATTACAAGTAGTAGTTCTGTGATGTTTTGTTCAGTTGCAGATGGGAAAAATACATGTGTTGTAAAACCTCAGTCTTTTTAGTGTAATAATGTTTGTGATGAGGTAAAGAGCAGCAATCTTTTTGTGCTTAGTTCGAGGAATGAGTTGCTGCTTTGCTTGTGAATAATTGCCCTTGTACAGTTTGGCTGGCATTTGCATCACTGCTTTTCCTTATTGATTTGATCTTCATAATCAGAGTAGTGAATTGTAATAAATGTTGGATCTAAATAGTGATCCACATGCTGCAATATGCTAGAAATAAATATTCTGGGTGTGATCTGGAGAGGAGAAAATTGATGGAGCTGCAGGTACAGTAGAATTTACCAACCAAATATTTTGAGAAATGTCATGAATCCAGTGGGACCACCAGAACAAAGTAAGTGTAGGTTAGTTAATCGCTGGACATCTTTTTGGCTGGAGCCCTTCAGTACTTGGTCTAATTGAGATCTGGTGAGTGTTGCTTAACAGAAAAGATGGTTCAAAGTAAAAATCTTAAATTAGCCACAGATCTTGTGGGAAATGGTTTCATTGCTGTTGAGTAGAGACAGCTCTCTCCTGAGGGTAGGTTGTTAAAGCTTTAGCTAGTACTGGCTGAAATAATAAAAAGTAAAGCTGCACTGTGCTTAAGAAGAGAATTAATCTAGTGACTGAAGGGTAGGACAGATTGTAATGAATGAGCTCTCTCCCTTTCACATGGTCCTTCACTGATTCACAAAACCCTAAAGAAAGGGGAGGGGGAAAATCCTTCTGAAAGACCACTTTGCTCTTTACTCATTAGCAGCAAGGTGGAACCACTCAGACAATTGAACTTCTAAAAAAACTTTTAAATGTTAAATAGTGTAATTTACTTTTTTCCTTCTAGAGTTCTAATAGTTGAAAATTTTCTATTGCTCTGGGTATGCAACAAGTACTTTTGACCTCTGGTTTATGTATTATTTTGGCTTGCAAAGTTTCTCTTTATAATTAAATTTTCTTTTTATTTTTCCTTAAACAGCAAAACCCTTTACAAAATTGGTGAAGGAAATGCAACTTCATCGAGATGACTTTGAAATTATAAAAGTCATCGGAAGAGGTGCATTTGGTGAGGTAAGAGATCTTTACTCTCAGTTGTAGTAATATTAACTTTCATCATTTGTGCATCTGATTTCTTGCTATAGTTGACCTGTACTTGTCCTAAAGACAAAAGATTCACACAGACGTGTTAGAATACTTCCAAATGTGGGATGAAGCTAGGTTCTAGTGCCAGGTCCCTTTGAAGAAGGTTATTTAGTGCCCAGTTCTGCCATTTCTGTCACTGGCTCATTCTGACTTCAGTGTAGGAAAACAAGTGTCTCTTTGGTGTGTTTATGAGCAGGGTGGTCCCACCTAGAAGCTGCACAGCTGAATTTGGGATCTCTTCTCCCACTTGCCATATGTACTGTTTGGTGCTGCTCTAATTTAACACAGATCTGGGCTGCTTCAATGGTAGGAGTGTGGAGGCTGCTCCACCCATCTGCCTGCCTGTCTCTGTAGCAATCTGGTAATGCAGAAAGACGCATTTGGCTGCCTCAGAGGCTGTTCCCTGTCATCTTTGAAGATCAAAGGCTGCTGGATCTGTTTTTTGGACAGCAAGTTGAATCATGCTGGGATGATAGGAACGCCTTGTGTTTTGAGGACTCGCCAGTCCCAGGACCCTGGACTGAAGCTTTACTTCTTCATATGCTTGATGAAAGTCTCATCAGTCAGAGAAGTCTGGTGGGGCTTGCCACTGGCAAAAGCATTCAGGAGCATGTCCCCTCCAGCAGGTGTAGGATACCTGAGATTTCTGGAGAACCTCAAAGACAACCCTTTCAGCATTTAAGTACAGGTAACTAAAGTCATAGCTGTCAGCAAGAGAGGTTATTAACTAGAGAATTTCTGGAAGTAAAAAAACCCTTAGATTTCTTTCATGAAACTTCTTTTAAGTAGTGCTACACTAAAGTGAAATTTAGAGACTGCCATGAGTGGCTCACTTCAGCCCATTAGCACTTGCTTAGAGCTTCTCCTGCCGGTAGCTAAGGATAAGGTAGCTTCCTGATCTCTATCTCCTGTTGTCTCCACAGAGAGCAGGATTGTGTGCTGTGCAGGGCTTTCATTCCAACTATGGTGTGCCCTGGACTCCTCAGACTCTTCTACGTAGAGTTTGTGTGACAGGGCTATCACAGGCTGACCAGAAACTAAGCTGGTGAAATACCAGGACCCTACTGGACTGGCTTCAGAGAGCAATGAGGTTTATATGTGTATATGCACTTGGTAATGGGGGGAAGTAATAGCTTCATATCCACATAATTTTAAGCTACTTCAGAGACTGCTTTTGAGAAAAGTGAACACCTAAGACAGAAATTAATTTTTCAAGAATACGTCTTCATCCATACCATCATCTAATGATGTGATGAGGTAACATGAGGTTCACATGTCATCATTGTGAATACAGCTGCTGAAGGAACTGGAGCATTTTAAGTAAAATGTCCAGATAAACAGTAACATCTTGACCTGTAAGACAAAAGTTCACTTTTTAGTGGATGTTGAACTTGATGAGTACATTTTTTACAAAAAAAGAAAATGTTATCCTAGGGTAGGGGAAATACTGCATGAAAATCAGACACTCAAGTGTTTCTTTTTAGCTGGTCTGTATTATTTGAACATGACTTTTAGTGAAAAAAGTTACTGCAAAGAGTTTGGCAGGAAAAAGCAAGAATTGGAAAAAAATTGCCAAGTCTCAGAAGGACTGAAAAAAGCTACAAATTTAGTCCAGGAAAGAGGCCTTAGCAGAGAGGTTTATGAGTAGATAGAAGGCCTGGAGAATCAAGACAGTAGTGTCTACCTCCCTGTGAGGGTTTTGGTTCAAAGCACTGGCACGGGGACACTGTTTTCACAACCACTTACTGCCGAGTGATTTTACTAAGCACGAGCTGGATTTCTCTTGGAGGGAACAACCAGAACCTCCATTCCAGGTGCGCACTAAATGCGCTTCTGGGCCCAAGGAGTACCAAAGAATCAGTCACTGGGTTTGACTCCCCTAACAGCTTCAAAGCATGTTTGGTCCAGGAAACCAGGCTAGATATAATCTGAAACAAAATTCCTGAACTGCATACAGTATAGATGGGAAGGCTCAGCGCAGGATACTTTGATGTTGTTCTGGTCTTGCTGTGCCAGATTATTTGCTATAGTGACTGTGACCACTGATATCTGAAGAATTTTAGATTAGTGTTTTGCCACTTTGCCTTTTGGCAAGATTAGAAGTGGTTTCTGGATCTTTTCAGAACTAGACTTGTGAACGTTCTAGCTGTCCAAAATGGGAACACTATAGTGACTTGCAGATGGAGTCAGTGTTGAGAATGCATTCCCCCAGTATAACTTTAAGGAAGGGCTGTTTTCCGTAGTACTTGTTCTATTCTTTTTCAAAAGCTGCTCTTCTGCACTTAAGGAATTGACCAACTGGAAATCTCAGTACAACAGCAGAATGAAGTATTTATATGCACTTCAAGAGACTTCAGTTTATATTTACCATGGGCCTTTAGGATGACCTTTCTTAGCTTTGGATCAAAAGTCTTAAGGTCTATAAAAGATACAAATTCTGGATGAAACTTGTATTAATAATGTTTGGAGTGCCTGAATCAGCAAAGTGTTTCATAATCTTCCATTTGGAAAAGCATGGAACTTAACTAAAGCTATTCAAACATCCCATGTCGTCCCCCCCCCAGTTGGAAATGAAATTTCACAGAAGTGAAATAAGAAAGTATCTTAATTTCGTCCTTCTGTTAGAGCTATGAGTGCTCACAGAGTCAGTGGTATTTATCTGTCAATATCACATCTTGTTCATATCTTATCTATAAAAGTTTTAGTTACAGTTGCAGCAGCTTGAAACTTTTGATCACTTTAAATTAAGCAGGAGTCATTGATTTTAAGTTCACTGTACTTTATTCACTCTTGCCACAGAGCATTTTGTGCTATTTGCTTATGAAAGAATCCTTTGACCCTTGTGTATACTACACTGCCAAATATTGTAGGCATTATAAAATAGTAATTATTTAAAGGTTGACATTCCATAATAAGAAAATTAAATAGAGTTTCATGAGAGGAATTTATGGCATCTGACTTGTATAAAACAACACTTGATAAAACTGAATGGAAGGAGTATAAGTAATTTTTCCATAGTATGTTCATTCATACATGGGAACTATGTTAGAAATTAGTTGATGTGATTTATTTTTAAATACCTATGAAATATGTGTTTAAGTATATAAAGAAATTAATCAGAATTGAATTAAACATATTCCTGTTAGAACTAAGTAGTTTAAACATTGAACAGCTAAACAAGGCAGACTTCAAAAAGGATGAAAATGTCATTTCATTCTTCTCAGTTTAGTTCTTTTGGACTTTTTGGAGAATGCCAGGGGGTTTATTCCTACCTAAGAACTACCTAGATCAGTAGCTTTGAAGAAATACAGCTTAAACAAATTAGAAGTGTGATATTATTTATTAATCAGGGTCAGTGCTCAGTTTTTGCCAGACAACACATAAGCCAAGGAAACGTGGTATTTGACCAGAGAGGGGATGAGACCACATGTGAGCTTATCCCTGTGAACACAACTGCAAAATCAGTATCTATTTTAAGGCAGATTGATATAATCACCAGTACATAACTGTACTGGCATGTCAATACCTTTTTCTTACTTTGTCCTTTCCAAACCAGCAGAACTCAGCTTGGTCCTTCACACTTTTTTTCATCAATATGAGAACAAAACCCCGTGCAAAACCTGCCTGAGTGAAAGTTCTTGTAGCATGGTAACTGGGAGTATTCCTGATTACAGTATGGTGAGAGGAACAGGAGGAGGACATTGTGTATGAAGACTGTGGCTCTAAATACTTGCATGTGCTCTTTGCAAGGTTCATCTGACCTCTTAGTAATGTACTTGTAAGTCTTTAAGGTCATGTGTCCTCATTTTGTGTAAAAGACCACATCAGCACACTGCTGTATGCAATTAGAGTTGAAGAGCAGTTGTTGAAGGAAAAATGTATGAGGATGTACCTTGTTTGAGAACTTGAATTGTATAACGTGGCTGACACCTCCTGGAAATTTGGCAGTGTGGGATTGAAACAATTGTTCTTCTTCCCTTGTTTGTTAGCAAGGATTTCTTGAATGAGCAATGCATACTGTAGTTCCAGCGGAAGGGTGGGACTGCTTGGTCTTGCTTAGCTCAAAAATAACTAAAACTCTTAATGTGCCCCACCTAAGTATTACTGCTCTGGATGGATTAGAAATACCTTTTCATATAAGTGCTGTTCTGTACAGACTTGATCTGCGGAGTGTTTAGTAATAGTGCATGTCACCTTGACTTGGGATGCTTAGTCAGAGTCTCAGCTGGAATCAACAGACGTAAAAATGTGTTTCCAGAAGAAAATAAATAGTGGTTGAGAGAAATGAGCTGATCCCCTGTGTACCATGGGTTCTGTTCAGCCATGTGGTTCTTAATGAGAGGGATACTGGTAAAGGTTGCAATGAGAGTCAAAAGTGAATACGTAAAACCTAAACTTCTGCGGTCAGTCATGCTTGGCAGCAAGAGGCAGAGCTGCTTCTCCCCTTTCCATCTTGTAATCACAGCTGTAGGGTACTGAGTTCAGTGTTTTGATGTACTTCTAGAAATTAACCTGGGGCACAGGGAGCTACAGACTGCAATTAAGGCTGTCTCACGTATTCAGAAGCTTTGGTAGTTGGTGTTAGGTGCCCAGCAGGGACTGTACCTTCCTACATTGCAGATTAACAAAATTCCTAAGTATTGCCCACAACATACGACACATTTCATCAAACTATTCAGAGAATCAAAACATTCAGAATATGATGCTGAAGTATTTAATTAGCTTTGCTTTTCTTCAGTATGCTCATGACAAAAAAAATTTATTCAAATTAACTCAAAACAGGATATTTTCTGCTGTGGAAATGGACGAAGAAAGAAGGTACTTGGTTTTGAAAATGCTTCGAAATAGCTGGTTGCTATCTTAGTCCTCCCCATCTCCGTGTGTGTTTGTATGGCTGCACCAAGTAACTATGGAGACAGGCAGGTTGCAAGGAGCTGAAGAGACACAGATCATTGTCGTGCTGCTGGGAGACCAGCCATTTGTCTCTGCAAACCCCCTGATTGCTGAGGAACAGCTTAGGTGCTATTTGGGGCCTTTATTCTTCTTTTGCAGAATCCTTCTGGCTGGCACTTGTAAGGGATTTCTTATTTGCATAACATGAAGATATACGCTGCATGTTCAAAAAAAACCCGATTTTGCTTTGGAAATGCGCAGCATGGCATATGAACTCTATCAAAAGACACTCTGGTTGTTAATTTTATATGTAAAATAGACGTAAAAAAACTGATAGAGCAGCCCAGACCAGTTTTTCCTCCAAGATGCAGTATTAAAACTATTAACTAATGAGCTCTATATCAAAGACTTTTCATATCCAAGAGTATCGGGAGGATAAAGCAGTTCCTGCCATGTTTTTGCAGTAGCTTGTATCCTCGGTATCAATAGCATGAGACAGAAATAGTAGAGTAAAAGTGGCATACACAAGCTTTAGCTGAGGGAAATGACTGTAATATTCAATTACGAATCTAGTAATAAGACATTACAGATAAATTGTTTGCATCTAAAATGACATTTTGTCTCTCCTCCCAGCTGAAAGGCTTGACTAAAATCTCTGCTCAAATGTCTAAAGCCATTCCAAGTTCCTGCCAAAGGTTAATTCATGGTATTTTACACTCTTTTATCCATATAATTTTATTGTCCATTGGCCTAAGCAGATCTTTTATCATCACATTACTGATGTCCTTCCGTCCAATTTTATTTGTTGATAACAATAATATCCACCTTTTTTTTCTTTTTTAAAAAAGAAGTAAAGCTTCCTCTATTCCCACAGTAGTATGAGTGGCTCTCTAGTTCCTTGATCATGTCTATAGTCCTCATTCACACCTGCTCCAGATAAAGTTTATTTTCTGAGGTGTGGCTGTGTGTGGAGTTTCCAATGAATTTGTATTACTTGGCAGTAATGTTTACCCATCCCTAGTGGTGTGTATCTGCCTGTGAATTCCAGAAGTGAGTTTGCCTTTTTTCTTAACTGCCTGCCATTATGAGCTGTTTGCACGAGTATAATCATTTATATGTCTGTGCCTCTTCTTTTCGCTGAGAACATTTTGCACTTGAGTTTCACCTTATTACTAAAGTCCAGCCCTTGAGGATAAGTTTTACCCGAAAATTTAAGTGCCATGAGCATGAATATTGTCCAAGTGAGCTTTTTTAATCTTTGCTTGGAAATTAATGCCAGCATGGTTTCCAAGAAGTCTTTTTGTTAACTATCTTAATTGTTTTCTGGAAAGCCAGTCTTAGGTTGAACTGATTTCTCCACTTTACTGTGCCATACTTATGGTTTACATAAAAGAAAATTTGTAACTTGATTCTGCTTACTAATGCTGATCATGTCGCTCAGAGGGCGAAGTACAGTGGTGGGAAGTTCTGTCATGTTTGTAGAGGGTGATTTGGCTCAGAATCTCACTCTGTAAGTTTTACTGGGGCATGAGGAAAGGTGAAAATTGGCCTGGGATGGCTTTGCACAGTATAGCCCTAAATGCCAGTATTGAGTGGGTTTTGAAGATCAGAATGTAGCAAAATACTTCTATAAAACAATTCAAGAAGCAAAATACTAACTCTTGCCAAAGTCTAGAAAAGTTACTTAGCTATACTGGTTCTTTATTTTTTTTATTGCAGTACAATTGAAACAGCTTTGAGGCACAAAGTATTCGAATAAAACAGATCGCACAAGTAATACAAATCTGTTTGGGTATTGTGGCCTTTAGTTACCATAGCTGGATCTCACTTACACTTTAGCGCCAATGCTCATATATTTTTTGACATAAATAGGTCTAAAGTTGGTTGAAGTGTAGGCAGTAGGATTCATTAGACATTTTTGAGGTCCTTGAGGAAACATACTTGAGCTTTATTGCAGTGTTCCTGTTGCCTGAGAGTTACAGTGATGCTAATCACATCAGATCATAATCAATGGGCCAGTAACCCCACAGGGACACGCCTGGAAGAGGGCTTGCAGTGGTGGGGAACCCTTGCATCTGCGTTTTTAACTTGTCAGTGTATCAAGACTTAGTTAGACAGAATGACCCAAATCTCTCTATCAAACTATCCTGTGATTGCTGCTATTTTGACCCCAATTCTGCATTCTAACCTGGCATTATGAAATGCAAGTGGGGTCAGTTCTAATTTTCTCAGTTTGACACAGGTATCAAAGGCAGTTGTTCTGAGTCAAAGGTGTGAAGATTAATTAGTCCTAATCCCATCCCTCTGGCCAGGTACAGGTGTAGGAAACAAATCCAAGGGCAGAGCAGAGCTGAACCCTCCCTATTTCCAGCTGCTGAGGGTTCAGGTACTCCCTGACCCACACTTTTAACTCAGCAGTCAGTAGTCACTGAGACCCACACTGCTGTGTGTGTTACTCAGGTATTAAACATGTATGTATTTAAATACTTTCTGAATGCCTAGGTGTCCACAGCAGCCTGTAGATGAGTTCCAGAACTGTTGTGTGACAATAATACTTCCTTAATCTTGTTACCTTCTCATTTTATTTGATGCTTTTCAGTTTCTGTGTTATGAGAAAATTATTGTTCTCCATTCATCTTCTCCATGTCATTCATGGTTTTGTATGTTCATCATAGCTGTTCTCTTTTCCAGGCCTGGAATATTTTAGGTTATTAAGTCTTCTTCAGAAGATTCTTCTTCTTTTATTATGCTTCTGCTTGTACATTCTTTTTCCTTTCATTATCCTGAACTTATTTTTTTCTTTTTTTCTTTTTTTTTTTTTTTTTTTTTTTAATTTGTATTACAGTGTAAATTGTATTAGTCCTGGAAATGAAGAATGAGCACCAAAATTAAATCCTGGTCTGTGCATAACATGAGCACTTGTTCAGCCAGTAGACTTTCAAACTCTGATGATAGAAGCAATGCTTTTGTTCTTAAAGAAGGCATTTGTAGCCTTTGGAATATCTCTGAACACCAACTGAATAGTTTTTCTTACTTTAGTAGATGTGGTGAATCAGTATGTACTATAAGAACCATCATATTTGAAATTAGATATCTTGCATGGTTAGTACAATTGCAGTAAAGGAGGTCTCTGTTTGATCTTGAAAAGCGGTCAGTGTGGTTACTGTAATTGAATTTGAGGTATGCCAGAGAAAGAGGAATTAATGCAAAAGTAAGAAGAAACAATTCCACTACGCCATCTCAGAAGCAGCTAAAGCATCATATGACAAAAATAAACTTAGAAATACTGCCACCTGATGAGGGAAGTAAAAGAAGTGTAACTCAAGGAAACACTGAGGTGGTTTATGGAAGAAAGGATTTTTTGCAATATTGTAAGTACTCTTGCTTATAATAGCACTGAGTTTATCAAGGCATAATTTTATTTGTGCTTCCCTGTTTCAGTTCAGACATCAAGGAGGTTTGGGTTATGCTTTTCTGTTTGTTTTTCTTTAAAAAAGAATCCTAATGATTTGAATCAGTTGATGAGTCAGGTCTAGTCAGGGAGAATTTCTGTCACTTCTATGACATATCTTCACCACCTCCCAGACTTCTTTTCAGAGGTGAAATTCATGGGGAATTACCTAATTTGCTGTATGGTTCATTTAATATTTCTGCTGACATGAGAAGCTGCCCCACTGTTGCCCTTATAACTAAAGCAGAGTGTGTTTACTGGTGCCTTAACTTGATAACCACTTATTGTGAAAATATGGCTCAACTTTCTTTTTGTGAATTCTACTTTTTCTTCCACAGAAGACAATCATCTTCCTCCAGAAAGTTTAAATTGGTCTTTTTTAAGCAGTCCTTTCAGTTGCAAATAAATAGCACTAATATAGTTAGTAACTGGGGAATCATTAAATAGGTCCTGCAGATTTGGCATCCTTTCTTCTCTTCTTTTTTTCTTTTTCCAAGCCTGTTTCATTTACTGCTTTGTTCTAGTGTTTACACAGCTCCTCACATGTGCTCGTCCTCCTGCACTCCAGGCTCCCATCCTTCCTCAGCAGTTGACTATGCTCCAGATTTGCTCAGTCCTACAGTTCTTTCAGACAGTGATGGCCTTAGATGAAGTTCAGTAGATGCCTGTCTGGGTTCTGATTTGTACGCTGTATTTGTCCTTATGTGGGTGAGAAGTCCTAGTGTTGTGCTGTAGTAAAATGTGAATGTTGCTACTCCAGGGCTTGCAGAGCTACATTTGCAAATTGCATCTGCCCCAGAGGGTTCCTTTGCTTGTTCCTCTGCAGCAGGTGATGGCAATTCTGTCTCTGCTCTGGAGGTGGGGGCTTTTCCTGAGTCCTCATGTTCTGCCTGGAACAGCTCTAGTGTAGTGGGTAATGTCAGCATCTTGCAGTTTCTCAAAGCTTTTAATATGCTGTTTGACTTACAGTGTGTCTTCAGCTGGATCAGGGTAATGACCCAATTTAGTATATGGAGAGAGGTTGTTACAACGACTTTTAGCTGTGATGAGGTGAGGAGCAAGGCTATTTACATTTTAAGTTGTTGCTGAAGGTCAGTGTTGAACGGTTTCATATGTGCTGAGGAACCTCGTTTGTTTGGTTGAGACACTCTTGTCTTGCTCATCCTTCCCCTATAGCATGAGCAGTGTCTGCAGGAGGTGCTTGCAGGCCAGGAGGCACCGGGGTTGTAATGTAGCTGTGGATATTCTACATCACTTCCAGAAGCTGCTTCTTAGTGCTGTGCCTTTCCCAGCTGTGCTTAGGGCCAGATTCCCATGTCTTTCCTGCTGTGGGTACCTGCGAGACGTTTTTTAGAGCTGTATTTTTATTGCATGACTGTGCAGGTGTGTACAAGGTGCTGTTGTGCATTATGGGACCTGGTGAGTGCAGCATCACTCTCGGAGGGGTGGAAGGCTTAGGTATTCACCTGCAGGGTGAGATGTCTGTCTGAACGTGAACATCCCGCCCTTGTGTTACTGGACAAGCAGTAGTCCTCCGCCCCTTCTCTGGAGTTTCTTTGCTGGTAAGGTGCAGGGAGGTATTACACTTCCCTCTCCCCTCCTCAAGACTTATGGCTTTGTATAGTGTTGCTCTGCTTTTATAGTCAGCATTATCTTAAAGCTGCTGTAGTTCTTAAATCCTTTGTAGGTAAGAGTTTTTAAGCAGCAGAAGAGGCGAGCTGATGTCATTCCTGTTACTTTTCACACAGCTATTCCAAGCTCTGTTGGAAGCAATGAAAGCTGGTTGGTTTTCTGCTTCTGAAATAGAGATGAGCTGAGAAGCAGTAGAAATATTCAAGCAGTCCATGTATAGTCCTGTGAAAATATTGCTGTCTTAGTCATGATGCTGTTTTTCTTTTGCCAGCTGGAAGAATTTTGTGGAAATTATGGCTTTACCACAAGATGAATTAGTTTTGGTCTTGGAGAATACAAGTCGTGGTCAAAATAAAGTCTTTGCATTCCTAAGCCTTGAATTTTTTGTATTCTTCTGTTTTTTTCTTGCACGGTTACTGTTCATAATAGATCAGTGTAAGCAAATCTAATACACAGGATGCAGAGTAAAAGGCTTCAAGCAAAATTGTGAATAAATTAAATTTTTTTTCCTTTAGAGTATCTGCATACAGTACACAAAAGCATGCTAATTTGCAAATATCTTTCAAGTTTCTGAGACCTGAAATGTGAAAACAAATTAGTCAAATGTAGTGTATTTCTACTGACAGCAGCCTTTCTTGTTTTCTCAGGCTGCCCTTTTAAATGTTGCCCTGTTGGCTGCAGGCCTGGCTACAAGCCCCGCTTGTTCTTGGGAAACAATGCAGCTCTACTACACATCTTCATATGAAAAGCTTCATGCTCCTCCTGTGTCATCCCCCATGTACTTCATCATGGGCACTTGACCACACATGGTGCATCAAGCACATAGTATTAATGTAGGAGGAATATAGAAGGAGCGGAGACTCAAGCTGTAGTTTATCAATGTGTCAGTTGATCACTGATGACTCCTTAGTAACTTATTTTGTTGATTTGTGGACATTAAGCTGTTTGAAAACTGTGTTTTTCTGACCATGCTTTTGTGTGAGTATTGAACTGTTTGAAAACTGTGTTTTTCTAACCATGTTTCCGTTAAATAAAAATATCTTATTATTTCAGGTTGCTGTTGTTAAAATGAAGTGTACGGAGCGCATTTATGCCATGAAAATTCTAAATAAATGGGAAATGCTTAAAAGGGCAGAGGTAAGTAATATGGTTTTTTTAACACAGAATTTTTTAAATTACATTAGGAAGATTACATTGAAGCTCTTCCAGATTAGGAAGAATTATTTCATGAGCATAGGAGCTTCATTCTTTTTTTCTTTTTTTTTTCCTTAAGCTGTTTTAATGCAATCAAGTCTGACAGTCCCTTCCAGGCATCTGTTGTTCTCAGTATTACCGTGTATTCATTTACCAGACAGTTTGCCCTAGTTCTTACCCTGAATTTATTGGCCAGATTTTTGTTTACAGTAAAGGCAAGTTAAAGACTGCATGAAAGCTGAGATTGGTGGTACTGTGACATTCACGGCTGTACACAAAAACGTTATCAAAAGGTCTTTTCTCTCCTCCATTCAGAAAGCACACATTAAAGAGCTTTGCATTCTACAGTTTGTAACAGGATTTCTATAACTAGTGAAACTATAAATATTTTGGAAATAGAGATTCAGACTGTGAAACAAAACTAAGAAGGTACATTTGTTTAAGGGCGTTTTTCATGAAAGAAGATGTATATTGTCACAACAAATTGTGTAAATGTAAATTGGAGTGGGTACTTCACAGATTAGGAAAAGACCTCCTAAGAATACATGGTGAGAATCATCTTCCTACGATAGATATTCTTAGGATACCTACTCTTGCATGGTAGAGGAAAACCTTATGGCAAATGTAATATTACATAAGTTAATAGGTATGAGCAGTAGATTTGAGGAGAAAGTATATGTAGTGCATCAGTCCTCGAGCAGTTCTCTTAAGGGGTGAACAGCTGAGGACCCAGCTTGCTGACCCTTTCCTGTCCCATTCTTCTCTCCCCTTCCTGACACCTCCTCCCCCCAGCCTGCCCTTCCTAGTCCCTCCCTTCCTTTCAGTGAGTCAGTGCCACCTCTTTTCCTGTGATAAAATCTCCTCCCTCTTGTTAAGCCCCTCTTCACCGATGCCTTTGCCTGATTAATCACACACTGTCCATCCATCCATGCACTTCTTTACAGGCAGCAGCAGCCACTGCTCCCCTGCTCTCCTTTGAGCTGTCAGGAGATTTCACACTCTGGGCTGTGCTGCATCAACGGTTCTGCATTAAGCCTTTCCCTGTATAAGGGAAATTTGGTGCCCTTTCTACACAGATTTCAGCTTTGTTAATTCATTGGTCAGTATAGATTTACTTTAAACAGAAACGTTTGCAGGGATCTCCCAAACTGTAAGGGAAATACAGGTATGCTGGCTTACTTCAGTAATTTTTAAAGGGACTTCATTAAATGGCCTGTCTAAATAGCTGCAACTTTTGCATGTAGAAATACCGTGAGAAGACGGGCGTTTACGAATTGTCTTCAAGTCATGCAGCTAACTCCTCTTACCCTCTCAGACGGGCATGTGGAAGAGGTTTGGCCACCAAGAAAAATGTATAATGAGCAATAATTCTCCCAATATACACTTACAATAAAAAACTGTACAAAAAAAGCTCTCTTTCTGTTCATTTTCCGCATCTACAATGGGCAATAAAGGAACTGTCTTTTCTCCTGGGCCCCCTTGTCTTTTCCTGTTCAGTTTGCTTGCTTGATTTGGCTTTTCTGGATAAGCAAAACTTTATAACCTGCATATCAAGTTCATACAACATCTTGGTGTTAAAATTTCCCCAATGTGGTAAAATCTTGTTAGTTTTTAAAATGAAGCCTCTTAAATGGGCAGTTCCACTGAAAAGCAGACTTCAGGTGTTTTATTATCCACTGCATGAGTGGTCTGAGAAGCATGTTGTTTTACTGGTTTATGTTTGTTGTGTATGACTTACAAAACATAGCAAGAAGTTATCTAATTACTGCTTATTCATGTACTACCTGCAAAACAATTAAAAACCGTATGGTTGGAAGCCACTAAAATACAGGAAAGAGTAGTGAATGCGACCCAACATCACCTGATAAATTGGTTGCAAGCAAAATTGGAATGTGATTTATGTTGATAAGGACCATTTGTATTTATTGTCCTGACAGCAAAATACATAGTCATTAGCATATTGCTGTTGACAGTTCCAAATAAGTCCTGACTGGGTGATTAGGTACCCTGTCATGCTTTTTCAAGTCACGTCTCTAGGCCTTTTAAGCTAGTGTAAGCAGAGAAGGAGGGTTTTATGCTCTGAATTCATGATGCAAAGTGTTCAGCCACATTACCGGGATTTTAGCGTTCATAACATTCCCTCGCTATTTGAGGTTGCACAGTGAACTGGATCAAGGAACTGATGTCTTTGAAAATAAACAAACTAGTTTTCTGTGTTGGCAGCCTCCTCGCTTCGTGGTGCCAGAAGATGTGAGCAGGGCTGTGCCCTGGTACTGCGGGAAGGGGATGGGATTACTTGGAGCTGCTGTAGCTGCCAAACTTTTTTGTAGAGCAATACTTTGGCCTTGCATTCATAAACCGTTAAACCACTCAGCATTTAATTACAATTTACTTCTCTTTCCGCCAGTGATTACTAACTTCGCAATGTGACCACTGCATAGTCTTCAGTAGAAATGTAAACTGAGTTTTGTTTCCTTTGAGGGAAAAATGGTCGAGATACCTTTATAAGGTGCAATCATGATATGATAAGGCTTGGGCTTCCCAGTCACATTTCCATAGTAAATATTTTGAGACATTTGAACAAATGGCAATGACAAAAAAGAAAAAAAAAAAGTCAGTTCTTGTCTAGAACCCGAACACTTGAGTCTGCATCTACTGAATATCCTGATAATGCCTCTCTGAACTGAGAGTAGTGGAAGAGTCCCAAGGTCTGTGCCTTGATGGTTTTGATCCAATAAAAACATTAATATATTTTTATTAAGGAGGACTCTCTTGAAGTTTATGAAAGTTGGCTTTATGTAAAGATGCTGAGAAAACCTGTTACACAGAGCTTGCCTCTCTGAAGTGTTGCAGTGTGCTGTTTGAAGTAGAGGAAAGATTATTGAAAATGAAAATGTATTCAACTGGACAAAGATAAGACAGTAATAGTAAAATCTGCTTATTTCCTATATTGTGTTACCAGTGTCTGAAACTGGGACTGTAATGTAATAAAAGTATACTTGAAACTGTTTTCATAAAGGTCTTTATCAGAAGAACCAGACTTACTTTCCTAGAGCTGTTATCTTTCTGCTACAGATGGCAGTGACAAGTTATCATTTTCTGGCTTTTAAAAGTACTTTATGAAACAAAGATTTAATGTTGACTTGAACTGGCTTGTGGGCTGTTTGGTGTTTGGGGAGAGTGTTTTGTGTTGGTGTGAAGTTTTTTGGTTTGTTGTTTTTTTTTGAAGTTGCAGTCAGGATTAGAATGACTGAATGCCTGACTGAAGCCTGCAGAGATTCCTTGGCTTGTCACTTGTGCAGACTGAATTCCAATGAATAGAGACCTCTGTTCAGTAATTTGAAATAATCCCGTAAAACATCCATATATATTCATCCTGTGAAAACTACTTGTTGATGTTGACAATGGCCTTTCCCCCCCCTCTCTTCCTTTAGACAGCTTGCTTCCGAGAGGAGAGAAATGTCTTGGTGAATGGAGATTGTCAGTGGATTACTACGTTGCACTATGCCTTTCAAGATGAGAACTATTTGGTATGTTTGATTCATCTACTAATAAAAGCTTTAGGTTGTGAAAGAACTTTATTTTTGGTATATTTTTAGGACAGTAGTGCTTTAGATCAGTCCACCTCGTGCCTCGCAGCAATGTTTCAAACTTCTTGTTTTCTCCTTGAAGAAAAACTTCAAAGGCACTGACTAACTCTAGGACAGTGAGATAGTTTTGTAGTAATGTAGTATATAGAGCTTTAGTTAGGCATTTTAAATCAACTAATCTACCCTTGCATAAAAAATATCATGTTCAAATTTAATACTTTGGTTAAGGTTGCAATTAAATAATTTGAGGTGTTAACTCTGGGAAAGTAAGAAATATTTTATTTTAAACTTTCAGAATGTCTTTTGAAGCAAGATTATGTTTAAAACTGGCAAAAATTATTTCAAATACTGGTATTTTAAAAGCCTTCGGGGGAAAAAAACCTTTTTCTTAAAAGTATTTATAAAGTGTGTTTTTAAATCGTGAGATAGGTCATCTCAGTAGATTGAGAGACTTTAGCAACCACTTATAAAACAAGTCCATACTCCTGTGACATTTTTTAATGATGAGTTACTAGAGCTATAACATATAAACTCTGTTTACCTTAGTCACAGAATACAGGAGATTACTGGTTGGATGCAAAGTCAGTAAAGTCCCAACATTCTGCAACACACTGGACTGTACAGCTTCTCTGTGCCTACTTGAGGCTGAATTTGCAAACCTGCTACTTCTGTAGCAGCTGGCATTGTTGTAGTGTGAAAGTTTTCACCTTCTTAACGCTTTTTAGGTCGCACCACAGTAGCTAGTCATGAATATAAATCAGAAAGAATGTATTGATAAAAGGCTGCAAAGGGTTCAGGAACTAAGCAAGAGTTAGAAAATACTCAAATATTTCCACAGATGCTGAAACAAAACACACTTTGTCATATTTAAAATATTTTTAGAATAACAAGTACACTGTAAAAAAATAAGTAGTCATGTCTTAGGCCCTCATTTATAGGCTTTTTCCATTGAATGGTTTGTGATAGTTCCAGATTTTCCATCTCTCACAGTTTACTTATCTCTGGTTCTGCTTCCTGAAGGTAGCTTATAATTTGAAATTCCTGCAGAACCAAACAGCCTTCTGACTTGCATAAAAATAACCTAAAACATCCTGTTTGTATTTCCAGGTAGCTTATAAGAATGGAGCTACCTAAGAAAAAATTGTTTACTGTGCAACATAGCAAGTGATAGTAATGACAGTATGGAGGGGGTTCTAGTCTGTCTAATACCATCTTACACAAATCAGTTCCAAGCAAGCTGTGTCAATATAAATACATTTGTTTTCCCGAAGTTCCCAGAGGCATTCAGATGCTGGAAGTTTCACTTGACAGCAGAATATAGACATCTAGCATGTAATTTAAGATCCACTATCTAAGAAAGCAACAGCTCTGCCCGGCAGCCAGTCAGCGGATTCTCAGCTTGCCTGAGGTCTGGTTCTGCATGTGCTGAGATGCTGCCTTCCAATTTGGCCTGTTAATCAGCATCTATCTCCTGTAAATGTCTGGTGCTCACAGATGGAGTGGATCTGCATCTCAGTCACTGTTGTAAATGATGCATGAGAAGAAGGTGAAACACATCCAGAAATAAATTCATTCAAAAACCTGGACAGGAGGTTCTCTTCCATACCATCTAGTACTTGTCCAGGGGCTAAAAGATCTCTATTTGATTCTCTTCTGAGTTTGAAGAAGTTTATAGCCACATTTTTGCTCATCCTGGAGTGTGCTGCCTTGTTACAGAACTCGGGCAGATTTGGTTTGCTTTTTTGCTGTGCTGTTTGTCCATGTCCTTGTAGAATGGAATACAAAGCTGAGAACAAAACAAGAACAGACAACAGAGCTTTGTTTTCCAACCTGGCCCTCTGAAAGAGAAGCTCTAGGTTCTGGTATCTCCTCACAGTGATGTCTGTCCATTTTATGTGGGGATTCTTAAATGCAAAAGCACATAAGCTAACCCTGAAGCAGAGAGAAAGCCTTGGTGTCTTCCCACACCTTGGGCTTTGCCTAGTCTGGCTGCATGACAGAGGGTTCTGAAGGAGACAAAGAGAAGGTAAGATGTTAAAGGAGAAAAGTAGTACCTGCCTTTGAAGAGCCTAAAAGTAATAGAATTTTATTCTCTCTGTTTAATATTAATAGAGCATTTGGTAATGCAGAACTTACATTTAAGCAGGAAATACAAAATTCTATGAAATGTATACGTTCTGGAGTTCATTTTCTGATTCTTCGTCTGTATTTTTAAAGCCTTTGAAGCAAATATAGCATATGTTACTGTGTTCTAAACAGCCAACTCTTAAATGACATTATATGGAAATGCTAGCATGGCTTTTTTCTGGTTCTTAGAAGGCTTTCGTAGAGACAGCTTGAGTCAAGATTTTGCTGAAGCAGATATGATGTAGGTGAAACATGGTCTATGAATATTAGAAATTTGTATGGGACCTGAAGTTCTCCATCTCTTCCATATTCAAATATGTTAGTTTTCTTTCCCAGTCTCAGTCATGATGAAGGACATATGTGTTTGTCTGCTGTCAGCCTCTTAAAGGCTTCTGAGTACTCATAAGAGTATTTTGATATCCTTTTTTTCCTTTGATTTCTAACTACTCTCACCCTGTTTGATGTAGTCACTTCCTTGGAAGAAATGCGGTACCTCTGGATTTTCACCATCGGAATAGCCTTTATTTTAACCCCATATGAAGGGAGAGGCTCCTCCCGTCAAGTAGATGGTTGCGATTTGAAAGATGAATAAAACGTGACTTTCTTACAGAGGAGGTCTCACCATCTTTCCTGGTCCAAGTGCCTCACTTCATGTGTCAGCTGACTTCTTGCTGAGTTGTTTTGGGAGCTGAGGGAAGTGAATTACCTTGTGTCTGACAGGCAGGATATTTCACTTTCCACAGAAGACACTATTAGGTCTCTCTGTCTTGAATTTGAGAGAAAATACTTGAAGACAATATCCCTTTCAGAAGATTGATGGTTCCTGTCTGTAGCATTTTGTTGACAAACATAAATGTTGTGTGGGTACAGTATTCACCATATGTTAAAATTCTTTGGTGCAATACACGCAGATTGATTTCAACATAAGTGATGCAATCTGCCTATCAGATTAAACTGTAATTTGAACAAGATAAGAGAATAGTATCAAAACTTACGCCTGTGAGAGTAGTTCTTTTATGCTAAAAGACAGTGAGGAAATCGATAGTAATGCATGTTACGTTCTTTTGCATTCCTGTCTTCTTTAATTTGCTTCCCTTGTGGAAGATAAATCTGTGGCAGGGACAGTGGATTCTAGGTTGCTTTACTTTGAGGAGAAAGATAAGGTGACTGCTTTGGAAACTTAACTCCAGATTAAGCAAAGTTAGTCCTAAAACCATGTATCAAATCATTTTGAGAAGCATGGAGCAAAATAGCTCAAGTCTGGTAGGACTAGATAAAGTCATTATACTTGAAGTGATGGTCTGGATTTAGGTGGATATTGCTAGGAAATAACTAAAACGTAATCCTTGTTTTACATTATGAGAAACAAATAGCATGCTTGAGTCCTTTTCTTTCATGTTACCCTATCAGTATTGCTCCTTTCCCTGGATAGGGTAATGGCTAATTGGCCTAGGAGGCTGTTTACTTTTTCACTGAAATATATTCTAAAGACCATTAATCTTTGATTTTTAAATTTCCACTTTAGTGCCTCTAGCTTGACCGTGCTTGTGCCTTGTCATGGGCATCGGTAATGTATAGTGTCATCGAGCTCCTGCCGGCTATGTTATGCATCCATGATGCAGGATGTGCCAAGATGACTCTTTGAAGATGTGGATGTGATAAGTGCCACTTTTGGAACGACTAGGAGTACTGAAATTACACCAAAAGTAAAAGTAGTAGTGAGATGCATATTTTAGACCAAGCTGCATCAAATACTGGTTTTCCCTATACTTGGTTTTTTCTTCTATCATCTCTCATTTGAAGAGTTGATAACCAACATTAGTTGTGGTGATGTTAGATAATTTTCTTTGTGCAATACTTGTTAAGACAGAAATAAACTCATCCTGATTTACTTGTTTGTCGCTGCCGTATCTTGGTCAGAGTTTTTTATGGTAGGACCTAAATACTGATGTGTCATTCTTACTATGATTATTGAAAGAATATGGTATCTGTTTACACTGAGAAAACAAATAAAAGTAAAGTAGAAGACTGCTTTTCACAGGCACAGAAAAAAATTAGCGAAAGGTTTTTGCAGGGATTAACTGATGCACTTTAGGGTTTTTTTTTACCAGCTGTCTGTCAGTACTTGACTGCTTTATTTCTCTGTTTTCAGTATCTAGTGATGGACTACTATGTTGGTGGTGACTTGCTAACACTTCTCAGTAAGTTTGAAGACAAGCTTCCAGAAGATATGGCTAGGTTCTACATTGGTGAAATGGTGCTTGCTATACATTCCATACATGAACTGCATTATGTGCACAGGTAAAATACCATCTCATTTGACAAAAAATACATGTACAGTTATATGAAGTTAATCCTAAAGATACTGCTACATATACAAACTATCACGGTAGCCACAGGCATACTACTGCTGGTACATGCTTACTGTATAGTGTAGGATAGCTGTATAAGCTGTTACATTTTAAATATCAAGTTTTGCTGGATTGATATTAGAAGCACTGACATTTATCTCACTAATCTTTTACTGAAGCTTCTATTTTTAATCAGGGCCCTTGACTTATTCTCAGTTCACGTAATGAATATTTATCTGCTTTTGTCCGAGCCAACCTAGAAGTCTGAAGCAGTTTGAAATGGTTTGAACTTTCTACAGATGTTTAGGCATTCTAAAGAATGTATGTACAGTGAGCCCGTGATAACATCAGTGCATCTACTTGATGAATGACCTGAGATAGTTTCCAAAAAGTTTTTGTAATCAGTAGATATGTGCCAGTCTAGTTGTTCTTGTACACAAGATATGTATTCCAAATCAGTGTCTACCACTGTGTAAACTTAAGTTGTGGTATGTAGTAGTTTTACAATTAATGTTTAAAAAGCACAGGGCATTCTCAAGCTATAATGCTTTGAACTCTTCAGTTCAGACTTTGCTGTTTTAAAAATGAAAAAGAAAATATACGTAAACTCTGTAAAGCTCCTGTGAGTAAATGTGGACAATATGTGGGGATTTAAAAATGTTTCAGCCTCAGAGAAGTTCACCAGAGGCACCATGGCACCCATTTCTGAGGAAGGTGGCCTGACTAACTGACCAACTACATCTTTTCGTGTGACTGAGTGAATGTCTGTTGTGGCAATAGGAATGGATGGCTTTGAGGCCAAAACATATGCTTTGAATAGGAGATGTATGAATGCCCAAGAAATAACTGCTTGGCAACTGGAATGGATTAGGACGAAGCATGATTGCTCTGGAGAGGGTTTGAAG
The DNA here is from genome assembly GCA_013396735.1 of Grallaria varia. Taxonomy (NCBI): domain Eukaryota; kingdom Metazoa; phylum Chordata; class Aves; order Passeriformes; family Formicariidae; genus Grallaria; species Grallaria varia. Next base: position 57,848 of record VWZG01004774.1, read on the forward strand.
GACCCTTTAAAGGCTTATATGACCTGTTAGCTGTAGATAGGAAACAGTGGAGCTCAGAGATGAGGCATTAAGCCTTTCTGAACAGCAGTAGTGGTCCCTGAGGCAAGTGAGATCTGCATGCAAAGCAGGGAAGTGTTGCATGAGATTGGCTCATGCTGCAAATGGCACTACGAGCAGTGTTCTTTAAAAACCAACCAAACAAATTAGTCTCTATTTGTATATTAGCTTTCATGGTCCTCTGCAACTACTGAGTTTGACTTGTGGTTATGGGACTGTAAGGGAGTGTTGACAATATCTGGAACAGAAATGTATAGAATAAGTTTAACAATACAAAATTGCTAATGAATTTATTGGGAAAGCATAGTGGCATAGTCTAATTTCCTCAGCACATATTTTTGTGTATTATCACAAGTAAATATGCATTGAAATTTATATTGACAGGCATAAATTAGCGTTTTTTATTTTGTATTAATACTGCTAGTGAGGAGTAGTATTCATGATGTTTCAGCAATTAATTTCAGAGCATTAGCCCTTGGTTAAAAAAGGTTAATGCAAGTTTGTGTTGGAAAATGTCAGATTGGCAGGATTTCTACACATATGAGGACCCTTTGTTAAACCTATCATTGTTTTTCTCTCAAATCTCCTGAAATGTGAAACTGGAATTCAGCATCTTAAAAATCAGGCATTGTCAGCTTTCACATATATGTAGCAAGGTGTAGTAGAACACATTTTTTGTTTACCCCTAGTATTTCTAGTTTCCTCCTCAAAGATTAAGCTGAAGGTATTGTACAATATTTAAGTTCTTATGCACATGTAGCGGCATTTGGAACTTCACATTTGAAAAGAAATATAGAATTTTATGGTGCAACAAGACTGATGGGTTTAAGGTAAAGCACGTGATTGTATTTATTACTAGGATGTATTATTAATTGAATGAACATAATATCACCTCCCCCCCCACCCCCACACACATCCAAATCAACACATTTATTGGCTTGGTTATCTTTTTCTTTACTAGCTCAGATGAAAAATATTTCAAAACTGGGGATTGTTGTCTAAAGGAGGGGACTGGTATATCTTAACTTGGAAGACGTGTTTTCTCCTTTTTAGTGTGCAGAATTGGGATATAATTGAGTTTGCTTTCTAAACTTGTTCTTCCCTCTTCCTTTTTTGCCAACTTTCCAACATATTGGCTAGGTGCTCTTAAAATAATTTTGGATATTTTAAGGTTATTAATTAAAAAAAAAAAATCAAGCAACAACAATAACAAAAAACCCCAGACAAACAAACAAAGAAACCAAAACCAACCCAACAAACCAACCAGCCAAAAAACACCTGAATGTCTGAATGGTTGACCTTTTACTGATACTTCACTTCATGTGAATTTCAGTGCAAAGTGAAATAAAATGTGATTACTTGGTGGACAGAATTGAATTAATATGCTCTTTAGTAATCTACATCTTCAATATTGTGGGCAAATTTTGAAGTTAGAGAGGAGGAAAGGGTAATAAAAAGCACAATAAAAAGAGTTGGCATCAGTGTGTGTATCCAACCTAAAATTCTGTTTTATTCTGATGCATGATTAATCTTTACAAGCAGAGCTTCTACTGCACGGTAAATATTTTCACTTCTTTCTATTCTAACAGGGACATAAAACCTGATAATGTTCTTTTGGACATGAATGGCCACATACGACTGGCAGACTTTGGATCCTGTCTGAAAATGAGTGAAGATGGCACAGTATGTATGAAGCAAAATTTAATTGGGTAGCTAAGATCTTTTAAGTGAGTTGCTGATCTTAAAGAGATAAGAAATCATCAATGTGCATCAGGGGTGTGGTATATTGTAAACTTTCTGACATCCTACAAATTGAGGGAATTCAAAACTGAGGGAAGTGACTCAACATACTTAAACACATTTCTGATGTCTTCATCTCATTTTTTTTCCAGGCTTCTAACTTTTAAAGTTGTTGTGTTTTTCTGTTTTTCACTTTTTTTTCTACTGACCATTTGAGTTCTCATGAGATTTTTATGAACTATCCAAAGGCCTTTTTATTAAAAAAAGGACATCAATTTGATATTGTTTATGTGTTAAAATCACATATGACCGAGAACCTAAAAGCCATGACAGACTTAATTCATCCCAAATGAAGACATAACTAAGCTCCGACTAGAATTTAATCTGGCTTTTTAATCTACCATAAAAAGACAATAAAAATGTCTCCATAAATGCATTAACAACAAAAGGAGAGTTAAGGAGAATCTTCATCCTTTATTGGATGTGGGTGGAAATACAGTGACAAAGGATGAGGAGTAAGATGAGGTACCTAATGTCTTTTTTGCCCCAGTCTTTAATAGTAAGACCAGTTGTTCTCCGGGTAACCAGCCCCATGGTCTGGAAGGCAGGGACAGGGGGCAGAAATGAAGCCCCCATAATCCAAGGGGGAATGGTCAGTGACGTGCTACAGCACTTAAGACAGGCAAATGTGGATTCACCATCCCTGGAGGTGTTGAAAAGACATGTAGATGTGGTGCATAGGAAGATGGTTTAGATGGACTTGGCAGTGCTCAGTTAACAGTTGGACATAATGATCTTAAAGGTCCTTTCCAAGCTAAATGATTGTCTGATTCTGTAATTAATAAGAAGTTTGTTTTATATGCCTTTGATAAAGGGAATAGCAACATGATGATAATTGGCCATCTTGTGCACCAGATTGGATATACTTCTAAAAGCTAAATTATGCGTGATCTTTGTTTGTTTTGCCTAATTTAGAGCACTTCCAGAAGTGTCAGACCTGCCAAAGTACAGCATGCAGCATCATTCGCTGATTTTGGCACAAACTCATTTCTTAGTGATTTCTCTATTTTAAAATACCTGCCAAGGCTTTATGATACTAAAATGCAAAATGAAGGAGCCATTGGAATTGAGAGCATATTCATAGAGATTATAGCTACTCTGCCACTGCTCTGATGGTCAGGACTTCTCTACTACTTGGGCACAGGGCCATTCCCCACCTTACCCCTGTATTGTATCCAGTTACACATTAGGCAATAAATATTTGACTGATTTCTGACATAATAAAACTTACCCAAGGAACTTGTTTTGTGATCGTCAAATGAAACTGTAAAATTCAGGGATAGGACTTGATCTCCCTACTTACTCATTTTTCATTTCAACTTCTGGCAGCCAGTTGCAATTTTAAAGTATAAACAGACACAAAGGCAAAACATATTTTGTCTTTCTGCTTTCACAATAGCTATGATTATTTTGGATTTCTACTGTCTTCAGAATAAAACACATCAACTGATTTTATGTCGCAGTAGACTGGAACTTAATCTTTGCAGTCTTTGTTACTTTCTTAATATTTTCTCTGTTATGTTACTGGGAATTTATAAATCTTTCCTTCCGCAGAATCATGTCCTAGTGTCTCTATTTGTCAGAAATACTAGCATGTGAGTTAAAAAAGTTGCTAAGAGAACCTGAAAACTTAGGGAATTATGTTTGCTTTATATTCAAGGTACAGTCATCAGTAGCAGTGGGTACACCTGACTACATCTCTCCTGAGATACTGCAAGCAATGGAAGATGGAATGGGGAAATACGGGCCTGAATGTGACTGGTGGTCACTGGGTGTCTGCATGTATGAAATGCTGTATGGGGAAACACCTTTCTATGCAGAGTCACTAGTGGAAACCTATGGGAAGATTATGAACCATGAAGTAAGAGCTGCGTTACATCTCTTGTGTTCTCACTGAGTTTATAATGTTTACAGAAAAACTTTTCACTTGAAGATAATGAACTGATAGCAGTTTTTTGCTTTCTCACAGTATTTTAGAGTCATGTTGGTTCAGGTTTTAGGAATGTTTTGTTCTCTGAACTGCAGAAATTTAATCCTTTGACAAATTGAAATTTTTCTCTAAATGCTGATGTTCTTGTTGGAAAATCTAAGCAGTCATCACAAAATCAGAACCTAGTCTTATGTTAGGCCCAATGAAAGTTTCCTCTGGACTTTGCCAGAGAAATGAAGTAATGCATTATTTACACAGCTGTGCACATTTTCTGTCACACTGATAACAGTACCAAAAATGCAACAGGCAAGTCAGTCAGTGTAGACATGAACTGCCTGCAGAACTTGAGGTTGGGAGGAGTTGCCTGGAGTGGAAGTGGATAGGGAAATGCGAACTTGAGTTGCATGAAGAACCACGAGGTCAGGGGGTTTGCCCAGGGTCAGAATGATAGAGAAGGGTTCAAACTTGTGGGTACATTTTGAACATTAGAAAGTGAGACTAAAACAGTTCATGGTGACCTTTCAAGATCTGTATTGGAAGGATGTGTTTATGTGCACAGTCACCCTCGGTAGCCCGAAGCTGTTGCAATAGGGTTATTTTATAGCATTTTCTTCTCCCCAGGATGAGTGCGCTTTACTGGGTGCTGAGTGCTGGATTCTCACAGTGAGGCAGTGATGGATAAGACATGAAATCCTTGCCAGACTGACACGCTTGCTGTGATGAATATTAATATCTCTGTTGCTTAAATTCTTTCAATGAGCGAACTGCTTGCAAATGTAACCTGTGTAACCTCTGGCTACCCAGCTTTTGAACTACTTGGGAGGAAATTTGAAGCTGCTGTCCTGCAAACTTAATATTCTAATCTCATTTGGACACACAATCAAACATGATTGTATGTTTCTCAGTGGAAGTTTAAAGTTTAATTTGATTTATGCTGATTTGGTTCTTAATGATCTGATTTTTAAACTTGAAAAGTTATATTTATTTTTATATATATTTATTTTTATATATATGTTAGCAACCTGAGCTAGTGGGTAGCATCCATGCCCATGAAAGGAGGATTGAAAAACTAGGATGACCTTTAAGGTCCCTTCCNTAGTGGTAATTACAATTTTTACATCTTATGTTTATTTATAATAATATGAATATTTTCTAAATGTAGGTTATATTTTGGTAAGAAAAACAGGTGTTTCACGTATAAATTGGAAAAATACATCCTTAAATATAACAACATTTGGTAAAGAATTAGCTACCATCATGGAGTTTTAAGAGTTGAAATTAATTAAATCTCAAGGAGTACTTCTTCAGGAGATAAATGGACCTATGACTAAGAATACCCGTGAGGGTCTGGCTCTATTGTATGATCTTTAATATATTGTGTTAAAATACCTGTTTGTCTTTTAAAAAGTTCGTTTCTCCTGACAGAGTTATTGTAATCACAGTTTAAAACAGATCTGTGTTAAAGAAATTGAAAAATGATTTCTTGTCCTCAAAATCCATTTTAAGACAAAAAGTCTATCACTGAATGTATTGAATTGTGCTTTGTCACTGCTTGCTGTAACTAGAACAGTATTTGACTATTCATTTCCAGTTTTATTGCTGCAATTTAGCATGTTCTTTTTGAAACTAGTATTAGAAGTTATGGAATGGATTCCTTCTCTAAAACTTTGTCTTATCTGTTTTGTTTTGTAGGAACGATTTCAGTTTCCATCCCATGTTACTGATGTATCTGAAGAAGCAAAAGATCTTATTCAGAGACTTATCTGCAGCAGGGAGCGTAGACTGGGGCAGAATGGAATAGAGGATTTTAAGTCTCATGCATTTTTTGAAGGTCTTAATTGGGATAACATCCGAAACCTAGAAGCACCTTATATTCCGGAAGTTAGCAGTCCTTCTGACACCTCAAACTTTGATGTAGATGATGATGTACTAAGAAATCCAGTGAGTCTTTGTTTTTAAATATTACCAATGGAAGTGTACAACCTTGCTACTCTCTGAGGTAGTAGTGAGAACTTCTTTCCAAATAAATAATGTTGGAGATGAAAAATAAATCACTTCAAATGTGAAAAATTCAAGTTTTTCATCTCTTTGGCATTTTGGGTTATCAGAAATCATGAGCTGCTTTTCTAAGTGGTAGCACTTGCCAAAATGCAGTATTGTTACATGGTCAGTCAAAGTCAAAACATACTTAGGTGTGGGAAAAAACCCTTAGTTGCCTTTTCAGTTTGCTTTTACAAGGAGCTAGTGTTTGAATTTATTCCTTCACAAAGGTGAAAAAAAAAATCCTGTCTAGAAATCCACATATGTCCTCCATGCAGCTTGCAGTCACAGCTGTCCAGGTGAGAGGACTCACCCTGCTACTTCTCCACTCACTTAAAAACCAGGAGGTTGGGTTTTGGAGTAGGGAACATTGGTGTTCTGCTCTCTCATTGCTGTTGTGTTGTAGTTTGCAAATGTATCAGGAAGAGCAGAGAGCTTTTCTGGTAGTTTGTTCATCAGCTTTTGGCACGTTTTTTGATTGCACGTCTAACAGTGATTAGAATACTAAAACTAACAGCATGCATTTTGTTGTCAGGTCACTTTTAATTAGGAACTTGAAATTTCAGGTTTTCTTTTAGTGGCTACATTGTGCTGTGAACTTTTTGAAATGCTGCCCTTTCGAGTGCCAGTTTAAGAGGCTCCTAAATTCAGGTCGTTATATTAAGTGACCTAATCTGAAATAAAGCTTTTTCAGAGACAATGGAGTGTAACTGCCAGCTCTCAGTTGGTGTACTAACAAAAGTCTTTCCAGTAGCTGTCTCTCTCTTAGCTGTTGAGGTTCAATCAAATGCCTTTCATTCTGCATGGGTTCTCTTTCGGGTTTTCATGCCTGTTGTTTTCATGCAGGAAGTGGTGCCACCAAGTTCTCATACAGGCTTTTCTGGATTGCATTTACCATTCGTTGGGTTTACATACACAACTGATAGGTAAGCAGAGGATATGTTTGTTGTTAAACTTGTTTCCCAAGTGCAGCTAATTCTAGGAAATTCTTATTTTTATAAACATGTAAAAAGCTTGATATCCTCTGGATGAATCTGTATCCTTTCTTTTTCCTTCAAATGTCTGAATGTATTTTAATCATGCTTGCCTAGATCAGACAATTTTGTATTTTAATATTTTATCTATTTAATGAAACTTAAGTTAGGGGACTAGTGTGTCAATTGTAGTTGGATATAAACTTGCTGTTCCTGCCCTGCGAGGCTGAGAGCAAGTATTGTCCACATTGGACATCTACCAGGAGCTGTGCAGGATTATCTCATTTCTCCAATGTCCTGCTTGTAGGCCTAGTTAACATGGAGGGTTCTGAGTGTGCACAAAGTGGCTCACTTTGCACATCTTTGAAATGGCCTCCCCCTAACCTCAGAGGTCTCTCGAACCCAAAACACACATCTCATCCTTTTCAGAGTGAGATTATGTGCCTCTTCCGAAATCCATCTTTGTCATGCTTCAAACTAAACTTGGGGGTTTGTCCCTCAGCTGTCTCAGTGCGGGTACATTACCTGCTTCCTTCTCTGCCAGGTGGAGAAGGTTTAGCATAGGAGAGTTAACCCTTTCAGTCATTTATGCAGTTTGTAAAGTGAATGTATGTCTGCATCACTAAAGTCCTGCATGCAGGTATCTTAATTCTACAGCAGCATGGACAGTAGCTAGGGAATAATAACTTTACCCTGATAGTTGTCTCTACAGTAACAATTACTGCACTAATTGTTCTTGTAAATTTATGGTGCCTATTTGGTGAAATCCCAGCATGTCACTGCTATAGACTGCTGTGAGTATTTATTAAAATGTTCTAACTTACGCAATTGTTTTCAGCTCTTTATCTGATAGAGGCACTTTAAAGAGTGTGATGCAGTCTGACACTGTAACCAAAGATACAGATGTACAACGTGACTTAAAGAACACTTCACAAATAGAAGGCTATGAAAAGAAAATACGGAAATTAGAGCAAGAAAAGCAAGATTTGAACAGAAAACTGCAAGGTTAGTGGTTTACATTTGTTTGGATTCTTAGTTCTGGTCACTAGAACATATTTTATTGGAAATATTTTCCTTTCTTTTCTGTTTTTAAGAATCTACACAAACGGTGCAGAGCCTTCAAGGTCCAATGTGTGTTACAGTAAATACAAGCCGAGATAAAGAGATTAAAAAATTAAATGAAGAAATTGAACGGTTGAAGAATAAATTAACAGGTAAGCCTCTGGCATGGTAATTATAGTAATGCAATTTATTTTGCTACTCCTAGTAACATAACTCCTGTGTTTTTGCAATAAGTAGAATTAATGTTCTTGAGGTACTTAAAAAACAAAGGGTTTTTTAAAGCCTCGTGCAATATTAGGAGGCATTTCAGTTTTTCCCGATGAGTGCTTAACTACTTCTTCCAGTTGCTTAGCCTGATAGCATATACTAGCATGAGAAGTCTAGAGTACAATGAATTGTGTGGATGGATTCAATTCAGTATTTTGTGTGATGTTTGTTTCCTTAAAAATCTCAGGAGATTCTGTTCTCTCACTCCTTTTTGGGGGAAGCATTGTTTTGGAGGGGTTTTACTTGGAGGCGGGTGTAAGAGACAGAGGAGAGAGAAGGCTGGTTGCTCTTTAGTAACATAAGGGAATAGATGGAGAGAGCTATAATAATAGTTCACATTTAAATATTTCTGAGCTCCTGCTCCCTTTGTGTTTCTGTTTGGTGATGCACTGATTAGGAAGCAGTGAGCTTTGCAGAAAAACAAATACTGGCATCTGTCCTGAGGGAAGACTGACTCATCCATATCACTGAAAATCTGTTGCTTGACAATGCTATTAGTTTATCCGTGCAAACCTCCTGTTAGCACCTAATTTTTAAGCGGGGAATCAGTGATAAACAAAATGTTAGTTTTGAATCCCAGTGACTTGGCTGAGAGTTTTATAGGGGCCTGTAGTATAGCATACAAGAGTTCAAATGCTGAGTTGCTGATGCTGATTTTTCTAAAAGATACTTTTCTGCCCATTAGTTTGGCAATGCACCCCTTTTGTAGGTCTAAACATTGAAAAAATCAGTTCAGCTCTTCTACACAGATTATCCTTCCAAAAAAGGCTATTCTTGTGTGTTCTGAAATTAGGCCTGAGTAACAATAGTTAGATGAAGGTGCTACTTCTACAAATGGTTCAGGTTTATCTAGCTCTTCAGCCAACAGTGTCCTGTTAAATATAAATTCTAGTAGTATGGTCTGATTTAAAAATAAGTAGCATTGGTTGATGTAGGGTGGGAAGCAATTTATGCTGAACCGAGGAAAGGAATAATGCTTCAAGCTTACAGCAGTGTTTGAGGTCCCTGAATCACAGAATCAGCTGGGTTGGAAGAGACCTCCGAGATCATCAAGTCCAACCCTTGATCCAACACCACTGTGATAAATACATAGGTCCAGTTGCCTGTTCTGCCTCAGACATCAGTGGAACTTGAATGAGACATTCCCAGTGCAATTTCTTACTTACTTGTTTAAAAGAAGTAGTAGTTAAAACCAAATGAAGAATGACAGTTCATTTTTGTACCAGTTTTAAGACTGAGCAGAAATATGTAGAGGTGGCTAGTGAATTTGGGGTTTTTTTGCACAAGTGGTAATTTCAAGTCAAATTTGTTTATATTTCCTTGAGAGTAAAGAGAGAACAAACTGCCAGGAATGTGGGCACTTGGGTCTACAGCTTGCCTTGTGCAGGATGATTTTTCCTTCCCAGACTATTAGTTCTTATCTAGTCTAGAAAATAAATAGTCCTTGCCTGCCTGGCTGGATGCACTAGTGACTGACTGTAGCCTTTCTTGTCACATAATGAAAGCTGTTCAGGAGACACATTACTAGAACTGGAATCGGAACAGTTGAAGTTTATTTTGAAGTTTTCAAGGGCTAGAAATGGCATTCCTCAAAAACAAACAAAGCCCTGTGCTAAGGCTTTTTCACTTGGAGATCTCAGTCTTTGGGAGAATTTCTTTAAGGAGCTGAGAAAAACAAAACTGTTTTGAGGTATCAATGCCCCAAAATTAAACAGTCTAAAATTGTGGTAACGGGAAAAAAGTTTATTTTCCAAGCAAGGTGATGTCAATATGCATGAATAATGTTACTTGTTTTATTGGTGTTAATTTGCAACCTGTTACATTTAATATGTGTTAATCCACAGATATAAGTAAACTGGAAGCACAGCTTGCAGATGCAGTGGCTTTTCAACAAGAACACGAGGACTCTGTACACAGGTTGAAAGGACTGGAAAAACAGTGCAGGGTCCTGCGGCAAGAAAAAGAGGACCTTCATAAGGTATTGATCCAAAGATAAGATACTTTTTACAATGGTCATGTAAAGTAGTTATAGAACAGTTATGTTGTGATTGCAATTATAGTGTTTTAAATGCTGCTTTTTAGAACTATACTGAGATGTTAGGGAACCTATTCAGCATTACAGTAGTTTTTCAAAGTATCACACTTTCTCCTTTGGAAGTTGATGTAGATAGAACAAATACCTAAAGAATGGTTTTAATTAAGCTGTTTAATTATTCTTAACTGTTTCAGTAGTAGTCTGAGGGCACTCAAGAGGGACTTCAGAACCCTGGGATCAGGAACATAAATATTGTTCTGCTCTGTTCTTCCAGTTTCGGGGAATGATGAGGGAGGAAACAGGAAGATCACTATCTGGCTGGTATCCCTGGCAGTGTTCTGGGCTTTTTGACTATGGGTCGGTTTTACATGACACCAAGGCTGATGGTGACAGATGGAGTTACACCTGTCTTGAGGGGGAAAATGGATCTTCAGAAGTTAGCAGGGCTCACTGAAAGAGCTTTAAACTAGATTTGAAGGGGGGAAAAGGGTAAAGCCAGGCACAGTAGAGATAAGCCTGGGGGGGTAGCATATCAGTGTTTGAGGGTTCCTATACTAGCAAGGTCCTTTGGTCTGTTGTCTCTGTGGAGGTGGGGGAAGGAGGTCCGTGAGGCAGCAAAGACTCAAGGGTTGTTGATGTGTTAGAAACCACAGAAGCACCTGAAAATGGTCACATAGGAATTAGGGCTTCTCTCCCCAAAGAGGGAAGTGGGATAGATAGCCCACATGTATCAGGTTCAGCGAGGTGTAGAGCTGGGTCCTGCACTTTGGCCATGACAACCTCCTGCAGTGCTCCAGGCTTGGGGCAGAGTGTCTGAAAATCTGCTGCACAGGTCCTGTCAGCAGTGGCTGAACAGGGGCCAGCTGTGTGCCCAGGTGGCCCAGGTGACCAGTGGCATCCTGGCCTGTGTTAGCAATAGTGTGGCCAGCAGGACCAAGGCTGTGATTGTTCCTCTGTACTCAACGTTGGTGAGGCCACACCTTGAGTCGTGTCCAGTTCTGGGCCCCTCACTGTAAGAAAGACTTTGAGGTGCTGGAGCCTGTTCGGAGGAGGGCGATGAAGAAGCTGAAGGGTCTGGAGCACAAGTCTTATGAGGAGTGGCTGAGGGAACTGAGATTGTTCAGTCTGGAGAAAAGGAGGCTCAGGGGAGACCTTATGGCACAGCTACCTGAAGGAAGGTTAGAGTAAGGTGGAGGTTGGTCTCTTCTACCGAGTAACAAATGACAATATAAGAGGAAATGGCCTCAAGGTGCACCAGGGAAGATTTAGATTGGGTATTAGGAAAAATTTCTTCACTGAAAGGTATGTCAAGCATTAGAACAGGCAGCCCAGGGAAGTGGTGGACTCACCATCCGTGGAGGTATTTAAAAGATGTATAGATGTGGCTATTAGGGGCACGGTTTAGTGGTGGCTTGGCAGTGCTGGGTTAACAGTTGGACTCTGTTATCTTAAAGATCTTTTGCAGCCTAAATTATACTGTGATTCTATGATAATACACACAGGAGTTAAACTCAGATCTATGGTTACCTAACAGTCCTCTAGGTACCAAAAAGCATATATATATGCGTGTGTGTGTATTTGTGTATATATATATATATAAAAATATATATATGAAAGAGTTAATAGAGCTAAGTCACTGCTTCAGCTTGAGCACTTACTCTTTGTTATACCAAAAGGTTAATTACTGCTTAAGATTGATGATGACTTTTACGTAATCGCTGAGTTTATTTGCTGCTGTGGAAATTATACTTTTGTTTTCTTCCTAGAATTTAGCAGTTTTTAGTTTAAGTGGGCAAAATATTTTGCAGCAAAGTAAATAGGGAGTTGCACATACTACATACCACTTTGAATAATATTTAAAAAAAAAAAGCTACCTGTATTGGAATAAATAGTCTTGGAAAAGTCTACCAGCCCTATTGTTCATGGGCATTCAGATGGACCCAGAAATATTCCGTGGGCCAAAATCTCTGGGCTATTTGTATGTTAGAATTTAACAATCTCTTAGTGGGAGTGTATGAGTAGCAGAGAAGGCAGATCGGCTGCCCCTGGTCTGAACACATGCCTTTTAGGAAGTTAATGAGTGCTCCTGCAATGCTCCTGCTAAGGGCAGAAGTTTTTAGAAGTCCCTTGGCCATTTATTTTGTTCTGCTCTTTTTATTTTTTTCCTCCCACTCTCAATTGATTTTATGTAGAACATTCCATTTGTGTTTTAATCTTATTAACTTTTGTTAACTTTCTACAAAGGCAACAGCTTTTATACTTTCAGTTAAAGTGTTAGAGCTTCACGGTTTGTTCCAAGGTATATTCCTCAGTTTTTTGAAGAATTTCACAAGATTTGCTGCAGCCTCCCAGTACTGGTACATGTGTATTTGATGGCTCCTCTGGATGTACTGCCTGCTAAAACATTTCTTTTGACAAGGTTACTAATGTGCAGGTACATGGTGGTAATCTAAAATTAACTTATTTAGAAGTGAGGTGGCCTGTGTAATTGCATTTATAAGAAAGACTTTTGGAACACTTAAGGTAGTCTTGGAGCTGCCACTCTAGAAGTAGAGTAATGACTGTCTTGGTATGTCATTGTAGCTGCTTAGCCAGAAAAAAAGAAACAAAACCCCAAACAATTGTGTAAATTAAGAATTAGAAATAATCTTTGGAAGTTTTTTGAGGTGATTGAGCTTTTAAGTCATGGGTCCAGTTTTGTTCTTCTTCGAAAGAATATATAGAGTTCAAATTACTCTTTTTGTTATATTTTTTTATCTAAACCAGCAACTTGTAGAAGCCTCAGAGAGATTAAAGGCCCAGTCCAAAGAACTGAGGGATGCCCACCAACAAAGAAAGTTGGCTGTGCAGGAGTTCTCCGAGCTCAGTGAGAGGATGGGGGACCTGCGGTCTCAAAAGCAGAAGCTGTCCCGGCAACTTCGCGACAAAGAAGAGGAGCTGGAAGTGAGCATGCAGAAAATTGATGCTCTGCGGCAGGACATCCGTAAATCCGAGAAGATAAGAAAAGAGGTAGCTTGATAAAATAACCAACTGTAGCATGTTCAGCTGCTGCTTATCCAGTATCTCATATGGGATTGTATTGAAAAACTGGGAGTATCTTCTGGGATTTTCTGTTTGTACTCAGACGGATTTGAATCTGGGGGAAAATATTCTTACTATATGCCCAGCTTATTAGTTCTTGTGTTTTGATTCTTGTAGACTCTGACTCACAGTCAGCTTGAAACCTAAAAAGCTCTGTGAGTGTCTTCATGTGCTTTGAGGTTGGAGTGTTCTGACTTCACTGGTTTTTTTAACTGATTGTTTCTCTTCAGCTGAAAGGAGGAATAATGATACAGATGAAATAGGTGGTTTTCCTTCCTCTGTAGTTAGTCATTGTAAGAATATCTGTAATATCTTTAAGCAAGTTAATTTCCAATTAGTATTCTAGACAGTTTATAGTTTTACATAAGATGAAGTGGATAACTAGAAGAGGGCATAAGAAAAAGCTACTGTGGTTAATCCAGAATGTTTTAATCACTGTGGAATCATCATGTTTTATGTATTCTCTCAGTGAAGTGTAGAAGAGAAATTCAAGAGCTTTGTAAACATTACTGGAAAACTTCTAGTAAATAGAAGGGCAGTCTATAAAAGTGTAGTAAAAGGTGAAGCTTCTCAAGCTTGTATCCATGAGCAAGAAGTGGTAGGTAACTGCGAACTGGCAAAGAGCTGTGGCATCTCATCTCTAGAGCAAAATGCAGCAGGCATTCAAATGTTGCTGCTTATTCAGTTTAATACTTCCATGCAGAGCTTTAAAATCTCCTGTCTTTGTTCTTAAAAATTCCTCTGTACTCCCTTTCCTAACAGTTGTATCAATCTGCCATTCAAAACATAGTCTAGAAGTTCATTATCTTGTCCCACAGTTCTAAGTACAGTCCTTTTAAAAACCACTTTGCTAGTTTAATTTGAATACAGAAAAACAAATCATACTCTTCCTGTCAGGTTCTGCAACTGTGTTACTATTGCTTGAATTGCAAGTTGCTTTAGTTGCCACTAAATCTAAATTGTCTTTCTGATAAGCTTTCTGAAGTCAATAAATGGATGATCAAGCTTATTTTGTTCTGTAATTGCAAGGTAAAAATGTTCAGTGTTCGTATTTGAAGTATTTTGAAGTAATTTGGCTCAAAGGTTGAGATTTACAAGCTGCCTTACTAGGTGCTGAGGCATGGAGCTGACCTATAATGTGGGAGATTTTCTCCTTTCACAACTGCAGTGACTTCCTAGTGCCATTTCCTTCTCCTTGCTTTAATTGAAGCTGTGCAGTTATCCCTGAATGGGCTTGATGTAGTTCATATCAGCACAAAGAGTCATAAAATAACAGTTCTGCTCCATGAGACAGATGGATGCCTGGATCACTGAAGGCAAAAAAATTATCATGGCGTTCTGAGATGATTGTTGTAGTGGTGTAACTTAAAATAGAAATAAGTAAAATGTGCTGCTAGTCCATATGGAGGAAAGGAAATTACTGATACAGATAGTGCTGTGGTGTGTTGAAATGACCTGAAATTACTCATTACAGCTGGAAGCCCAACTTGAAGAAGTTGTAGCAGAAGCATCAAAAGAACGCAAGCTTCGTGAGCACAGTGAGGTTTTCTCCAAACAACTGGAAAATGAACTGGAAGCTCTAAAGGTTAGATGTTTTTTTGACAAATATTTAGACATGGCCCAGGAACTACAACACTTTTGCTTATTCATCTGTTGATACCAGTGTGAGACTTAAAAAGTATAGCATTACTAGAAACCTGACCTAAACTGTTCAGATTTATTTGCCTTTCTCGTTGAAAGACTTTAATCATTAGACACTAATGTCTTGAAAATGCCCAGTTTCGTGGTCCAAATCTGTTATATCTGCAACCCATTTCAACCCCTTATTAGGGTCATGTAGGCAGAGCAGTCACATATTGGGCTTAGTGCTTGGAGACAGGCACCTTTTAAATCACTTGGTGCCCAAATAAAAATTTTTCCAAAGTGCCACCAATTGGACAGTTCTGACTTAAAAGAATATTCCCAAAGTATGACAGTCATAGCCTCTTCCTGATGGTTTCTCCTCTTCTTCTGCAGCTGAAGCAGGGAGGCCGGGCAGCTGGTGCCACACTAGAGCATCAGCAGGAGCTTTCCAAAATTAAGTCTGAGCTGGAAAAGAAAATCTTATTTTATGAAGAGGAATTGGTCCGACGAGAAGCATCACATGTTTTGGAAATAAAAAATGTCAAAAAGGAAGTACATGATTCAGAGAGCCATCAGCTTGCACTGCAGAAAGAGATCATGATACTGAAGGATAAACTAGAGAAAACAAAGCGAGAGAGGTAAGCTTTTGGGCATGATTCCATAACTGCGGATTTCTTCTGGTTGCATGTGTGTATTGCACTGCATAGGTACCTGTGCAGGCTGGTGTTTCACCTTAACTCTGTTTGTTCCTTTTTTAAAATCCCAGTCTACAGGTTTAGCAGTGTTAGAGTATAAGTGTTTCTATTTCTCGTCCTTCTCCTTAGGCACAGTGAAATGGAGGAAGCAGTAGGAACAATGAAAGAGAAATATGAGCGTGAAAGATCCATGCTCTTGGAAGATAACAAAAAGCTAACAACAGAAAATGAGAGGGTAATTATTTTAGGAAACATTTTTAAGCAAAATACAGTTCTTACTTCACTACTCTCTGGTGTTGAAGTAGCCTGCTCATTGATCAGAACAGGACCTGTGAATGTTCAGGCAGTATCTGAATGAAACAAATGTCATTTTCATCATATGAATGTCAGAGCTTTGGCTACAGAGTAACCTTAGCATCTCGGTACTGCTCTTTGGGGAATTGATTCCCACAATTCAGAGGGTACCACCAGCTGATTTCTTCATGAGAGCTGCACAGCGAAGGAAGCATTAACAGATGACTGCCTGCCTTCCTTCCTGATGGCTTACAGTTAAACCTCATTCCTCTCTGACTTCTACACTTGCATTTTCTTTTCCTTAGTTGTGGATTATTTTGTATGAACTGGCAGTTCCGCAAAAAAGAACCCTTTCCAGTTCTTTGTTCTTTGCTAGAACTCCCATATATAGCCCAGGGTGGTCTTGTTTGTTCAGATTCTGGAGGTTTGTAGACATGCACATATATAAGAAATCTGAAAAGCCTCAAGTTAAACTAATCTTTTGTTTCAGCTCTGCTCGTTTGTGGACAAACTAACAGCACAGAACCGACAGCTAGAAGATGAGCTTCAAGATCTAGCTGCAAAGAAGGAGTCTGTTGCTCACTGGGAAGCTCAGATTGCAGAAATTATTCAATGGTATGTGCTGTTTAGAGATCCAGATATGGCACTTTCAGCTTCTGAAATATGGATTGGCTTTGGTTTTTTTCTTTAATGTATAGCTAGGCCCTATCTCTGTGTCTGAGATGAACAAAAGCATGGTACTTCTGAGTGCTGATTTTGTTGAAATTGTCAGAGGTCACTGCAACAAGTGCAAAGGAGAGAGTTTTGGTGTCAACTCTAAAGTGCTTATTAAATTCCCCAATTTGGAATATTGTGATAAATTAAACCAGGAAGATGGTCATGATTTTAAAAGTCCACATTGATATTATACAGAATAGGTGTATTAGCTTCTCCACGGACACCCCCTTGTCACGGGGGAGAAGCTTGCGTGCCCTTATGAGGCTGTGAGCTATGCTGGCGGTGGTTGTGCCTCCGGTAGGGTCTCCCATGCTAGTCAGGTCTCAGCTGAAGGGTCAGACAAAGTGTGTCCATGGGCAGGATGGGCTCACCAGCCTCCTGGCAACCATCCTAGGAAAAGGACAACTCTAAATCCAAACCCGGGCAGATGGAGCTCGCTTAGCCCTGTAAGGCCATCCATCTAAGAGAAGGACACTCTAACTAAACCTACATCCTGAGGACTTCGCTGTCACCGTCCAAGCTTGCTAGGCCCTGGCAGATGAACCTTAGGACTAAAGGGTGGGGCCAGTTCCGCGCACGCTGCGCCTCACCTAAAACATCCACTGCGCAGGCTTGAAGGACTCACCCACACTTGAAGGTGTATTAGACAAGCACTTGCACTTAATTTATAGGTCTGTTCCTCCCTCTGTAATTCACTGTTTTAGCAAGTATTTCAGTGTGCAAAACAAAAAGGACTGGAAGGTAGCCCTTATAAAACTTGAGCAAGTAATATGCGAATCATGTTCCAAAGTATAATAGTCAATCTCTGCAGAACTCTTGCTGATGGCGAAAGGGAAACTTCAGTTTCCCTAGCAACTGCCATAATCAAGAAAATCAGACAAAAGAAAGATCTAAAGCAGGCAATCTAAGATGTATTCAGTTTTCTGTTGCTGGGAGAGTTGTCCCGGCTCTATCCATTTCTGTGATGTCCTAAATCCAGTGCAGACACTCTGATAATTTGGTGGTATGGTATTTGGTGCTATGAGCCATGAAACTGTTAAGTTACAGGTTTTTGTAATTGCACAACAGGGTAAGTGATGAGAAGGATGCTCGTGGCTATCTCCAGGCATTAGCTTCCAAGATGACAGAAGAACTAGAATCATTGAGAAGTTCCAGTCTGGGGTCACGAACACTGGTAAGAAAACAGCAAGCATTCAGGCTGTTCTGGGGATGTCTGAGAAACTACATTTTTAGTTTCAGTTACCTGTACATAATCAGAATTCTTTTCTAATAAATCCCCTGCTCTGCTTTCTATTTTTTGGCTATTGCTTATGAAATCCAACTAGTTAATCTGATCAGAATTTGTTAATTACAGGGTGCAGTTCTTGCATACTAATATCTCCCATCACAAACTGCTTTAAAGAGTACAGATAAGAGAAGAAACAATAACTTAAAACCATTAAAGGTTAATGTCCCTCACCATGTTAGATGCAATTGAATAATTTTAAAAGCTGTTGCAGTGAAATAACAAAGCATTAACTGGTTGATACTGGTACAAATTAGGGACACAACGAGAGCATGTAGTGTTATCTACATGCAGAACAATGAGACCTTTTGCCATAGTTTTTCCATAAGTAGCAACACAAATTCCCAAAAAAAGTCTGCAAATTAGAAGAGCGCTCATAAAGGAGAAGAGCTCTCATAAAGGAGTATGGTTTCAAAGAGAAAAACACCCACAGAAGGAACGGGAGAGCCATTTGCAGCTTGGCATGGAAGCCCACATCCCTAGCATTGCCAGTCAGCACAGTCTGCCATGCAGAGTCCATCTGTTGCTGGTTTATACATATAAGAAGTTACCCCTTCCAAACCTTTGAATATGAGAGAATAAGAGGAAGTTACTACTCCTATGAGCTAACATTTGCTTACATCATCAAGAGGCAATTATAATATTGAGAGGTTTGATAGGAAGAAAGATTGGATCCAAGTGCATTTGACATTTTCATCTTAGCTACTGCCAGAATAAAGACTGATGTCTGTTTTGCATATTACAACTGGTATTGTAACTTCTGTAGAACTCTGTCTAAGGCAGTTATTTCTCAATGTAAAAAATGCCTCATTTTTCACAACTGTTATTTGCAAGTTCATATGTGACTAGAGAGGTATTCATTAGGGAATATCAGAAATGTAGTTCACACTGAAAAATGCCTCGAAAAGCTCAAAATATTAGCTTTTGGGGGTGGTAGGGGAATTGCGTGGTGTATGCAGAAGTGTAGCATATGCTACTTAGCAAGCATAAGAATTGCTTAGACAAATGTTCTAGGTGTCTTGGGTATCTCAAGACCCAGATTTTTTCCTTTTTTTTTTTCTCATCGTTTTGTGCCTCTTGGTATGTTTTAGATTAGTATGTTTTACATTTACATTACCTTTATCTCATGTTTGAAAGTCCATTATGTCACTATGCAAGTTTTACACGCTTTTCTAGACTGGACAGTGAAAATTAGCCATTTTCAATGAGTTCTCTCAGTTTGACTTCCACGCTCAGTGATTTTGATTTCAAGTTTATTGTGTATAATGGTATAACCAGTACTAAAATTGCTCTTGACTTCATTTTTTGTGTAATGAAGTCTGACTATTGACTGATTTGCATGCAGCAAGTATACTGTCCATTACCAATTAAAATAGCATTCTCCGAGCCAATGTGAAAGATAATTTGTCTTTGGACAAGAACAGAAATATCCTTAGATAGTTGTTACTAATGTTCAGTAACTTACTGCAACAGGATCCACTTTGGAAAGTGCGACGCAGTCAGAAGTTGGATATGTCAGCCAGGCTGGAATTACAGTCTGCCCTTGATGCAGAAATTCGTGCCAAACAACTAGTTCAAGAAGAGCTACGAAAAATTAAAGATGCAAACATATCTTTTGAAAGGTAATAAGAGCTTTGGTTCTGTTTGGGTTTTAATGTACTGATCTAAAATGCTGATTAGCATAGTAGCAACTTTCTTAAAATGACCCTTGTGCCTGGGATATTGAACTCCATCAGAAAAATCCTGTTCTACAGACTACACATTTCTTACACAGTCAAATGAACTGTAAAAATTTTTTCAAGTAAACATTTCACTGCTATTGTAAGATACAAATCTTGGGCATCTGAAGAAAAAAAGCCTAAAAGCAAATTCAAAGCAAATTCACTACCATTTATTTGGCTAACTGGAGAGTTAGACATAATCTTGGGAATTAAAAGTCAAACTGCTATTAGTATAATTTTCCTTGGCAGGTATCTGCAATGATAGCAGAAGTCTCAAGTACGATTTTAAATATCTAGTCAAGTAGTGAGGTGCCTCTTCAGGGGAAAAGTAAAATTAATCAGCCTTAAGATAATCTCTAAAAAAACCCTAATGCTCCTCAAAAAAAAAAAAAAAAAAGGCATTTTCCAAGGCTCCTGAGATGTGGGACCAGAAATTAACAATCTTGTGCACTGGCAATCCTGTTTTAGAGACATTTCAGATTGCATTTTGATCTTATTGTGTTACTTTAGTAAATTAAAGGAATCAGAAGCAAAAAATAGAGAATTGTTGGAAGAGGTGGAGAATTTGAAGAAAAAAATGGAAGAAAAATACAGAACAGATTCAGGTAATTAAAGTTACTGTGTTTTAACAGAGTTCTAATACCACCTGTGATGTTGCCTTTTCGCTAAACCTGTTCTGCTTTTGGTTTTAGGTCTCAAACTTCCAGATTTTCAAGATTCCATTTTTGACTATTTCAACACCTCTCCTCTTACACGTGATTTGACTTTCAGAGTGAGTTATTACATAAAATAACTATAAAAATGTGATAACCAGATTATATTCTTATTATGTAAAAGTAACTCTTGGGCACTGTATGACGCATTTGGATCTGGCGTATTAGCCAAATCAGTGTGGCACGGAATTGGATGCCCAGTAGATGTCAGATTGCTTTGCATTTTGTAGAGAAGCTGGCACCTTTGGGAAATACTCTCAGAAGTTCACATTTGTTATTTCCTATCCTAGCCTCTTTGTTTCAGTTAATCTCAAACATTTGGCTAAATGAAACATACTCGGGGTTTTTTTGAAATGCTGGCACACCCTGTTACAAATAAGGGATTAAATGCTTTGCAGTTGGAAGATGCTGATTATTACAAAGAAAAATGTTCACACAGTTCAAGGAGTGTTTAAACAGATATGTAAAATTGTTGGCTCCAGATCTTAATGGAGTGGTTAGAGTAGAAGGAGCTGGGAAGAGAATCAGAGGACCCACAGATACTGGTATAATAAGTTTATCATGACACACCCTGTGATCCTTAGAAAACTAATCATACAAATCACAGCTCCAAGTAGGCGTTTCACTTTAAATGATTTGTGTATTCCCGGAGGAAGCAGCTGTTAAATGCAACATTGAATCACATTTCCTTACTTCATGAACTCTTGATCCCTGGAGATTTTTCTGGGATTTTTTTTTTTGTTTAAGAATTTTATTTTGCAAAGCATAGACAGTTAAGGATAAAACCAAGAGCTTGAACTGGAAAGAATAATTTGTTAACAAAGCAGAGTTAAAGGGGCCCAGGTTAAAACCTCATCAGTCTGGTTAGATTTTATATCTAGATGTGTACAGATGTGTACTCTCTCTCTCTTTTTTTTTTTTTGAATTGTCACTGTTGCCTATGGGCATGCTGTGATATTTGCATACAATTTGTGTTTATGCTGTTCCCAGCCACAAAATGTCCATGCTGACTTTCTTGCTGAAGCTAGATGTGCTGTATAGATGAGGTGGAGAGAAGAAAGAGAAACATGATATATGCTACTATCTCAATGATAACTTTTATCTACTGACCTTGATATTTTGAAACATTGCTTTAAAAAGTACCAGATATACTTAAAACAGTAACATGTAGAATATCAAGCCCATAACTGAACAAGATTTCATTCTACAGATCCTGAAATAAATACACAGTGTCTGTGGAAATGCAGGTGACATTTTCTGGTTAATTACATTAAAACTGCAGATACTGTGCTTAATGAGTTACACTGACAATTTTTTTTTCACATGTACTTAAAAAGATAGTTTGTATCATCTGCACTGGGGTTAATTTATTTTGAGTAAGTAGCATTTGGTCATAGAAAACATTTTATTTAGCTAGCCAACTAACATTCTATCTGGAGTTTTCCTGTGGGTGATAAGCGATCGTTTTTATCCCTCATATCTGTTACAACAAAGGATTCTGTTTCTTCTTCGTCTACATCTTCTCTGCTAGCCTTTTGGGAAGAAGTAAGTTTTTGTTAGTAGTTTTGTGTTCTTATTTTGTTGTGACCCGTCATAGTAAAAACAGCCCTCTAAAACTAGATATTTTGCTTCCTCAATTTCTCTGTTACTTAATCCACTAAATCTCTTTAGAGACTTACTTGTTTTATAGTTTTTCTATCTATATGGCTAAAGCTGAATCACACTTAGAGTTTTGAAATTGTTCATATTACATAATGGTGCAATTTGATCTTAAATGGCCCAGCCCTACCAATCAGTTTATAACAAAAGAAAAATAACAAGTATCTGAACATATTTAGTGAGCTAACTGAATGTGAGCGAAGCTTCTTCCTGTCTAAACTGGCTGGGAAGTGAGTGATTCATTACTTGTTGCCTTAGTGCTAATTACATCATTGATGTGAAGTCTAATCTGATGTTTGTTAATCATGGTTTTCGTGATTTCCTCAGAGTACAGTAATGCAGAATCCTACTTCCACACCCAGCTGCTTTAGCACTGGAATTGTAGCATACTTCCCCCTTGTGCTGGCAATTAGTAGTTGCTAATTTAAGTGTGAAATTAATAGATGGCTTGTAATGGATGCTAGTCTTAAATTTTAGTGAAATACAAAACAATGTGATTAGGTAGACATGATTTGTTTAATGGTAGAGACCAACCATTTTAAACAACTTTTTTAAAGATTGAATATTAGTACTTCAAGAATTTTTCTTGTGGCAGACTTGCTGGCTGCTATGTGCTAGACAAATCCTAGTGTAGTAAGCTACCATGAGAAATCAGCTATTTTAGGGATGATTGCCAAGCATCTCAAACATCATTCCATACCTGTGTGCAAGAGATTAGAAACAGCCTTGCTGGGAGAAGATGACTGCTACAGAATTTATGCTGCCTGCTGTGAGATTTTGCATTTCAGTACTTCCAGCTTTTCCATCAGGTGGCAGGGTTTGTTTTGAGGAAAGATCTGTTTTCAGAGTGAAAGGTTGTTAGATGTTTGTGGAAGATCGTTAGATGTTTGTGTATTTCATATAGAAACAGGCATTGGGTTTTGTTTCCATTCTGTTGCTGTGAGAACGCTTCATTCAGGTACGTGCTATCTAACTGAACGTGTGCTGTCGCTTTTTGCAGACCAGCTCTATTAGTGAGCAGGAAATGCAGGGTCCCAAGTCAGAAGTTTCACCTTCTACTTCAGTAGCAACTGCAGAGCAACAACAAGAAGTAAGAGAGCCGTTATTTTACCCTGGAGAATAATTCACCAGAAAGTCTCTGTCTTGTTCACGATAAATACATATTGCAGCATTCATTATGAAGAAGCAGGATTGAATGCTGCTGATTTGCAATGTCTCAGTGTTAATTTCACCTTCTTTGAGGACAGTTGCAAATTAAACCTTTTTGCTGCCTTTCTGTATGTTGATGTACCTCATTTTCATGTTTTCTGTATTGCTGCTTGTTTGTTAGTGTGCAGGCTTTCCTGTGAGTGCTTTAAAACAGAATCAGTTGCAATTAAATCAGAATGGCAATGTTTGCGACGATAAAATTCTTGATAATTTTCAAAAAAAGAAAAAAATAAATCAGAAAACAATAAGCTTTGCCACCCCAATCTTGAAACAAATTCTTGAAGCCTTATTTTGCTCAACTACAGTTTCTTGTGATTCAGGAACCAATTCGGCTTCAGAGGATGCCTGCTGCTCCTTCCCCCACCATTCAGTCCATTTCTCTAGCTGTACCAAAGGTAGGGGGACTGTGCTAACCTTACTCTAAAGAACAAAGGAAAAAAGTATAATCTGTAATAATTAGGCCTCTGTGTTTGTTCTTGTCCTGTTTGGGTTTGTCATGTGTGTGTTTGTTAGGTCTGTGTTTTTCCAAGTACATATGGATGGGTTTTGTTTTGTTGGAAGGGATGGCCAAAAATGGTTGTAGTTCTGGGTTTGAGTGTCTTTTGCAGTTGGAAATAAAACTGTTACTGTTGTCTTGCAGACTTTACAAGCTGCACTTAGGTAAAAGAAGCCCAGGTTTCATAATGTTCACACTGATATGCTGGGGGGTGGTGAAAGGAGGTGCTTGCATTACTTATGTCCAGAAAATGGAATTATTTTTTATCCTGAATGTATCTTTCAGCCTAAAGCTCACCAGCTCAATATCAAGTCATTCACAAGCCCTACTCAGTGTAGTCATTGCACCTCTCTTATGGTGGGATTAGTTCGACAAGGTTACGCCTGTGACGGTGAGTCAGTGAAACTTTTTATATTTTCAGCAAGTCCCTCGAAAAACATCCCAAAGCAGTAATGTGTATTAAGGCAGCCATTTCTTTGGGGAGGGAATGAAAGAAAGGGGTGGCTGCCACTGAATGGTTCTGCTTTCTTTTGCATCCCTTTTAGAAGTATGATGATGATGTATGGTTCACTTTCATATTGCTGATTAATTCTACTACCATTAGTGCTGTTATTGTGTGAGGGAGGGGCCAGGGAAGGCAGGACTGGTTTCTCTTTCTGTGGCAGAGAGCACTGCAGGAATGATCTGGTAATATGAATCTGATTATGTCTGTTTTATGCTATTCTGATCATAAACCCCATATGTTGGTAGGGCCATTTGCTAAATTAATTGGTCTGTAGCTTGTCTTGCTATCTGTTAGTCTTATTTAAAATGCTTTCTTTGATGCATTGAATTCCATGTTTGAGTATGGGGAGGTATATTTATTTGAAAATACTTAACTGTAGCTTGATTGGACACATGAACTCAGTTAAATAGGTCACAAACCTGATGAAAACACTACAGTATAAATAACCTTCTTTCTGTGCCCAGCTTAGTTCTTGCTAGTGACACCCTCTCCACTAACACCCTCAGTATCACATTTAGATTGCCTCATCTGCCCTTCAGGGCTTTTTTTCCTGGCAGATCTTCTGGTGGCAGTTCTTCCCCAAGAGGACCTATCACTCTGCCAGCACTTGCCCTGGGGCTGCCTTTTTTCTCTTGTTGCTGACAATTCTGAACTCTTGTTTTGCATCTCTTCATGCAAGCTTGAAACTGTCTTTTTCCCTTAGTGTAGCTATCAGCTTCACTCTTCTTTTGTCTTATGTATTTTGATTAAGCTCTGCATCTTTAGTTTTCCAGTTTGCCTATTCTACAGCAGATCTTGATAGCTACAGGAAAAACTAGAATCACATTGACAGAAGAATAGAGATGACTCCAGTAGAAGAAAACTTTGCCATGTTTCACTCCCAGTCACTTGTTTTTTCCAATTCTTCCTCTTTTTCACACTGAAGACTGTGGTAAAATACAGCTACACTTCCAGAGACCTGTAGAACTGACTGTATGCTGTGAATTTTCACTGTTCCACAACTGGTGTACCTTGATAATCACAGTCCCAAGTAATTATGATCCCTCCTCAAAGAACTGAATTTATTACCTGGTCTTGGGAAGCACTTACAGTACTTTGCATGTACGACTTCTTGGTAACCCCTGCCCTCCTGGGAGCAGGCAGGAGCTCAAAGAACAAGCCAGGCAGCCTGCTGAGGGCTGACCCCTCTGCTGTCTCTTCCCTCAGGCATTATGAGGAGGAGGTTTGTTGCCCAGTCTGTGGCTTTAGCACAAGGAGGCTGTTTCCAGGTTTTTTGGAATCTTTTGACACTTCATAATTACAGGACTAAATGTACCTAGGATATTCTGCTAGATTTCCCCTTCTGAGGATATGATTAGGAGGAAACCCAGGAGAGATCAGTGCTGTGCCCCTCTCCTGCTGCCATCCCAAGCCTGCTGGTAGAAACAGGGTAGCTGGGACAGACCAAGCAAAATCTCTGTGGAAAGATTTGGCCCATAAGCTGTGGGTTGGATGCCTCAATGTAACACATTAACTCAATCTGCAGTTCTTGTAGTCTGGCTCATGTGAAGTGGCATTTATTCTGAGTTTTTTCTGCATACTGCTTCGGTCTGAAGTGCTCTGTAGGCAAAAGACCCTAGAGACCTTTGACCCTTGCTGGTGCAGCACAGTGGTGCAAATGGTAAGAAGGCACACAACGACTGGTGTGGATGTTTGCTCCTTATCTGAACTTGTCTGAGCTCTGGGCAATATATATACATATATTTATATACCTTTTTCATCATTTAGTATTTCAGTCCTTGTCCCTGGGTTCTACTTTATTTATGCTTTCAAGTCTATATCTTGTGTTTAGTGGTTTAACCCTTTCTATTTTTTTGGTCAATTTAGTTTGTCTTTGCAGTATCCTTGCATACTTGGATCAAATTAAACACCTATTATCACTACCCTGTATTTCTTCTTCCTTCGTTAATACTGTTTCTCTTCTGTCACTGGGTTAGTTGGTGCTTAATACTAGCAAGGCTGCCCAACTTCTTTTCCTTGAAATGTTAACTCAGTTCCTGCCCTTTATGGTTGTAATAGGCTAAAAAGAGGAAATAAAAGAGCTTTGGAGAGTCTCACACAATATGTAGGTGTGTTCATTCCTTCAGCGTAATGAGCTATTGCAAGTGAGCTATTTGCCAGTTTCAGTATGATTAATTAATTTGCTGAGCGTGAAGGTAGACTACGTTAATCACCTGTTATGATTGACTCATACATGCATTTCACTGTGAATTTTCTCTTTTGTACTTAGTGTGTTCATTTGCATGCCATGTTTCCTGCAAGGATAGTGCACCTCAGGTCTGCCCTATACCCCCTGAGCAAGCCAAAAGGCCTCTTGGAGTAGATGTACAAAGAGGAATAGGAACCGCCTATAAAGGTTATGTCAAGGTAACAGCCTTTTGTTCTTGGACAAGAGTAGAATGCTAAACTTCACTTACAGCTATGCAGCTTGAAACCTCTAAGTATGTTTAAACAGATCTCCTAAATAGTGCTAAAGCCCTAAGGCTTTATGTGCCATCTATGTAACTTATTTAACCTTCGTTGCTTTAGATGTGGGAGAAATGCTTGGTTTCACTACAGGAGCTGAAGGTCAGTAGATTAGTAGCTACAGTGTTCATAAGCAGCAAGGGGAAAAAAACAGTGGTTTAAGAAAGAATTTCTGTCATTGTTGATGTAAACATAATATAAAAGGTAAACTGTCCTACTGTTTTGGCATTTGTGAAATATATAAGCCTAATACCTTTATATAAACCTTAATATATTTACTAAACTATAACAAGGAATGGTTGAACTTAAGAGAGGAGAAATGATTGCTTGATTACTTGACATTTTTTGTACTATTTTGAAGGGCAAGTAGAATGTGTTCTCATTCCATTGATCTTAGTATAATCTTTTCTAAATGTCCTGCTTTCTATGTCTACTACATGTGCTTATATTTAATAAGCAATCAGTTATTTACACACAGGTCCCAAAGCCTACAGGAGTTAAGAAAGGGTGGCAGAGGGCCTATGCAGTTGTCTGTGACTGTAAACTGTTCTTATATGATGTGCCTGAAGGAAAATCCACCCAGCCTGGAGTTGTGGCAAGTCAAGTCTTGGATCTCAGGTTTGTATTACTGTGACAGAGTAGAAATCCTCTGTACTTTTTTCCTAATAGCAGTATTTATTTATAGTACATAAGAAGCTATAATGTTATGAGAACTCTGGTCTAAGAAGATACATGTGTTCTGTATATAGACTGCAGCTAAGTTTAGGCTGATTGAGTGGGCTCAGCAAGAAGTCACTTCAGTGACTTTATGGTCACACGACAGTCACCATTATACAGTATTAGCATGCTTCTTCCTAGACTTCCATATGCATCTGTGGAAAGCAAATATACCTTGGTAGATTGTTTTTCTCGTGCACTCTGACCTCAGCATTGGGTCACAGATCGTCCCATAGCAAATAATTTCAGGAATATTAGAAAAACTGAAGTAGTCTGCAGAAGAGCACCAGCTAATTTGTACTGCAAATGGCTCTGACCTTGGCGTCTCACAGGAGTTACTATTTCATGGTGAATCATTTGAACCACTGAACACTGTCTACAAAAGGTCTGAGGCTTACAGTGATCAGAGTAACCAAGAAGGCTTTTTTATTAAAATTTATGGAAATATCAAGAAAGTATAATACCCTTTAATGCTACAGCACCTTTGTATCTCTGTTGAATATAAAGTTTGCATTCACAAGCGCCTTGATTTATATTTTTTCCAGACAGTAGTATCGTGGGGTTGCACCAGTACTGCTGTGCTGTTCTCACAGTCACTGAGAACTGTCAGTGTCAGCTCTCTGACATGCTGGCAGCAGGAGCAGAAACGTGGAAGTGTTGCAAATAGCAGCATTCACATCAATACATTGCTGGAAGCAACTCAGCTAGATATTATACCAACTGTCCCATCCTTTATCTCCTTATTGTAGCTGCCTCTTTGAGGCTGTCTTCTGAGGATGCTTAGATGTTTATAATAGACGTTAACCACCACAGCTATGAATTTTATCATGGGCAAGTTTCAGACATTAATGTCATCTTTACACTAAAATTGGCAATTACAGTGATCAACTTGGTCAAATTCAGTTTAAAAAGGCTTGTGTAGACAAGCCCTCTGGGGTGGAGCACTCTGAAATGCAAAAGTTGTTCTGATGTCTGTTTATTTTACTGTAATAGAGAATAAAATCTAGCTGTTTTGAAAACCCTTATTTGAATCCCACAAACTATAATTATGTTGCCAAGAGCTTTTTATGTGATTTTTCTTTTTTTCCAAAGGCCCCTCTCTTGCTACACATTGAGGTACGAATTATTAATTTCTAATGTCTCTGCTGGGCTGGAAGAGCAATATTCTTGCTTCTAATTGTAGAATAGGAGTGGTTGGTACACCAGAACTACACAAAGCCACCCCATTTAACTTCAGGTGGACTGAGTTACATGTACTGAATGCTGTAGAAACATAACAGAAGCTTGTGAGTTGTTTGGGTCAAGGATGGTTAGAGCATAACAAAGCAGTGATGGCAGTTGTGACCTCTGTGCGGTGTTAGGAGATTGCAGCCTATTGGAACAGTGGTGATACCAATTAGATGATGCTCAGTAATGTTAGTGTGTGCTTGTATGTAATTCTCTTCCTCTCTTTCTTACCAGAGATGAAGACTTTTGTGTGAGTTCTGTCCTAGCATCGGATGTAATACATGCAACTCGTAAAGACATCCCTTGTATATTCAGGGTATGGCTACCAATTTACTCTTAAAGAAAATGCAAGTTAAATACCAGTGTTTTGTTTTGATAATGGCATATGTAATCCGTATTTAATGTTGATTAAGTTATGCTGCAGAAGAGTAAGAATTTACAGGGGCTGCTGTGTAGAGGAACAATATGGTTCACCTCTTACATCTCCACTGTAAAGAACAAAATTCTTCTTTTGCTGCTTCCTTGTATATAAAGTTTGGCTTTTTTATTTTCTTGCCTATAACTCAGTATATTTTGTCTATTCTTCCATTGGTATTATCAGATTCTGTTTTTTCTTGCTTAGCTTTGAACTCTTGCTTTAGGAACTGAAGCTATAACAGAACAGTCTGAAGCTGGGTTGTGCTCGCTGGTTCTAGTTTGCTACATATTATCTTGTTTTTAAGAAATACATTTGAATTTTCAGTTTCTTTAATTTCATATCTAAGTAAAGTAGAAAAAATAAAGTAAGAGAAAATAATTAGCTGAGTTAAAATGTCCTCTGATTTATGTTCTATCTGAATGCTCTGTTTAGTTTTTAACAGGAACTTCTTTCCTGGGTTTTATGTAAATTACATTTAATCTGGAATTTTAAAATTTACAGCAGAGTACATTAGTAGCCAGTATTTATAATCCCTTGCATTTGAATACAGAAACTCACTGTTTTCAGCATCTCTGATCCTCAGTCATTTAGAATCAAATCAGGGAAACATGGAAAGCAAAGAGCTGACAGTCACATGCAGTCACTATCATTTGGTCCTTTAGGGTTTTACTTAGGAAATGTCTTTGCTACTTGATTGCTTCTGTGTCTTTGCTTTTCTGCTTTTTTCTAGAAGTATTTTCTGCAGTGGAATTTTATACTTTAGTTTACTACTACTATTACCTGTACCTTCATTTTCCTCTTACATGTTTCTGTTTTTGTTTTTGTTTGGGTGTTTGTTGCTTTTTTTAATTTCCATCTGCCTGCTCTCAAATTAACAAACATGGGATACTGTGGGAAAGGGCTTCCCAGGAGAGAAAATATGCTATGCAGAATGGTTTTAAGAGCAAGGCATCCATACAGTTTAGCCTGCATGACTTGCTGCTCTAATTTCTGCCTGCAGTTTTAAGTAAAAGGGTATCTAAGGAAAAAAACACTTCTGTCAAATACCCCCATGTAAGAATACTTGTGTGGATAGACACTACAGAATATCTCCATAGTTTGATCAAATTACCCCCTGCTAAAGAGATCTGATTAATTAACTGGAAGCCTGGTGTATGAGTAAATCCGTTTAGATACTGGAGGCCAGAGGAGATGCTGCTCAAGTCCACCTCTTTTTCTCAGTTTTATGTTTTCCTTCAAAAGAAGGAATTTCCAAAACTAGAAACCACTGGTGCAGGAGTCTCTTGTCTCCATTTAATTTCATTCTAGATTTGCATCTTGCTAACATATTGACATAGAGTAGCTTCTGTGTAACACTTAAAATTGTTACTTCATGTAATCTGTGTAAAAATGTAGTTCTTTCGTATGTGCCATTGCACATAATACATAATGATATTGGTGGCCCACCCAAGACAGATTTTCCCTTCTTCTGGATCTTCCACCAGCAGAAAGCTATACCAGAATGCTGCCAAACACTAAAATGACCCCATGAATTCAAGAAGAGGAAGAACATGTCTCAGACTCCCAACATTTTCCGTGGCAACCAGTTTTTAAAGCCGGATGGTAGGCTGTCCTGGCATTTAGACGCTGCAGTCTTAAGTGCTTCTATCGATACACATTTTTAATAACAGTGTAGGAGTGTCTGTAGTGGACTGCTTCCACAGCTTAGCAGTCTGAGTTAAGAAGTGTTGAGTTTCGTAGCAGATACTGAATTTTTGTATGATAAATAATGCAAGGTATATTATGACCAACTTCTCACGTTTTTTTCTGCTTTTGACTGTATATAAGATGCCACCTTCAAAAGACTGAGAGGAGTAATACATGGTGGTGCTTCAAAGGGAAAACCTTAGCTGAAGTCTGGTTTGGTTTTGTTTTCTAACTTAGAAATATTACCCATCGTGACTTCATCTCTCTTTAAAATATTAATGCTTAGTTACATGAAAAAAGCTCGATGCACAGTAATAAGAGCTGTGAGTAATTTCAAACTACTTGGTTCTTTTCTTACCTCACTTGACCGTCATCTTACTTCTGGATTTCTGACTTTGATATCCTATTTCCTCAGGTTTATTTTCAAATATATTTTGTCTTTGAGATGGGCGTTATTGTTTAGTTCTCTCTTTAAGGAACTGTGTGTGTTGCATAACCACATTATCCATCTTCATGATGGTTTTCGTATGAAGATGTATATGCTGAAGGTCTTTTAATCCATGTTACAGCCTTCATACTTGCCCTTTGGCACCTTTTGTTACTTCTTGCTGTCACTGAAAGCATAGTTCCCGTGATCTCACAAACCCTTCAAGCTCTTCGTACAGGACACAAAACCAAAATTAAGAGTTAGTAAGTGCATACTTCAGGCAAAAGAAGTTCCTGGATAGTTTTTCTGCTTAGAATACATTCTGCTTTGAGATCTATAGGATGTTTAACCTGAAAATTCAATGAAGCCATAGTGATTTTCTTTTAGCATGGGCATGTAGGAGAATGCAGACTTAGTCTCAAACATTGCTTTCCAACAGAGCTTGAATGCAGATATGATGAGCTGTGATGAGCTCTTCCCCCTGGACAAATACTTTGAAAATTAAGTAGCAAAATCAAAATCTGGAACTGATCATAGCAATGCCTTTGGGTTTAAATGCATGTGGCTCAGAAAGTGTGTGTCACTTTCAATAAGTTATTAAAATATGGTGGATAGGAGGGATCAGGGTAAACTGAAATTCCAGTTCAGAGCAGGAAGGAACCTTTTACTGTCATGTATTATTATTGTAGGAAAGGAATGTAGCATTCCTTGCCCATATTTTAGGATCCAAAATCATTAAGCAGGACTGAGTACTTTTAAATAAAACCACTGTGGTTTGTGCAGTGGTTTTTGTTTGTTTGTTTTGAAGCACTGTGGCTGTATTAGCTGTGTTGTGCATGCCCCTCAGGTACTTCATTGCATTTTTACGAAAAAGCATATTTTATTTTCACAGTTCTGTGTGACAAAAAGGGCTTTTATTACTCTAGCTGATTTCACTTTCTCTGTCTGTTAAAAGGTTACAGCTTCTCTCTTAGGTTTGCCTTCAAAGTCTTGTTCTCTACTGATCCTGACGGAAAATGAGAATGAGAAGAGAAAGTGGGTTGGAATTCTAGAAGGGCTGCAGTCTATCCTGCACAAAAACAGACTAAGGAACCAAGTTGTGCATATTCCACAAGAAGCCTATGACAGTACGCTGCCTCTTATTAAAGCAAGTGTAGCTGCTGCTATTGTAGGTATGTTTCTTTTAACTTTAATAAGTGTGTGAGAGTTATTGGAGCTTTTAGATGGGGTTTTTATGCTCCATAATAAGAGCACTGTCACTTTGAAATAAATTCCTCAACTCAACTCCTTCGTAGGAATTTAATAATATGGAAAATGCTAATCTTGAATTGATATTCATATTTCTTCATCCACTTAAATAATACTGTTTAGTTGTTTAGAGGTTGTTTTAGCAATATGGTATGTAGCATATTTTTGACAGGCTGTGTGAACTTAACCACAATTGATTTGCTGTTGAAAATCTCTATGTCCAGAAATTTTTTCAGCTGTTTAAAGCAAACAGTCTGTTTTAAAGATAAGATTAAGTGTAGCTGAATTAATAGCCTTTTTTTTTTTCCCCTCTTGGTTTAGATCGAGATAGAATAGCAATTGGTTCAGAAGAAGGACTGCATGTGATAGAGGTGACCCGTGATGGTAAGTCAGGCCATAATGCATGCAGTAATTACGTACAGAATAATGAGCTCCATAACTTCAGTGCTGCTGTAATATAGGTTGCACAACAGCCTTTCATATGTAGTAAGTATTAAGCACTCAGTTAATTGATGAGAAGGAAAAGTGAATGTGAGATATAAGCACTAATTTGGTCATTATCATTACGTTCAGTTGACTGGCTGAAATTAAAGGGATGAGTTACTTGGTATTTTCTGACACATTCTCGCCTTAACTGTATTCCCAC
This sequence comes from Grallaria varia, assembly GCA_013396735.1. Lineage (NCBI taxonomy): Eukaryota > Metazoa > Chordata > Aves > Passeriformes > Formicariidae > Grallaria > Grallaria varia. The sequence goes on from VWZG01004774.1 coordinate 90,885, forward strand.
AGCAGGCAGCAAAATGATTCAGCACCCAGAGCACGCACAGCACACACAGAGTTTACAGACTTTCCATTAAAGCCTCCACGTCTCATTGTCTGTTTTTTCCAGAAATTTGACAACCACTCACATTCTCTTTCAGACCGATGATGGCCAAACCAAGTGCTTTCTTTCTCCTTTCCATTACCTATTTCCTTTACCCATGCTTCATCCTGAACCTGCCTTTTCCTTCCTGTTCTTAATGCACTTTGCCCTCTGCTTAGGGAAAAACAGGATTAGTATAGTCTGTTCTTTCTGAAGACTTACTGTGTCCATTTCATAAATTCACTACTCCAGGTACCACAGTAAAGTATATGCTGCATAGTCACTGGGCAGCACAGGCATATTGCTCTTTCATTGAATTATTAGGCATCTGAGCTAGGGAATAAGAGAAGCATTTTTTCCTTTAACTGGAGATACTGAGCACTAACACAAATAACAGTGGGGGACATGCCTTGGTGTGGAGGCCAGAAGGATTACTAGGACATAAGCATGGGGGTTGGTTGGATTCAGTCCATGTGAAGTGCAATTTTAAACACTGAAAAGCAAAGGAAGAGTCTGGTTTATTTCGCAGTTTGCTTCCAAAATGAGGTATTCTTACTTTGTACAAACAGATGTACAAAAAAATGAAAAAACTAGTTGAGTTAAACTGAATTCTACGAATTTATGGAAGTTAAGTAATATATGCCTAAGAAGCAACTGTTGTACTTACATTGCAATTATGTATTTTAAGTACAAAAATCTACTACTATTTTATCGTTTTCCAAGTTACAATAGGAAGTATTCGTAGAATCATAGAATGATTTGTGTTGGAAGGGACCTTTTGAGATCGTCTAGTTCCAGCCCCCCTGCCATGGACAGAAACACCTTCTGGTAGACCCGGTTTCTCAAAGTCGCATCCAGCCTGGCCTTCAACACTTAAAGGGATGGAGCAGCTTCTTGTACAGCTTCTCTGAGCAACCTGTTCCAGTGCCTCAACACCCTCATGGTGAAGAATTTCTTCCTGATATCTAACCTAAATCAGCCCTCTCTGTTTGAAGCCATTCCCCCTTGTCCTAGCACTACATACCCTTGTGAAAAGTCCCTCTCCAGCTTTTTTGTAGTTTAGTTTAGACTTTAAAAGTACGAAACATACCTTGTGAAAAATCCATGCTTTCTTATAACTACTGAGGCATCCTAAATTTAGACAACACTCTAAATCCATACTTTTTGTGGTGTGAGAGCTAACAGCTCTCTGATTATTTCTAAAAAAGCACCTGATGCTTTCTTCACCTATATTTATAACCTCTGAGCTTAGGTTCTTCTTGTGTCTTTAACTGTCTGGGAATTGAGGATATTGATACAAATTTGTAGGACTAAAAGGTCCCCTTTTCAACTTTGGAAAAATCACTGAGACAGTCCTGAGATATCCGTTTGACTGGTTTTAGTATTTGTCATTCAAATTTCCAGAAAGATATTTCTTTGAATTTACCCTTGATGGAAGAATTTGAATTTCACAGAATCACAGAATGGGTAAGGTTGGAAGGGACTACCAGTGGGGTCTTCTGGTCCAACCTCCCGGCTTGCACAGGGTCATCTCAGAGCACATGGCACAGGATTTCATCCAAACAGTTCTTGGATATCTCCAGTGAGGGAGACTCCACACCCTCTCTGGTCACTCTGCCCCAGTGCGCAGTCACTGCACAGTAAAGAAGTTCTTCCTCATGTTCAGGTGGAACTTCTGTGCATCAGTTTCTGCCCATTGCCTCTTGTCTTATTGCTCAGCACTACTGAGTAGAGCCTGAGTCTGATTCTCTTAACACCCTCCCTCCAAATACTTACAGACATTGATAAGGTCCCCTCTCTGGAGCCCAGCTCCTTCAGGCTTTCCTCATAAGAGAGATGCTCCAGACCTCTCATCATCTTTGTAGCTCTCTGCTTGACCCACTCCAGGAGTTTCATGTCTTTCTTGAAAAGGGGAGTCCAGAACTGGACACAGTATTCCAGGTGGAGGCTCACCAGGGCTGAGTAGAGGGGCAGGATCACCTCCCTTGACCTGTTGGCAGTACTCTTCCTAATGCATCCCAGTATTTCGTTGGCTACAAGGGCACACTGCTGGCTCATGGACAGCTTGTTGTCCACCAGGACCACCAGGTCATTCTCTACAAGCTGCTTTCCAGAAGGACGGTCCCCAGCCTGTACTGGTGCCTGAGGTTCTTCTTTCCCAGATGCAGGACCATGCACTTGCCTTTGTTGAATTTCAGACAGTCGTCTGCCCATCTCTCCAACCTATTGGGGTCCTTCTGAAGGACTGCACAGCACTCTATGGTTTTGACAACTCCTCCCTGTTTTGTGTCATCAGTGAACTTGCTGAGGAGGGCTCTGTCCCTCATCCAAGTCATTGATGAGCAAGTCAAACAATACTGGACCCAGTATTGAACCCTGGGGGACATCACTAGTGACAGATGTCCAGCTAGGCCCTGTGCCGCTGACTTCAGCCCTCTGAGATCTGCCATTCAGCCAGTTCTCAGCCCACCTCACTGTCCCACCATCCAGTCTGCACTTCCTGAGTTTGCCTATGAGGACATCGTGGGAGACAGTGTTGAAAGTCTTGCTGAAGTCCAGGTAGACAATATCCACTGCTCTCCTCTCATCCATCCAGGTACTTGTCTCATTGTAGAAGGCAGTCAGGTTGATAAAGCATGATTTTCCTTTACTGAATGCATGCTGACTGCTCCTGATCACCTTCTTGTCTTCCATGCGCTTAGAAATGGCCTCTGGAATAAGGTGCTCCATCACCTTTCCAGGGATTAAGATGAGGTTGACTGGCTGATAGTTCCCTGGGTCTTCCTTCTTGCCCTTTTTGAAGAGTGGGGCGACCTTTGCTTTCTTCAGTCCTCAGGCACCTCTCCTAATCACCATGGCCTCTCAGTAATAATCATAAGTCGCCTCACTGTGGTGTCCCCCAACTCCCTCGGCACTCATGGATGAATCCCCTCAGGGCCCATAGACTTGCAGATGTCAAGTCTGTCTAGGTGATCTCTAACCCAATCCTCTTTCACCAAGGGAAAGTCTTCCACCTGCCATTCCTTTTCCCTTGTATTCTGGGTCAGAGATTCCTAAGGGTTGTTCTTTTCAATGATTTCTTTGATTTCCTTTGTCAAGGTAATTTAGTATGTGGCTATTTGAAAGCTGGTTTTTAGTCATGCTAAAACTTTCATTCCAGTGTGAAAATAAACTAGTGAATACAGGTTTTTAAAGATTTCTTTGACTTCCAAAATTAAGTGACATCGGGGATGTTGTTGTGAGTCAGAAAGCAAAATGTTCTTGCTTTGTCTTGTTTAGAATAAAACATTGCCCAATTCCAGGGAAAACTGCTTTATACATGAAGACAGCAGATATTTGAAATTCTTTTTAGGAGTAATAAATGCCATTCCTTTGAGTAAGCCTCCAGTGGTCACCATTCTCTAAGCAGTTAGACATAAACATAACTTGAGATGCAGACAATTCCAGAGATTCCAGTACAGCTGCTTGTGTAAAAGAAAATTGTACATTTCATTTGAAAGGTCATTTCATAAACGAACAATTAGCTGCATCACCCATGTCATGTGTAAATGTGAAAAGGAATTGCTAGTTTTGGTTTAAAGATAAAATATGTTTAGCAGGAGTTTTCTATGGCCAGTTCTGCATGTTGATAGCGTTCTTACACATAATCTCTTTTTGTTCTATAGCAGTTGTAATTTTCAGTGTTGATTAACTACCAGCTGCTTACATCAAAGGTCTTTGGTGAGAATAGTGCTTAATTCCTTACAAATAAGCTGGAGTTGGTACTAGGAAAAAAAATCTTTTCTCTGTGGCAAAGTTTCAACAGCTGATTATTTCATAGAACATTTTATCAGACATATGATCTGTTTGTGCAAGTGGAGGGATGCCACAACTGCACTTGGCTTTGTGATCTAAACAGCCAGAGCCTTGTTACCAAGTTTACAGAATTTGGTAACTTGGCTAGGTTACTCAACTATTGCTGAAAAAAGGTATATAATTTCCAGTTAATATTTCCCCTTTTTTCTTTAATTATCATTCAAAAAACCTTGTGGTGCATTCAGCTAACAGAACATTACAATGTTATATAGTTGGCTTATGCTTATTATGTTTCCTAGCTTAGAATTTCTCTTCTGTTTGTACGCCATGAAATGCGCACTGCATTCTTGAAAGTGCTTGTAGGGCCACAGTGCCAAAAGCAGAACACATTGTGCCTAACTCCTTTAGCTGCCACTAACCCAGCTTTAAAATAATACTTCAGTGAAACTCCCCAGCTGCCATTGGTAGCCTAACTAGTCCTTGCTGTGGGGTGGCTTTTCCCGGTGCCTGTCCTAAACCCCTCTTCCTGCAGCTTAAGTCCGTTCCCTCTTATGTTTTCCCCATCACAGCATTTTTTGCTTTTCCATATTTTATATTTTTTTATGCTCACTTACTGTACTGCTTTTGTATCTGGCTGAGAGATCTGCCTATAGTACAGCATTTTGTTTCCTCACTTATCAGCATTAAATACTTTATATTTCTTCTCTTTATATTCTGCTAATTTGGTCCTCCTCTGAAATTTACTGAAGATGCTGATGTTTTTATGCAGGTGGGACCCATTTCAGAAGATGCGGTATCTTGCACTGTACAGATAGTACAAATATTACTATATAAAATAATTTTCTGTTTATCCCAGATGTTAAACAGCCTTTCCCACAAAGTGTTGTTGAGACTTTTTTTTCAATAAATGGTAAAGGAATGCTTTGTTTCATTGTTTGAGAATTAGTAACAGAGATTGAACATGTGTAATAAGTGCTTTTCCTCACCTGGTCCACGTCTGTGTTTAGATTAATTTTCAGACATCACTATAGTACTGCAGTGTTTCCAGGCTGCATGGTTTTCCTGTTTAACTTACGGCAGCTTTTGTTTCCTTTGCAGTGATAGTCCGAGCTGCTGACTGCAAGAAGGTGTACCAGATAGAGCTTGCTCCCAAAGAAAAAATTATCATCCTCATCTGCGGTCGGAACCGCCATGCCCACCTTTACCCCTGGGCCTCTCTGGATGGATCAGAAGGGAACTTTGACATTAAGCTTGCAGAAACTAAAGGCTGCCAACTGATTACAACTGGAACACTAAAGAAGAGTTCTTCTACTTGTTTGTTTGTAGCTGTCAAACGACAGGTTTTTTGCTATGAAATTCACAGAACTAAACCCTTCCACAAAAAATTCAGTGAAATTCAGGCTCCGGGAATTGTACAGTGGATGGCAGTGTTCAAGGACAAGCTCTGTGTTGGCTACCAGTCTGGGTTCTCTCTGTTGACCATCCAGGGAGATGGACAATCTATAAACCTGGTAAATCCTAATGACCCCTCGCTTATCTTCCTCTCACAGCAGTCTTTTGATGCCCTTTGTGCAGTGGAGCTCAGTAATGAGGAATACCTGCTTTGCTTCAGCCATATGGGAGTATACGTCGATTCGCAAGGTCGAAGGTCGCGCATGCAGGAACTAATGTGGCCTGCAACTCCTGTTGCCTGTAGTATGTATATGTTTTTCTGTTGCCATATCCCTGTTGCTGCTTTACTTGTCTAAAAATAGTCAGCATTGTATTCAATTTTGCTTCAGTTTGTCTTTGAATATCTACAGTTTGTTTTGATGAGTTAATAGACACATAGTTCTTCCTGGTGGTAGTTTCGGATTTGGAGATCCTGGATGATGCAAGAAAAGCTCTGTCTTGTTACAGAACACAGAAGAATAAATAGCAGAATGCAAAATAACTTCTACAGAGAGTAGTCCTGGATGCAGGACAGTACAAGACTACCTGTCTGTGAGATTCTATGAAGACTTTTGTTCCTCCAGAGGGTGTAAATGTCTAGTTGTCCATAGGGTGTCTTCTGTGTCCTGTACTCAAAAGTACAATAGAAAGTTGAAGAAGAAATGTAACTGCAACTCTAAAGGTTCATGAAGATAACAAGAGGTAAAAATTCTAATTTTGGTAGAACAGGTAGCATTTTTTTCTCCTTTTGGTTTTATTTTTAGGGGGAGAATTTCAAAAAATAATATAGGTGGAGGATAATTTTTCAACTACACTGCTTGTTTCAGGCACATGGGTTTATCAGCTAAATAGGACAGAAGCACATGCAAAGCATTTTTCAGTATTCAGTAGTCAAAGGCAGTTGATGATAAAACTGGGATTTCTATTTGGAGCTCAAATAGCAATTAAAAAATTTTGAATGATTGAAGGCAAGAAATAGCTTTTTGTTTAAACAGTACAGCAAGGAGTTAGGTGCATGTTGGTTTGAGCAGTTTGTTTAATTTTAATTGTCTTGGACTGAAATTGTTTGCTTTCTTTACTTTGACCTAGTTCTGTACAGAAGTCTAAAGCAAAGGCCCAAGGAAACAATGCAGCGGCAAATTTACTTTAAAACACCATTAGCTAAAACTAATGTTTCCTTTTCCTTAGTCAGCTTTACAGTTCCTAGTATTTCAGCAAACTAGACTTATTAGTTAATGGTTTTGTCTGTTACTATTAGAAGTGTTCTTACTGTAAACTATAGCATTCTTGTATGTACAATGCTGAGTAGCACTGGTCTAGGGCTGTTTTTGTAGAAAGAGCAACACTTTCTGTTGCCAAAGGAAACTGGATTACTTCCCTTTAGACTTTTCCTCCCTCCTTAGCCCTGGTGTCTGTCACTAGTGATGGTGGCTTTTTTTAGCTATGCCATCAGGAGATCATAAAATTACAGAATGGTCTGGGTTGGAAAGAATCTTTTAAGATCATCTAGTTCCAACCCCCCTCCATGGGCAGAAACACCTTCTGGTAGACCCGGTTTCTCAAAGTCCCATCCAGCCTGACCTTCAACACTTCCAGGGATGGAGCAGCTTCTTCCACAGCTTCTCTGAGCAACCTGTTCCAGTGCCTCAGCACCCTCACCGTGAAGAATTTCTTCCTAAGATCTAATCAAAACCCACTTTCAGTTTAAAGCCATTACTCCATGTCCTATCATGCCATACCTGTATGAAAAGTCCCTCCCCAACTTGCTTGTAGCCCCCTTAGGTACTGAAAGGTGCTAAAAGGTCCCCCTGGAGCCTTCTCTTCCCCAGGCTAAACAACCCCAACTCTCTCAGCCTGCCTTCAGGGGAGAGATGATCAAAGTGGAAATGATTCTCCTCCTCTTACGGTTTCTGCTGTGGTAAAGCACCATGTTGTAGAGAGGCTTTAGGATACAGCGGAGAATTTGTCTCTGGGGCATTTGGTGCCCTCACACTGGGAGAGAGGGCAGGGTGTGCACTCACACAGCTCTGTTGTCCTGAGTGGCCTGTCTGGGTTGCTGCTACAGCAACGTAGGGCGCCGGTTCTGTGCCGGGTCAGTGCAGGCATCGTGGGGCTGCTTGGCTCAAGTGCAGCCCAGTGCAAAGCCTTTGGAGCCAACAGGTCACGAGGCTGTGGCCTGGGCAAGCCCAGTGCAGACACTGACATGGCTCACTGGAAACCAGTTTAGATCTGGTCAAGCCCATGGGCTTTGACTGGCAAGTGCCAGCCTCAGCTACAAGCTGGCCAGGCAGAAGCAGTTGGTGTTTCTGCCTGGTGGGAGTTCTCTCCTTTGATATGAACATCCAAGCCAACCGTGACCCCATGTAGTACTTGACCATAAATCACTTTTGTGATATATATTTATGGTCGCTGTCCAAGGCTTTGTGTGAATGAATATAAAAAATAGCACCACGCCTTACTTAGTTCTTCTAAGAAGATTTTGTAATGTGTTTAATGTCTTACTGTGTTATTTTCACTTGTTTATTGAAGTATCTCTATTAAATCCCGTAAGTTTCTAGTAACTGCTCTTTACATCAGAATACAGTTTTTACATGAGAGAAGCATGTCAATACAAAGCTCTAGAGATCTCCACTTTTCGTTTGGCCTAAAATAAACTTGTCAGCTGATGCCTTTTATGCTTTTTAAAAAAAAAGTTGAAAAGAAAATGAGTTATGGGCTTTAAGCAGTGTGACATTTTTCTGTTAACCTGATGAAAGCACCCATACATGAATATCTAAAGCTAGATAATTGTTAGCAAAAGAGGAAGGAAATTGAGAACAGGTCTGCATCATGAGTTCATGACCCAGCTCAGAGATGGTGCCTCTCTCATCTCCTCTGAACACAGCAGATGTATAGTTAGTTTGCTGCTTCCAAAATGAAGTAATCCATAGAAAAGCTAGCTGCTCAGTTCCTACCACCTAGCAAATTTGTATGCATCTGAAGTTTTCATTTTTGCCATTTTGCATCTTCATGAAATGGCAATTTGAAGTTTTAAACATAGTGAAAGGATCAAATTTAAATCTTTCCATGATGCTGGTAGTTGTCATTAGGAAATCTATTACCACAAAAAAACCTGTTTGAAACTGAGGCTTTGAAAAATGTATCTTGCACATTGTGGAAAACTTGTAAGTATTGGAATTTGCTCGAATATATGTCAGTTCTTGACTACTGAAATGACATCAGGGTTTTCTGTTTGTTTTTTAATCTATGTAGGTTGCAATTCCTCGTATGTAACAGTGTATAGCGAGTATGGTGTTGATGTATTTGATGTTAACACTATGGAATGGGTCCAGACTATTGGCCTGCGAAGGGTAAGTAATTTTCTTTGAATAGTGAACTTAATTGGGTTAATTTAAAATGAGATGTTCCTTCATGGTGTATGGTAGGCTTGAGTTAATTCTCTTGTCTCCTTCCTCAAAACAGATCAAACCATTAAACATGGATGGCACACTGAACCTCCTTAACTGCGAGCCCCCAAGACTAATATATTTCAAGAACAAGTTTGCAGGTGAGTATTGAGCAAAGGGAGAAATGGGGAACTATTATGAAGCTATTTGGGTAAATTTAACCATGTTATTACCTTTGTATGGGATGAAATTTGTGTTGGATGCGTCTGGGTCGATGTGTACCTGTGTATGTGAGACTGCATTGTGGTATTACAGCAGGAGCTGGCCTCAGTGTACCGGAGACATCTGACAACAGCAAGAAGCAAATGCTTCGAACCAGGAGCAAAAGAAGATTTGTATTTAAGGTTCCCGAGGAAGAGCGACTACAGCAAAGGCGGTAGGAATTTAATTGTGGTACATAATATACATCATGACATGCAGACACTGGGAATGCTAATAGTAAAAATCACTCTGTTCTTTTAGGGAAATGCTTAGAGACCCTGAGCTAAGGTCAAAGATGATTTCTAACCCAACGAATTTCAACCACGTGGCTCATATGGGACCAGGAGACGGAATGCAGGTTCTCATGGACCTCCCACTGGTAAAATACATTTAAAAGGGAGATATATGTGCATTTGTTCTTGCTCACAAAAACTGTGAAGATGAGCTGTATGGGCTTCAAGTATTATCTCTGTACCAAATTCTTCTTTAAATCCTTCTGAGAAAGGTGAACCTGCCTGCTGTGCAATGCTTCTAAATCCTGTGCAAGGAAATACTGTTAGCTGGCTCATGAATGAGACACTGAAAGAAACAGATATCACTGCCAGGAGCTTGTTAGTAGTTTTGTAAATAATCAAGTCTCTCCTCCATCCTTTTTCTTGTTTGTCTTCTTAAAATAACAGAATGAATTTCCTTTCCCCTCATCCTCTCAGCATTCTGCTCTTGATATCACCTCCAACAAACTTTGAGCATGTCTATCACATGAGCCTTATCTCTGCTGAAATCTCTCTCCAGAGTGACCATTCCTCACTGCAAGGCTCCCCTCTGCTCTCTTCCTCTTCCTGACCCTCCACTGCTTCCCTAGCAAGGGTAGGAGTAGCTCCAAACTGTTAGGAACTGGAATGGTATGCTTGTGGCACTTTGCCAATTCTAGAGCTATAACAAGCGGGGAAAAACTAATGCTGTGGAGGTAACTAAAATGCATGTGAGTTGCAGTGCTTTATAGCATTAATTTTATTTTGTATTTAACTAATACAGCATTTTGTGAATTATTTTAGTGTTAAATCCAAAAGGGAAAAATGCGAAGGTACACTTTTATGTTCTGTATGTACCCTCTGTTTCATAGCTGTTAGCCAGGCTTTCTCTTGTCTTTCTCGGATGGCCCAGATGTGAGTGAGGCATTTGTCCTTTCAGCAGGAGGAGGAAGGAAAGCAGAGCTGTTTGTACAGTCCCTGCCCCTTCATAGAGGGTTTGCTGGCTGACAGGTTCTAGTGGCTGCTATGGGGCTTAGTTCTTTCTCTGTCTTTCTCAGGGTTTGTGTCTGTTACTGAAAATATGTGGATGTGGTCAAGTAAGTTCAGTTTTTCTACCAACACTGGGTTGTAATAGCTTCAAAAGCACAGTAAAGTTTTCATGGGTAACAGCTTCTCTCTGGATAGCTTTTGTTGCTGGCTAACAAGGTATTTCATTTCAACTGCAGAGTGTCCTACCTCCTGCACAGGATGAAAAAACCTGTCCCTCTTCAGCAAACCTCTCACGGCAGCAGCAGCAGCAGCAGCGAAACAAAACCTACATCTCGTGGCCCTCATCAAGTAAGGCTGGAAGCAAATTTGTCAGTTCTGAGCTGTAATCTACTGCATCAACAAGAGGCATGAACCTGCCTTTCTTCCCTTATTCTCTGCAGGTGGCAGTGATGTGGGAGCAGCTGTGCCTTCCCGAAGTATGTCCGACCCTGACCAGGAGTTTGACAAAGAGGTAAATAGATTTTGTTAAATGGAGGCTTCCAATATCCTGTTGACGTAGGTTGTTTTCTTTTTCAAATACATTACATTTCCAAGGAAACACTTCATAAAGATATTTATGGAGATGTTTCCCTTCCACAAATGTTTTTTTTGCCAGCCTGTAATACATGTTTGCAAGTTAGATATGCCAGCACAAAAGCCAAGCTGTGAAAAGATCTTTTTACAGTGATATTTTAAGAAGTATTATGTCTTGGATTAAGCTTTATAGGCAAGAGAAATTTGACTAATTGATGAAATGTCCTCAAAGCTCCTAAAATTGTTCTCTGGGCTATTAGCATAGAATAGCAAAGTAATAGGACTTGTTAAGTAATTTTCTGTGCTGCCTTAAGGAAGACTTTTGTCATGTAACTGGAGAAGGAATCGTATTTTAAAATACATAGAACTGCTTTTAGCAAGAATAAGAGGATGTGCCAGTAGTCACCAAACTGAAAGTGTCCTGGCTGTACAAAACTGGTGTTCCTGAATCTGAATAGAGAAGATGTACGATTTGTTACCTTGATTTATCACGTATGTAGCTTTTTCCATGCTTTGCTGAAGGACTGTCTGTGCAATGAAAGTATTAGGAGTTATTTCTGGGAGACAAAGTTTTAGATCAAGATCTTTTTTAGTGCTTTTTGATACCCAGCTGCAGACCCATGTAATGTTCTGTATTTTTAAGTGTGTTTCCCTGTCATCAGGCATTTGCAGGATGCCTTAGTACACCCCAAGTCCACAGTCCTGATTACAGCCATGCACTGACTTCCTTTGTCACCTTCAGTAAGCCATTAAAAGCACATGAAAATAGGGATCTCTAAACAGAGGTATTTTTGACACAGTACTGATTTTCAAGGGTGTTGATGATGGATAACTAACATAGGTCGATAACTTACACAGGTTAGTAGACTTAGTTATTCTGCATATCCTTTCCAAATTCCATTATATTCCCTGCTGTAATGATAATTTCTGTTTGTAGGCACAAGTAATGATAGATTCTACAGGGCTTCTTTACAATCTCTTCTCTTTTTGGTATATCTTACAATTTCTTATGACTTTCTAAATTTTAAAAAATATTAGTATGAAACTGGAAAGAGGCTCTACTAACACTTTTTGGCTTTATACTATTTTCCCCATGGTTTTTGGTTTTATCGCAGCATGAACTGGACCATGTTAGGATAATCTTGTTATAGATGATCTTATTATTGTTCAAGCCATGCAAAATCTTGTGAACAGCATTCTTGAAGGATGTACCTTTTGATCTATTTGCTAAATATATATTTCCCTTTGTTGAAAATAACTTGCTGCAACAGTACCAGTTTTTCCTGTGCAGTGTTTCATTAGCTGTGAATGTGTGTAATGCTCAGAGTTGTAATTCACCAAAATAGTGGGAAACTTGCCAGCCATCCTGTTGAAGTGAGACCAGCCTGTGAAGGCAAATATCCAGCAACTAATCTAGCACTGGGGAAATAACTGTGGATAGTCTTTATTAGATATTGACGTAGGATGTATCCAGTACATATATTGTGTTTTCAGATCTCCGTTTTGATTCTTGTCAACCTTCACTCTTTTGTCAGGCACTTCACATGCTTGTTGCTGGTTTGTAAACAGTTCACATGCTTGTTTCCTTCCTTCTCACGAAACTGAAGATAGTTTTACCATAATTGTTTACATGTTTACATGGGTAGATAAACCTCTTCTGGGCTATAAAAATTGCCTACAAATTGCAGGCTGGTCAGTTCTGAACAGCAGTGAACAGATAGATGAATTCCATCAGGAAAGTTTTGCAATGGCTAATGGAGAGGAGGTGGAGATGTAGCAATTTCCACATACTTTATCATACTTCCTGTTATGTCAGAAAGTCACCTTTGGGACTACACTACAGCATGTTGATGATAATGGAAGTACTTGCATGAATGTTTTAACTATGAAATTAATGTAATGCACACTGCTTTGTAGGTGTTGCTCACCCTAATTTTTGAGTGCCTTTGAAAGCTTTTGAGTGTAAAGAATTCACTCTTGAGTAAACATTATTTTTTTTAATGTTTCTTGTTAACAGCCTGATTCAGACTCCACCAAACACTCTACTCCATCTAACAGCTCAAATCCAAGTGGTCCCCCAAGTCCCAACTCTCCTCATAGGAATCAGCTTACACTAGATGGACTGGACCAGTCAACCTGTGATGCATAACACTACCGCTCTCCCCATTCCAGCTTCGACCATCCACTACTCCATGGTATTCAAGAGCAGGGCAAAGCTGTCTCAGATGCTAGTGCCAAGACTGATACAGACTCTTCTAGTGTTGTACAAGAATAATTATATATCCAGATTGTAGATACAAACTATTAAAATGAAGAAAATTCTTTACTAATAGTGATCAAGCTTTTTATGCAGAGTTGTTCACTGCTCAGCTATGGTTGATTCCTTTCTGCACAGCTGTGACATGGTTTTATTGCATAGGAGCATTTAAGGCCACCAGTAAATAGTCTTATTCTTATGGTGAAAGAGAAATAGAGAGAGATACTGATAATGTTGCTACAATATCAGGAATATTATTTTTCTATAGAATGATGTAATGTCTGATTAGCAGGAAATCCTTTTAGACAGAATTTGGACCTTTGAATAGGAAATGTGAGCAGGTCTAGTTACATCCTCAGATGAATACACTTTTCCCTTTTTCCCATAACTGTTTGTTTCCTAAATCTTAAGGAGAATGCCAGGAAGCTGTAGGTCGTTTCCAACATCAATAGAATCACCAGGAAGTCAAATAAAAGTTGGTTATAGTTTTGTGGCCTTTTAAATCATTTAGCCATATATATACAGTTGCATAACTGTCTTTCTATCTTTCTACCAACTTTTTAGTCTTGTACATAGGACTACTGCCAGTTACCTCTTTACCCATTCCCTGCTTTTTAGTCTTCATCAATCAGTCATTAGTCAGGGCTTTTAAAAAACTGGTAATTACTGCTGTGAAAAAAAAAAAAAAGAAATTACTCCTAGTTCCTGCCTATCTCCTCCTGAGAAGTTGTTTCTCCTGGGTTTTTGGGTGTGAGGACACACTACGCTGTTCAGCTAGCAAGCCTTCTTGTGGACGCATTGCCCTCCAAGTCTGCCTGACCTAAGGGACTGTACTGCACTAAAACATCAGTCTGTTTTATTGGCTACCAAAGTGTAACGTGAAGGATGTGTAACTGGGGGTGCTGCTTTTCTCATTAGTTGTATCCTCACCTGCATGAAGACCCCATGATTATTAATCAAGTATTGATCATGTAGAAAAATGCACAACACACTCCTGTATATTTTGCGATGGCCCACGTGCAGTGATGTTTTGCGTGTATATTTAATCTCATGCTTCCATGTATTATACATTTAGTAATCAAGGATTTGTGACCATGTTTCATTAAAAGCTTGTAATTAATTCAGTGGCTGGCATATCCAGTTTGTCATTGTCACACTAGTGTGCCTTCTGTGCCAATTTTATGACAGTTGGATGTCACTTATTTAAAATTCGGTTTAAATGGGCTAATGATATGCCAATGGCTAATGTTCTTTTCTGAAACACTGTATAGGACGTGCACTTATCTTTAGTTTAAACTGAGTGTTCTAGTCAACATTTAATCCTGTTACATTAAGTGTTCGACAGTACTTGCTCTTTTTCTCAGATTCTTGATAAAGGGGCTCAGTTAGAGCTGGACACTACTGCTTTGGGGGTTTTCTGGTTTTTACTTTTTTAATGTAAGTCTAAGTCTTTGTAATTATTGAATTGTGAGAACATTTTTGAACAATTTACCTGTCAATAAAGCAGAAGAGGGAGGTTTTAAAGTTCATAGTCGTCTGTCTTGACATCTGAAAACAGTCTACCACTGACACTTGCTTTAGTCTCACGGTAAACTCACTTTGTTCACATGGATGTTTTACAGTAAACTGAAAGATACTTCAAAGCTCTGTACCTGAACACTACGAGAAAGGTGCAAGTTGCTGCAGGTAAATTAATATTCAGGAGTGATGGAAATCCTTGTGGTGGAATACAGTGCTTAAATTTTGTGCCCTGAGTTTGTGTTAGAGTTGTCATTTCATTGAGTCGGTGGCCCTATTAGTTCCTTTTTAAAGGATTTATTTGACTACTTCCTTATGGCTGAAGCACAGGGAGGAGGCTGCAGGATCTATTCAGGCATCTTAAGTGGGATAAAACAGTAAATATCTTTGATATCAAAGCAGTAGTTGCAAAGAAAAGCTCAGGAACATTTCATGGATTGGGGTGTGAATGGTGCAGACCCTCATACAGGGAGTTTTTTTAAAGCTCTCCTCATGCTCTGGTATTTGAGCACCACGGAGCCCACTGTAGCTAGAGCAGAGCCAACATCATCTCTACTGTGTTCTGGGTAAGCATTCCCCATCCCTTATGGAGTGCCCAGCATTCCTGAATTGCTTCTTGATTTGTGTCAGCCTTAAAAGGGAAGGCCTAACTGGGTGTTTTGGACCCTGCTGTTCCTTGCCTGGCCAAACCTCCCTGGGCAGGCTGGGGCAGGGTGGCCTTGGGAGAGTGCACCCAACCCACCCTGGAGATGGGGTGATAGCTGACAGGAGGTTTGAGGGCTGTGTGCCGGAAGCCTTCTCACAATTATCCATGCTAATCAGCCTTGGACTCTTAAAAAACATTTCTCCTGCTCTTGAGCTGATTTCTCTCTGTACAGTGAGGACTTAGGATGACAACAAAGTCTTTAATTATGGGGGTATTAAATCATAGCACTCAGCAGTGCCAGGGCTTGGTTATAATTTAAGCAGGAGACTGTTTCTAGAAAAATAAATTAATTGCTTATATGAATACATTATTCTTTTCTTTCTGTTTTTTTTCTCCCTCAAGTCTGGCCAAGTAGAATTCCTCCCCAGGTCCTCTACCACAGGCCTTTGCAAATCATCTGTTCCCTTGAGGATTCTGATTCTGGTTATGTAAAGAATCCTCTTGAGCCCTCAGGAGAACTTCCAGAAATTCAGGATGTGAAATGATCCTCTGACAACGTGCTTTCTTATCCCTGGAGGCTACCAGTCTAGGATCGAAAGTGAGGAATTGAGCTATGCAAGGAATGAGGATAATTTGGTCTCTGCCAGTTCCTTTGCTCATTCCATTTTCACAGAGGCATTACATCAGGTCCCAAAGCTGGGGTGATGGGCATACCATTCACCAGAACAAGTTGGTCACTTCTAGCACAGATCTTCATCTCAGAGCTGAGTATTTTGGAATACATGATGGTGTCACTCGCCACCCAAGAACTAAACTCACCTGACACCACCTTTGTCTATAGAACAGATGTGCTGAGAATAAACAGCTTCCTAAATAGGTGCAATCTGCTGGAGGAGGGGATGTAAACACTCACTTTATGTTTGCAGGGCGTTTAACACAGGTAAGTCACAGGGAGGGGTCTTCCACATGGAAATGCTGGAGCTGCAGGCACCCTTGTACTGAACAGTGCCAGATTGGGCATCCCTGGGAGAGAGCAGATGTGTAGAAACCTTTAGAGTAAGCCCAAAGCACTTAAGAAGCAGGAAACCTTTGAGGGAGGAAATGACTGGGAACTGAACTATACCTTGAGGTGCAGTAAAGCAAAGTATTAGTCCTTCCTAGGTATTGCATGCATCATGACCAAAATTCATGTCTTCATGAGTTTAGCTTATTTTAAAAGAAAAAGGAAAAAAAGACACATGGCATTATTGTGTGCCAGGCTCCTTGGAGCATTTCATGTTCCAGTGTGCACACTGTCTGCTCTGTATGAAGCAGCTCCAGCAGGCAGAAGGGAGGAGGACAATACAAAAAGCAGCATTCATCTGCCCAGCCCTTGCCTTCTACTGCTGTGGCAGCAGGTCTCGACTGCCTTCTGTCTGTTTTGCCCCCCTGTAAATGGGGCTCCCCTGTCAATTTCCCCCCACATCCTGCCTTGGGGCTCCTCGGAACTCACGGGGCAGGAGCTGCAGCTGCTGCCACCCTTGCCCCGTGCAGGGCAGCCTCTTCCTATGGCGTGAGAGCTGCTCCTTGTGGCCTGGGTGTTGGAATGAGGCCACAGGGGCTCTGCTTGAGGGGAAGAGGAGCCGTGGGCACAGGCACCACGGCAGGGAGGCAGGGTGGTTGGAAAGAGCCAGCTCGCTCTTGGTGCTCCAAGAACAGGGAACGGGGTGATGAGGAGACCAGGCATCAGCTGCAGGGCTGGTGCGGGATGCCCGGGACAGCCAAAGGGTGGCAGAGCATGTCCCAGCGGTGCCTGCTGCTCAGGCCAGCGTTGCCGGCGGGGTGAGCTGAGGACAGGAGCAAAGACAGCAGGACGTGCTCAGCCAGCGGGAGCTGCAGTGCTGCGCTCCAGCCAGAGGAGGAACATGGACTCAGGAATCAGCCCCTTCCCTGTCCTTGCAGCAAATATTTTCCCTGCTCCCCAGTAAGCTGCCGCACTTTTTTGTCATCTAACTGCACAGGTTCATGCAGCTTTGTTGGTTGCTTTCTCATAGATAAAACTCTCAGATTTTTTTACCTTTTTGTTTTGTTTTTTCCAGCATCGCCTGCTTTCCCACCTTACGCAGTCCCCGCGGTGCCGTGCGGACGGGCAGTGCGGAGCGCGCGGTGCCGGTGCGGGAGGCTCGGCTGAGCCCCCGCCGCGCCTCGCCCAGCGCCGGCCCTCCGCTGAGACCAGCCCCTGCCGAGCGCCCTCCCTTCCGCTGCTGCCACGAGACTTTTAAAAGAGAAACTCATTCGGCCAAGTCTGTCCTTAGGCTCGGGGGGATTTTGTGTGCTGTGCCAGTCTGAATCTGGGTCTGCACAACCGGTGGGAGCTGCTCTATCGTGCAAAGGGAAGGAACCGTGATACGAGTTGGTGTCCACGAATAGTGTGCAGGTTGCTTTTTCTTTTAAGACCGCGGGAAGCAATGATTCCTGAGACTTTGCCATTAACACGAAAGCATTTTGAATTAGTCTGTCGCAGCAAGGGCCCCCTGACTCTCAGGACCAAGAGCAAAACAAAGCCATCAGGTGCCGCGCCTCGCACAGCCTCGGCAGCCACCCATCTAATGTGCTGCTTACCAAAGATGTCTGCGAATTAAATTCCCTGTTTAGGGAGGATCCCAGGAGACACCTACGTACCAAGCCCTTTTGCCTTGCCCTGCCTGCCCCGCGGGCGCTCTGCGTGTGTCGGTGCGCAGAGCAGCGGTCGTGGATGCAGCTGTTTTTCTCAGCAGCAGCTGTCGGTCCCCGGCATCGCAAACTGGCTCTGGTGCTTCGCTTTTTCTCTCTGCAGAGCTCCCCCCTCCCTGCGGTGCGTTCTGTACGAGCAGGCGGACGCGGCTACTGAAGGAAAAGTACAGCCTGTGCTCTGCTCGCGCGCTGACAAAAATTGATCTCTGCTTTAATTAAAGCCTCTATTGTGAGTGACTTCGAGCTGCTAATGCATTTCAAAAATGAAGGCTTCGCCAACAGCAAATCCATACACCCCAACATGTAGGGGTGACCAGGCGGTGATCCGTGCCATAGGGTGGGCTGCCTCCCTCCATTATGTTGGTGATGTGTCCCAGGAGATGGTCCCACTGCGTGGACACACGCCTGACCGTGGCTCACCCTGAAATCCCAGTGTGCCCATGTGGGACATGGCGCTGCTGTCCTTGGCTGCTTGCTGGAGAAGGACACCGTCCTGCCACCATCCTGTGCAATGGGCCCTGTTGCCAATGCCTTTTCCTTCCCCCAGCATGTGGCCACAGGATGCTCTTACCTCTTCCCTTCAGCACACGTCGCAGGGATGCGGCCACCAAGACAGACATAGTTCTGGAGTGAGGGGCCCAAAAGGAGTCAGGGAGGGAAGCGACTCACTCCAGGGTGAGCAGCAAGGGATCCCTTGTGGGGATGGCCAGGAGCCCTTTCTTTGCACAGGGCAGCGCTGGTGTGATGGGCTGCCTGGTGCAGTGGCCTCCAGGGTTCAGCACTGCATTGGCCCAGCCCCGGAAAGGTAACTTGTGTGTGTGTGTATTTAAAGGCTTGTGAGCTGGAGGAGACTCAGTCACCTGCAATGAACTGATGAGGAAGGGGAAAAGAAGACAAAAAGGCTCTCACAGGCAGAAAGCAGGGATGCAAACGCCTCTCCCTCCACAGCGAGACCCAGCCGCGGTGCTCACACAGGCACCATGGAAACATCACAGTGCCAGCGAGCAGCGCACGACCTGAGTGAGCTGCACCACTCTGCATCAAGCCCCCGAAACAGGGTGATGTCCAGGCTCTGCATGAGGGCTTGGGATGGGGGTGTCTCTCTTGGGTCAGTGCTGTGGGGTGAGCTTTTTGGGTCCTGTCCCTGGGTCACCGCACCCCACAGTGATGCACTTGTTGGACCACAGGATGGCGGGACTTGGGTATCCCCAAGCTGCCAGTGTCAGCTGCCACCTGCAGCAGCCGATGGCATCTTCTGCTTTTTGACGTGTCCAATGACCATTTCATCCAGCATCAAGTGCCTAAGAGGTGCAGCAGAAACTCCTGCACAGGCAAGTTGCTTTCCATCCCAGTACTGCCAGAGGGGCACCCTCAGGAGAAGGTGAGCATGGTGAAATCCCAGGGGTGTGCCCTGAGCACAGACCTGCTCCCAGCCCTGGCTCTGCAAAGTCACAGCAGCAGCTGAGAGCGCAGAGACAGGCTCGTTCCCTGCCTGGCTCGTGTTTCTGTCCTGCCTGCTCACACTGCCTGTTTCTGGAGGTCTCTCTGTGGGAAGGGGGGCAGCAGGGCTGGTCTCACTGCCACATGCTGCCTGTTGCCCTTTGTCAGGGCTCTGATGCACCTAATGATGAATTCCCAGGCCTTTGAGAAGGGATTATGTCTTCCAGAGACTAGAACAAAATACAATAAACTTAAAATAGCTGCTTCCTTATGGAATATGCCAACAAGCCCTACTGAAAACCCAGTAGAGTGTAAATTTGCATACATTTGCATACATATCCATAATTTCAGCCTCACCCATCAGACCTGCTCCATAATGAAGCTTTGCCTGACATTGTGGGCAGCTGAGGGTGTTTGACACATACCAGCACTAACGAGGCCCCTCAGTGCCACTGCCCCAGCCCTCCTCAGAGACAGGCTGGTGTGGTTGTCCCCAGCCCCCAGGTTCCTGCCTGCTTCCCTCCCTGGGGACCCCTGGCACCAAAACTCTTTCCTCTCTACCATAAGAAGAGGTGGTTTTTCACCTCAGGGAGTAACATGATAAATCCCCAAATGGGTCCAAGAGGGTTTCATACCTGTCAGCCCAGGCACAGAGGGAAGGAGTAAGTTCCAGCAGCTCAGGGCAGGGAATGGGGAGGGAATTCTTTGCTCAGGACTGCCATTCATCAGCGCCCAGTGGACAGGAGGGAGAGGAGGAACAGAGAACCTGAGCAGAGACCCCCTCCCAGCACTGAGGACGCTGCTGAAAAGCAAAATAACCTTCCAAGGGTCCAAGCCCTAAAGGCTCCAGGACATGTTTTGAAATGTATTTGAACACTGAATTTCCGTCATGAATCCAGGGATGCTTCCTTCAACCTGCTGTGTGCCCTGGGCAAATCCAGCACGGTGCTGGCTAAAGCATGGGGTGCTGAGCCAGACCTGCAACCAAATCTCAATGTTGGACAGTCTGAAAAGAACTGATACCTACAAAATATAACTTAAAACCCAGAAGTAACACCAGGGAGGATGTGTCCCTGTGGCTGAGTCCCATCAGCAAATGTTTCCTATGTTTCCCTTCACCGCATAGATACTTTTATTCAGGTGGGACCTGCTTCTGGCGTAGATCCCACCAGGAGTGATGTGAGGGGCTGTCAGGGCTGGAGAGGTGGTAGTGTCCCCCAGGAAGTGGTGTCTGCCCCCAGCATGAGTTCACACCATCAGGTCTCGGTCTCACTTGCATCATACAGAGGGTTGAGGTAGAAAACCTGGAGGTCTTTAGGTGTCTCCTCTCCAGGGTCAGTACTTAGGGGGTCCTGCAACAGCATGGGAGGAAAAAATCAACCAATGGGGAAGGGAAGAAAAACCCTTGGCAAAACCCACCCAATGCTGAGTCCCTGCAGCAGTCAAGAGGCTGGTGACCCAGGGGAAGATGGGAATATCCCACAAATTCCTCCTGGACTGGGCAAAGGAGGACCCCTGTCAGGTGAACTCCAACTGGCACTTGAGAGTGTCCTGGCTGGGGCCCCACACACGTCCTGCCCATGGTCCCGAGCATCCCGGCGTCCCCGGTAGTGACTCACCACACTGAACATGGGGTTGTCAAAGCCTTTGTCACTGGCTGGTGCAGGGGACACTGGGTCCTCCAATCTGTCCCAGCTCTGGAGATGGCGCAGGACAGGCAACCTGGGGAGAGATGTGGACATCATCTACCCATATCCCTCACATCACAGCAGCTTCCCCAGCTGAAACCCTACATCTTCTAGAGGTGGATGGGCAAAAAATAGAGGGGGAAAGTGTCAGGCTGTCTTTGAAATGGGATGTTTGTACCCTTTCCCAGGGCAAAGCTTCTGTATCCAGCAGAAACCATTACACTTGGAGGTCTGATACCTGCGTTCTGGAAGGAGGAGTTTGCAGAGGCAGACAACTCTAGCACAGGCTTCCCTTTGGAGCAATCACTCCCTCCCCATGGCCTAAAAAGAATTGCCACAGAGCTGACACCTGTTCCCACTGCAATCTCAACAAGTGCTAATTATCATTACTTTTATCATGTTATCATTTTATCATCTTAATCACCATCACTACTTGTGTTGTTTTCTTCATTACTCTTATACTAAGGGTTCCACTGACTGAGGATCCTCCCCTGCACCGGGCACCTGGTGCAGGTGGGCTCAGCAGCAGGTCCACACACATCACCTCAGGAGCTGTGCTACCTGCAGGGAAGCTCTGCCAGGACCTTTTTGATGGAAACAAGCTGAATTCCTGGGTTCGCTGGTGGTAAGAGTGACTCTGCTGCATGGAGGCAGACTCTGCTTACAGGCTCCCAGAGACTCATGACTAATTGCAGCATCCCTGATGGTGTCAGATGCCTCCATGACGCATGACAGCGCTGCCCTAAAGGGCCCTGCCCCAGAGCCACCCCGTGTCACACACCGGCAGTGGGTTGGATGGGGACATTCCCTGGGCTCAGGTTCAGCTCGGTCTCCCGTAGCTACATGAACTTCCCTCCTGCTGCTGACAGAGATGGTTTCAGGGGCCTGTCCAGCATCCAAAGAAGTGTCAGTGAAAGATAAATCATTAAGTAGCAATTATGGGTCTGGGAGTTTTATTTAGAAATTAAATGAAGGCACAGATTTACTGCTAGGAAATACCATGTCAGCACGTGCCAAGTGGCAGGGCAAGTGTCCCTAGCCAGGGCCACTGCTGCATGGTGAGAAAATCCCTGTGGAGGAACCAGGAGGGAAGATGTGAGCCTGTGACATGGCCACTACCGGGGAGCAAAGTATCCCCTGGCAGACACAGGTGCACTTAGCACATGCAAATTTCAGTAATTCCTGTCCCTTGGTTATAAAATGTCTAAGGTCAACCCCACTTGCCCACAGCTGGGCAAGTGAGACAAGCCACCCTGCAAAACCCTCCATGTGAAGGCGGGTGCCCCAAGCCCCTGCCATGGGTACTGCTGGGATGCCCTAATCACTGCGAGAGCCCATCTTCAATCTATGAGGGAAAAATATGATGGAGAAGGGGTACTTCTGACTAGCTTCCAGCTGGGGTGTGGTCAGGTGCTGTGCATCCACCACCCCTCCCCTGGGACCTGCACTCCATACTCCATGCTGTGTGAACAACTAATGCACCAGAAGCTGCACTTGCTTTTGGATGCCGTCACTCTCTTTCACGCTTGTGAAGCTGTGGAACAAGTGTTTTGCATTATTTTAATGCATTTCTATTTAGCAGCTGGCAGTTTCAGTCCTCCACTCTCCAGGAGGGTTGCAAACTAAAGGTGCCAAGGAACAGAAGATGTCACTAGGCACCATGACCAGCAGAGCTCCATCGGAGCTGCAGCAGCCCTGCTCTCACCAGAGCACACCATACCAATGCCAAGAAGCAATTCCTCCCAGACATGGAGGACACTGAAGTATCAGTCCAAGAGTACAGAAGTGCCTTTCAGCTTTCACTTCCAGCAAACCATAAGAAACAAAGACAATGGTTTTAAACTGAAAGAAGGCAGATGTCGATTAGATATTAGGAAGAAATTCTTTACTGTGAGGGTGGTGAGGCACTGGAACAGGTTGTCTGGAGAAATTGTGGGTGCTCCATCCCTGGAGATGTTCAAAACCAGGTTGGATAGGGCTTTTAACAACCTGGTCTAGTGGAAGGTGTCCCTGCCCATGGTAGGAGTGTGGGAACTAGATGATCTTTAAGGTGCCTTCCAACCCAAACCATGCTGTAATTCTACGAACCAGCGATGTTTGGTGTAGCAAACTGCCTGGCCGTGGCCATGACTGTGGGAGCTCTGGGCAGCACAGTGTGCTCATGTGCCACACCAGCTGGAAGGACAACCTGGGGTGACAGCTGACCCCAAGCAGAAGCAGTCTGACTATCTGCTGCTGGCAGAAGCCACATTCCTACCTCAGCTTTCCCCTTCTGTAGAGAAAGAGGATCCCTCCAAGGAACAGGAGACCAAAGAGTAGCCCCGTGACAGTCCCCGCTGTGATCCTGCTCAGTGTGTGGCTCCCCATTTGCCTGCTGAAATTGTTGCCAGTGGCCACTTCCATTTTGCCACTTGAAATGCCAAGTGCTTTTCCTGGGAAAGGGCAGAAAGAAATAGGGGTGAGGACTGTACAGGGCAGCACATCCCCACACCCACTCCCACCCAGGGCAGAAGGAGCTTCAGCTGGGTCAGGCACTGCTTGCCTGGTTAATCAGCTTTCCCTGGGGATGGGACACAGGTGGATGGACTCAACAAGAACAAGCCCATGTGGGTCTGCTACCCACACAATGACCACCAGGCCCCCTGGCTGTGACCTACATGCCCATCAGCACCTGCCAGCTTACATAGCTGCCTCCACACGCAGTGTTCTGGCTGCAGAGCAGCTCTTTGGACCTGTGGGTCCTGGCAGGCACCAAGCTGGTCGTGGTCAGGAATGGCATGGAAGCACAACAGTATTCCAGGCTGCATGAGGAGAGCTGCCAGCAGAGCATGGGAGGTGAGCCTTCCACTCTGCTCTGCCCTGGAGAGACACAGCTGGAGCTCTGAGCCAGGCTCTTCTCTGAGGTGCCCAATGACAGGGCAAGAGGCAATGGGCAGATATTGAAATACAGTAAATTTCACTTAAATATAAGAAAAAACTTTTTTACTGCAAAGGTGATCAGTTGCCAAGACAGGCTGCCTGGAGATGTGGAATGTCCATCACAAGAGACGTTCAAATCCCACTGGACATGTGGGCTGCTGTCAGGGAATAAGAAACTCTGGAGAGCAGAGGGGCAGGGTGCACCTGCAGGGGACCTGCCGAGGAGGACAGGGGCATTACCGTGCTGTGCCGTGTCCTCCATGATGTCTGCTGCCAGCTGCTCCGCAGCAGTGCCGGCCTGCACTCCTGCTCTGTCATCAATCAGCACGATTTGGATGAGAGGAGTGGGGCTTCGGGGCACAATGCCCAGGAAGGTCTGTGCTTTGTGCACCTTGGATATGGACATCTGCACACCAGCATACTTGGGCTTTTCAAAATACAAAGAGACAAGTACAGCCTATGAGAGTGCAGGCAGAAATTGGTCACCTCTCCAGATAGCCACTATGGGTGCAGCTGCAAGGCCCACCTGAACCTTCACGTGAGCCCCATCACAGAGCTGCCACCCTGTTACTGCAGTGCCATCGCACTTCCCAAGTGCCCCTTCTCTCCCAAGTTGTGACCAGACCCAGCACGCAGTGTGCCCCCACAGAGGCAAGCACACTGAGAAAGCAATTTTGTGTATCACACCCATTAAAAGCTGTATTAAGACGTGTGGCTATAAGCAGGGCTGGCAGCCGGCTTTCAGCTCTGGATCAATAGAGCAATACTCTGGTATTGATCCTCTCAGTGCAACTTGGAGCACAACTCCTCCCCTGGCAGCCTCTGGCAAGGAAGAGGGATGTCATATTGTGTCTGACAAGCAGCAGCATGGAGTGATGCCTCGTAGAGCATCTGACTGCAACCGGTGCAAGTTACCCTACCATTGCCTGCCTACTGGGAAAGGAAAAAGCAGCCCAGCATTGGCCAGAGGCCATGAGATGCCCTGCTGCAGGTTTGCATGATCTCAGATGCATGCACTGACCTCCCATGTTATCTAGACCTGAACTCCCGCGTTTTCCAGGGCAGGGTTTCCATTCTTCCATCCCCCCTGCATCCTTCCCCATCTGCATGCTGGCAGCTGTTCCTGCCCTGCACTGAGCCCAGTGTAGCCATGGTGGGGAGCAAGAGACCCCATCCCCACAGCTGGCACATCCAAGAGGTCAAAGGGGGGATGTGGGCTCTTCAGGGTGGTGGGGAGTGAGGCTGAACCCGCCCCCAGACAATCCCACCAGCACTGAGTCACTGGCAGATGTGGCCAGTGGCTTGTGGTTTTGTTAGCTTCTCTTGATCTGGCAGGCTGATGTACCTGGCTCAGCAACTCTTGGACCAATCTCTCCTGGTACTTCTGCAGGTCAAAATCAGGAGTGAAATCCAGGTTGATGGTGGCCCCTGCAGCCCAAAAACAGACAGACATCAAATTGCCACCGTGGCTGAGCAGACAGCTGTCACGGCAGCACTGCTCTGACTGCCACGAAAGGCACTGAGAACCCCCAGCATCTCTGTGCAAATGGTCTGGCTGGACTCAGAGAGAAACCTCTCCCTCCCTTGCTGGTCTTTTTGTCATCTGGCTTTGATGAAAGTCTTTTGGTTTCCACTATATTCTGGAGAGAAGATTTCCCTGGAAAGCCTTCTCCCATGTATCCCTCTGGGAAGCTCTGCATGTACCTGGTTTTGAGGCCACAAGGCTGCAATTCAGCAGTACTGAATCCAAATCCTCCTGGCTTTGGAGGGAAGGCCAAGAGGAGGGATCACCTGTGCTCCCCGTACCACTGCACTGCAGGTCATGGAGAAAAATATTTTCCTTGGGAAAAGAATGCAAGTAAATATTTATTGAAATATTAAACTGTCCTAAAGGCTGTAAGGGGCTCTGCTTTTAGGAGCACAATGGAGAAA
This sequence comes from Grallaria varia, assembly GCA_013396735.1. NCBI lineage: Eukaryota > Metazoa > Chordata > Aves > Passeriformes > Formicariidae > Grallaria > Grallaria varia. The sequence goes on from VWZG01004774.1 coordinate 116,759, forward strand.
CACATGGTGTCATTTTAATGAATTTGGTATGATACACCAAATATGAGATACCAAGTAGCCAGGTACAATTGTGCATGAAAAATTCCCCTTAGCAACCTTTCACACGGATTAATGGAGGAGCGCCCATTGCAGGGGGAACACTGTCAATCTGCATGTTTTTACTTTAAATGAAATGAAACAAGCTGGCTGTTGGGAAGCTGACATTACAGTGGAAAAGGTTGCATTTCCTCTGAGCGTTTTCTGCTGCATAAACTCAGCAGAGCCCTATTAGCTTGACGAGCTGTGACATCCTGACAGGATAAACCAGAGGCAGGGACAAAGGCCTGCGACTCAGAACGGGCTCCCAAAAGTCAGGAGGATGCTTCAGAGAGATGTGTTGGGAGGGTGGCATGATGGGACCTGCAGATGAGAACCCTGGGAGCAGTGATACAGCAAAACTTCAGCCTGTGACCAGCAGCATCCCCTGCACCCAACTTTCCCCCATGGAGCCAGGGGAAGGGGGCTGGGGCAGCTGGCAGGGAGGAGGAATAGGGCAATGCCCCCCACTCACCACAGACCCCACAGCAGTGGCCGAGGGGCTGCAAAGGGCTCTGGCACACTGGCACTGGGCACCGCCTCCCCGACGCCCTGAGCAGGGCTGCGCAGATGCGGGGGCCATCCTAAAGGAGAGCAGGGCAGTGTCAGTCCCCCATCCTGCAGATTGCACCGGTACCCCCCAAAGTGGAAACGGGAAGACTCACCGGGGCGTTCCCACAGGCACAGCCAGACTTGTCGGGACAGCCAGTGCCTGTCACCTGGAGAGTGCCATTGCCATGAAACTGCAGTGGGGCGGAGGGGCCCTGCAGGTACTCAGCCCAGGATGCTGGAGTGCTCAGCTCCTGTGCAGGGAAGAGCAGTAAAGCAGGTGAGTATCCCAGGGCAGGTCCCAGGCACCCAACTGTGCTGCCAGAACATCTGGTGTCACATCTGATGGCCATCATTGGGCAGCCCCCCAAAGGCAGTGATGCAGCAGGAAAACCCTGCCAATACACCCATTCCAGCTTTTCCATTGGACCAACAGAAAAACTCTCTAAAACAAAAAGACGATGAGATGGCTCGGCCTTTTTTTCTTTTTGTTTTTTTGTCTTTCTCCTGGCCCAGAGAATTCATGTTACCAGCTTTTCACTAATGGGAGGCAGGGGCTGGATCTGAGCTGTTTTCTTTTGAACTGGGAAACATTTCTATGGGCTTGGCATTAGTGAAGGCTGAGCTGGACTGACCAGCCTCATCCTGCCAAGCCACCAGTAAATCCCTCACCCACACTCTTCCACAGGAAGCATCTCCATCCTCAAGCACAACAAGCAGATTGCTCAGGCCCTGGGGTAGAAATATCCACCACAGAGCATGGACTGGCCTGGCTACAAAGGGATATAAGCCTATACGGTCAGCTTTTAAGAAATATGCTACAATCATAAAAAGCACCTTCTCCTTCCACCTCATCGCTCAGCAGCAGCCTCGGCCCCAAGGGACAGTCACCAGTGGTCCCTGGGGGGGATGATGGGCTGTGGGGTAGTCCCCAGGCATCAGCAGGACCAGCATCACCCTGAGCACCCAAGAGCATCCACCTCTGCAAACCCTGGGGCTACGTGTGCCTGAGGTGAGCTCTGCTGGGCTGCTGCCTTCTTTAAACTCGCCTGCACCTGCCCGGGCACTGACTGAGTCTATTACTCAACAGGCAGCTACCTAATGCCTGGCCCCGAAATGGCAGATCCCAGCCAGCACAGCAGTAGAAATAATAAATAACTTATGAAATGCCTGACGCATCTCCCACTCCTGGAAGGAGCCTGTGTTTACTGCTGCAGCGCCTGTGATCTCCTGCTCCTCCGAGCAGTGAGGGACGGGGCTCGTCGTGAGCCTGACTCCCGGGCTGAAGCACAGCAAGCTGCCAGCACTTCTATAATTATCCCTCCAATCAATTAAAGAGCAGGGCTAAAGCAAAACCGGGAGATGATCGCCGGGCCACGGGCCATGTTAAGGTCAAGGGCAGGAGGGAGGTGTCCCCAGAGGGTCCCTGAGCTGCACAGCTGCAGACACGTGCCTGGGAAGGGAGCAGCCCCTGGGAGCCCGAGAAGATGCCGTGTGCTGGTGGTTTGACCTGCACACATTGGCCCTTGTTTTTAATATGAACAGTAAGACAGCCTGCACTCCCACACTGCAGGGAGGGAGGCCGTAACAAACCAGTCAAGGAGAAAAGCCATTGAGGGCATCTAGAGCAGCAGCAGCCTGTGAAGCTGCATCCCCGCGGCAGTGCCCCATCTCCCCACACAGCTCTGCTCCTCCATCCCACTGGTCCCTCCTCTCCTGACCTACTTTGGGGCTGTGATGAGAAGGTGTCGAGCCAGTTTCACATCATCCCCGCCTTACCTGGCCCATGACAGAGATGCTGCGGAGGTGAATCACTTGCTGTGATGAGTCGGTGTTTACCCGGAAGGAGGTTTCGGCCTGGAAGATAACATCGTCGTAGCGGCACGGGACACGTTCCTCATCCACCAGAAAGATGCGCCCACTTGGCTTGAGCTCCCCACTGGGTAACACATCCTGCCACAGCGTGGGGTCAAACCACGCATGCTGCTCGACATCAGCAAACCTCACTGTTTCACCTGGCAAAGCCATAGGAAGGGTTGAGCATGACTCAAACCCAAACCCAAAGCCCCCACAGATGCATCTGAGTTGGTAAAACCAGGCACTGTCTGGCCCGAAGCAGAGGCTCCCACCCTACAGGCAGGGAGCCGAGGGCTGGCCCTGGCAGCACCCGCACAGGCAGCCACTGCAGGCACTTCTGGAGCTCAGGAAAGCTTCCCAGCACTCAGGGCTGGGGTCTCAGCCCAAATCCCACACCTGGCTGCTGGCCTCCAGCCCCAGATCCCCCCTTCTTTAAAGCTCATTCTTCTGGTTAAACGGCTGCCCGAACGCTGAGTAACAGCTAAACCTGATAAAAATGGGAAAAATTCATGGCCCAGTGTCCCAGCAGGCCTGTAGAAAACTGACCAGTCCTATTCCCTGCAGCAGGTAACCTCAAAGCCAGTGCCCCATTTAACCATTAATTATTTGATCATTAACCATTTCCCTGCTGGTTAGTGCCATCAAGCAGTGCCCTGCTCCTTCTCACCCTTCCCAGCAGCTGAACCTTTGCAAATTCAGCCAGCACATGGGCGCTTAGTGACTGAATTATTTGCATTCATTTTGCAATCATGCTTTAAAAGAGTCTATTTGTGAAAGTTGCCCCAGAAACGCCTACTGATTTCGGGGGAGCAGCGCATGGTCAGCAGGAAAAACCCAGTGCAAAGTAGAGCTGCCAGAGCATCCCTGCTGAGGGGCAAACAGCTCCAAAGCAGAAAAATGAGAGGGATGAAGGATTTCAGTGGTTCTGGACAGCCTCATGCTACAGTCCTTCCTCTGGGAGGACCCATTTGGGCTTTTTCTCCCTTTGTTCTCTTTTTTTGCCAGACTGCAGACAGAGGCACTCGGCTTGGACTCTTCTGCAGAGGAACTAAAAAGTTACTTGCCACTGAAAGCAGAAGGTAGCTCTTAAATACCCAAAACATGTGTCCCCAGAAAACAGCTTTCAGACTAATAACAGGCACCAATGACACAGACGTGCTCGCTCAGCCACGGGCTGGAGGTTGGGAGGTGAGGGAAGGATGTGCTCACACCAAAATGCCTGTGTGTGGGGGGGCCAAAGGCCAGCTCCCTGCGACAGCTGTGGTTTGGCTCACTGGTGTGTAACTCCTACCCAGTTCTCTTTGGAAACACTGTGGCAAAGAAAATAAGGGCTTTGATGTGGCCACATGCCTAACAGGCAGGGTAAAATACAAACAGTATTTGCCTCTCTGCCACAACTTCAAAGGCTTCCCTCCTATAATTACTATTTTAGAAGACAGGTGATCTAGCAGGGAAAAAAGATCTGATGTGAGGGAGGTCATCAAAGAAAAGGTAAGTATCGAAGAGGTGTGATTAAGTTTGCTCTGAGGTGGGACAGCAAAGACCTATATAGAAGTGTTTGGGCTGAATTTGCATGATTAATCATGGGGCTGATGGGGTGCCTGGTTTGAGCACAAAATACCTGAGTCACAGCCTGGATCCCAGCTGCCATCGAAAGCTGTGAATCCTGCACCAGCTGCCAGCACGAGTTCTCCGTTCAGGGGCAGGTACTAGATGAAGGAATTCAGAGTGTTACTGTGCGGTCCCGATACCAGCCACCCAGGCTTGTAATCAAATAACAGTGCTAATTATTAGGCTGCCTATTACACTCGCAGTCTCTGAGGCACTTTACAGTCATCAGGAGCCGCCCTCGCTGTGCCCCATGTAAATGGAAAAGCATCAGTTCCCAGTGTTACAGATGGGGACTCTGTGATGGGGAGAGGCAGTTTGACGTTATCTTCCGTAACACAGAAAAGCAGGAAGCATTCAGGGAACAAGAACAAGGGAAAAGCAAAACAAGCTCTTCTGACAGCTTCTTCCTTCTCTTGTGCACACTCCCAGCAGCTCAGGAATGGATTTACACATTGCTACGTCATGAAAAAACCAACCTTACTCAGCAAATGCCAGAGGTCACCTCACTCAATGGGTTCCCACCTCCAGGGGCTGTGCTTGCCCTACAAAACATAACTCAGGGGCCCAAGCTATGCTATAGAACTGGCACTCAGCACAAGCTAAGGAAAGCACACAGCAGCATTGGGAGCAGCCTGCCACAGCTAGACCCTTGTTGGGTAGGACATCACCAGCACGTAGTCAGGGCCATGACACTGGACTGGTGTCAGCTTGGCCACAGACAAACCTCAACAGGCACACCTCTGCCATGAGAACCTTTTTGGCAAGATACTGTGGCCACCTGGGTCACCAGCCGGCACTGCCAACTCCAGGACAGGCCCCAGCAAATGATCAAGTCAGGGGACTCACTCACAGCACACAGGTTATCCAGCCCAGGCCATTTTATGTTACATCTAGAAATTGCCAGAGAGAAAGTCATGTTTTCCCACAATATTTTTGAGCGAGTGATGTTCAAGTATCTCTTCTCTAACTCAGTCTATCCAGGGTTTTAGCATCACTCTCCAGACAGCAGCTGGAAGTCCTCCAGGACTGCATTATACCGAAGTACTGGGTCCTGTGCTCAGGCAGAAACACGTTCAATGGGATTTTAAGGTTTCATCTACTTAATTGGTCTTTAAATATGTATGTAGGATAGAGAAAGCAAGACTTATGACTGACTGCTGCAGGTGACTGTGATAGCTCTCTGTCCTTAGGGCAGTCTTGCCTGAGGATGCTCTGTCCTGCTCAGGACCACCATGGGGAAGGAGTGGGGTAGGCAGGCATGGCAAAAAGTTCTTCATCCCCAAACTGTAGGCAGGTCTTTAGAAGTTTAGTTCCTTGGTGGTGCAGTGCTTTGAAGGCCATAGCCCAGGTCCCCTTCTTGCTTCAGGAACCGGGAGAAGCCAGGATGGAGAGCAGAGGGTGGCTGCCACCAAGCACCCTGCAGTGGTCCTTTGCACCATCTGTTTCAGACCCAACAATGGGACATTGGGCTGGACAAGAGGAGACAGCACTGTGAATAGCTGAGGTCTGGGTAACATCTGCCCCAAGAATGTGGAGTCTCCCCATTGGCCAGGAAGAAGCCTTTGCCTACTGACACTGCTCCATGAGACCATAGCACGTCTTGCCATCACGTACTCTGAATTTCTATTACTCCTGAGTAAAGCAAATTTTTCCAGCACTGAAGCACTGAAAGAGGCTGAAATGTCTGCCAGGACATGAATGGCAACATGCCCTTTAGCTGCAGTTATAAAAGCCATGTCTAGTGAATTTTTGAGGCTCAGGACTTGGCCTGCTTTGAACTAGGTGAGAGTAGATGTGATACTTCAAGTGTCCTGCCTTGTTTTCCTGTAAGCCCGCACAGGAGCGTGTGGTGGGAGACTTTGGAGCAGTCAACTGACACCAATACCCAGGGCAGCACCAGCAGCACTGCCAGCCAAGTCCCTCCTTTCAGACTTGCTGGGCCATTTCAGACTGGAGCCCCTCACCACTGCCTCTTGCCCAGTTTGCAGGCTGGCATCCTGAGCCCTACTGTGCACAACAGGGCTTGGCAGGAAGGGTGGTCAGCTGGCTGCTGGGGTCTATCTGAGCTGCTCTGAGTGGGGTTTTGGATGGGGTGCGGTGGATCATTTCACCAATGCAAGGTACCAGCTCTTCACAGCAGTCAGCTCTGGGCACCCAGGCTCAAAACTGCAGGGATCTTTGGGTGGAAGAATGAGAATCAGTCAGTAGCTGCTGGTGAGGAACACAGTTCCACAGCTGGACCATGACTGGCCTCCTCCTGCTTTTCCAGGCTGCAGAAGTTGGCGTCTGTGAGTGTTGTGGCTGGACCAAGACCGCTAAGCTGGGAAGTCCCTGCTCTCATCCCTGCCTGCCTGTCAGGTCTCTTCTCTAGTTACCAAACACATTGACTATGGCTATGGGTCAGAGCTTTCCAAATGCCCTGTGGTGGCCATGCAGGACATGACAAGGACACACGAGGGTCCAGGGCACTGCTCATTCAGAACTTCACAAACTAACTAGTTGGGGGAGTGAGGGAGGGGAAACACATCAAGAATTCACATGGCAAGAATTCAGTGTGGCAAGGAAGAAGATGAAGTGGATTTGCTCGGTTGGGGATGCACACACGTGTGCACACACAGATGCACAACACTGGTCCCATGGTCACTCGAGGTGGTGCCCCTCTGCATGTGTTTGGGAGGGTAAGTGGGTCTGGATGGGGTGACAGCACCCACAGGGCCAGCAGCACATGGCACCATTCCAGGCCACAGAGAGAGCTGGGACAAAATGCCTCCTGCCAAACCTGTCCCACACCTGCTGTGTCTGTGCTCTGGAGACATCATCCACCAGGCTTTCTGGAGAAGGTGCAGCTTCTCCAGCCACCACTGGAGATCCCCCTCCACCACTAAGGCTAAAACCCGAGGCTGGTTGGACTTCCCAAGCCCAGAGGAAGTTGTCCATTTGAGTGTGAGCGTGGCAGGGAAATGAGAGTGAGCACACACAGTGCCCCTTCACGCTCAGGGAGTGCCAAAACACTGCAAGTACCAGCCCTGGAATTAAGATGCAACACAACACAATGCAAGACAGGGGATGGAGTCACCACATCTCCACAGATGTGAGGTGCAGGAAGAGCCCTGTTCTCCTGCTTCGTCACAGGAATTTCTGGGGCTGGTCTCCACAGTTTTGGCTCCTTTCCCAGTGAGGCAGCTGTGCTGCTCACCCACCACCAGCCCTCCCTGAGATTCACACCACTGGGCAGCATTTCAGAAGTGGCTCCATGGTCCAATGGATCTTTGTAAATAATTAACCCTTTCTCTTTTCCTAACATAAGTTAAGCATCTCAGCTCACTGCAGAGGACAAATGAAGACTCTGGTTGGGCAGTGGCTTTCTACCTTTGGGAGTGTAGTATAGAAATTGCATATAGGTTGGGCGACTTTCCAAGTACATCTTGAACTGAGCAATGACAGGTACCAATGGACTGGAGCCAAAACGCTGGCAGCTTCATCTGCTTTCCCTTCCTCCTGCCAACCTGTACTCCAGGGCCATTAATACAGCCATTGCTTAGAGTCCCATTAGTCATTTCCCATCTCTGATACTGGTAAATCGCTTATCTCCTTGGTCATCGTTATCAAGTGTAATGACAACTGAAACACAGTCATTATTTTTCTTTTCAAAGTCAGAAAAAAAAAAAAAAGAGGAAAGACCCCATGTGGCTCTCGATCCAGCCCCAGGATTGCAACACTGAGAAGGAATTTGCTGCCCCAATGCATAATGGAAAATGAAACTAACCTCCGAAATGTGAAAGAAAAAAGTAGCAAAGGTCTGAGAGATGGCCTTTCAAGTGGGTGGCTTTGAACCAGCCTCCAGCACAGTCTGGTTCCACTCAAGTCACAAGTATTGGGCTGAGACGACTGGCAGCAGCACTGTGACTGGCATGTCACTGTCATCAGCACAGGAAAAATGCAGCCCTTCTGTTTTGCACCATTAGCCATCAGGCTCGTAGGTACATCCTCTCACTTGCCACCCGGCCTGGGAGTGGCTTTGGGGCTGGTGCTGGTGGCATTCCATTGAAAAACATCACTGGGGTAGGATATGAGCAGGTTACTTCTCCAACACGAGTGCCATAGCCCAGCAAAGGCAATAATGCACAAAGGAAATGATCTCCATGTCATCTTTCCCAGTCCTGCTCTGCTGGGACAGCAGCAACCCATGGACAGCAGCAGGCAGCCCAGGCAGCAGGCAGGCAATCACTGCCATGCTGCCCACAGGTGAGAATAGCAGGGATTTTCCCAATGCCCTCTGGGATTGGGGATCTCAGCACAGCTGATGGTGGTGCCTGAGTGGTATCAAGCTGCTGGCTGATGGCCCTGGAAAGGCACAGGGCCAGGTCAACCCATAGGTGAATTCCTCTGATGCCTCTGGAGCGTTGCCAGAGCCTTGCTCACATCAGCATTTCTTAGGTTCATTACTGGGTGTTCATCTGTTCACTTTCTTACCCACAAGAAGCTTCCACCTTGGGATGCCATCCTTCCTTCCCAGCCACACATGTCACCCCACGTTCCCAGAGCCAGCCTCCCCCTGCCATGGCCCCTGATCCCACACCAGGTAATCCAGACCTGCTGCAAGAGGGGTCAGCAAGGCAGGATGACCTCCAGCCATCCCAAAACTTTGGTGTGAGCCAAGGAGGGTGACCTCTTACCAGAATAGCATGGTGCCATTCAAAAATCGCCCTGCCCAGGCATGTGGTCCCATGAGGAATGGGGCTTTAGCATCCCAAGGAATCCAGACAAGGAATGTAGTCTGTAACCCCATGAAGTCCATGCTCAGGCAGGCTAGTGCAGAACAGACAAGGGCACAGAAGCTGGTGCTCCTCTCCATGGGACCCATCAGTGGTGGCGGGCAATGCCCACCTGACCTCCTCTGATCTCAGCAATAGCTCACCCCTCTTCTTCCACCACCGAGCAGGCAGGGGCACAGGGAAAGGAGCGGCGTGCCGGGAGATGTCATCATTTCAGTGTCATCCCCTGCACTTGGCTGCTCTCCCTGCCTGTGTCTCTGCCTCCCCTCCTGCCAGGAAGGTCCAGAAGCAGCAGTACAGCCATTAATGCTGGAGCCATCTCCCCTGCTATATCTGCTCATCACATTTTACATTGCGTTTCAGGATACGGGGTCCCCAAATCCCCTGCCCAACCTGGCCTTGCCACCACATCCCCTGGCACAGGAACCTGGCACATCAGGTTCCCAACACACCACAGTCCTGCCCCTCCCCACAAAGGAACCACAACTCCTGGCCATCCCATAGCTCTTGGCCATCTCACACAGGTGCTGGCTGGCATAGCCCCTGCCAAACCACCCCACAGACCTCAATGAAAGCCACAGCGGGATAAAAAAGAACAACAGACCCAAAAAGCCCATTAATTTGATTGCAGGTCCCCAGCACACTTCTAGATTCAGCAACAAACAGGTCCCAGCAGTGTGCACAAATCAGGTGTCATGGGGACACTGGAACCCCCTCGGGAAGTGGAACCAGGTAAACCAGCCCAAGACATTGAGCTATGGATGCAGAAGGCACAGAGAGGCTTAAAACCATTTGCCAAATCTATTTCACGTTAGTTCAGCTCCTTTTCCTGAACTTCCCTCCGCAGACAAGGTCAGAGGAAGAGGCTTGAGGAGCGGGCAGGGGCGCCATGCCCAGCAGCGAAGGGTTGGCAGACGGTCCGTGGAGCTGCTGCCCAGCCAGACCTGTCCCAGCATCCGCTGCAGCCCAGGATGCTGGCAAGCTGCTCCACTCATCACAGACTTTAATAACTCCTCCTGCTGGAAACCAGCCTGGAAGGAGCAAATAAACTCGTGGAGATGACTGTAAAAGACTGTTTCACCACACTCCTTTCCTAGGGCACACCTTCAGCGTGAACGCTGACAGAGGAAAGACTGCAGGATTCGGGCTCGGAATTAAGTGCTGGCACATACGCACACACACACACATGCACTCCCCTGAAATTTTTTACCTTCATCTCAGGAGAAGGAAAAATAATCCCTTTGCTGGGTGTCTCATTACCCTGCAGTCGGGGAAGCGGCGGGGGAGGGAGGGCCGGTGCCTGGGAGGAGCGCAAACTGTGGCAATTCATTAGAGCCGGTGCCCCTGGAGAGCAATTGGCATTTCAAGATCAATCTCTGCCAGGAACCGAGCGGGAGCATCCTGCAGCAAAGCCGAGTACATTCTGCTCTCGCAATTAGGCAGCTAAAAATATAAGGCTGGGGGAGGAGTGGCTGGGCAGACCCCAGTGCCCCACCCAGCCCCGACCCTCGCCCAGCCTTGCAGCCCCTCGCCAGGCAGGCAGGGAGGGGGACAGGCAGCTGCTGCTCTGCAACACAGCCCCGGGACGGAGCAGGGCTGCAAAGGTGGTGCTGGTGCAGCTGAATAACCCCTGCCAGTGCCCTGACCCTGGCACCATAGGGCCTGAGCCACGCTGTTCTGCCACATGACTAAACCCGACTCCCGCCACCCCAAAAATAGAATCGGCATCATCCGTCCCTGGTCTGCACTTTAGTGTCAACCAGCTGGGGCACAAACTGCACCAGGGCTGGTGCTGGGGCAAACACCAGGCCCACAGCTGCAGCCATGGCCAGCCCGGCTCCCTCCGGAAGCACAGCCATAGCCAGAGAGTCCAAACCCCTCACAGGAGCCCTTCTTCCCCATTAGGGAGACAAGCAAAGCCAAAGTCCACCTTGTCCTGGAGCACCCATATCAAGCACCACCATTTCCATCTCCACCTCCATCTGTTTTGCACTTTTACTCCCAGGCACCTCCAAAAGCTGGCTAAAAACTGATCTGCATCTTTAGGCAGCTAAACACCATGGAAAATCCAGCCTAATCATAGTGGTTGTGCTCCAAAGCCACTTACGCTTAAGCTGGATTTGGATTTAGTGTGTGGCTGAATTAGGGACCCACTTGAAATTTCAAATAACTGCTGAACTGGGCAATCCATGGGTCTGAGCAGGGAGGTGGGCTCCGTGTCCCTACAGTCTGACTTCCTCCCAAGAAGGCATCTCCCAGCACTCAGTCCACATGGGATGGATGGGGAGGGGAGCTGGAGGGCTCACTGTACAGAGGTGAGCTTTCACATAAATGCCTAGGAGAGGAGTGATGGAGGCACATGAAGACCCTCTAGCACTCTGGGTCTCACTCGACCCAGCTGGGGAGTTGAGATGGGAGATCTCATGCTGCCCCTCCACTGGCAGGGCACCAGCACCGAGCATCCTCCCCCTGCACTTGCCACAGCAGGCACTGTCCTCATGAAAGTCAATGAGAGCCCAATCCCTCCTCAGCCGTAAATTTCCTCCTGTGCTACTACAGCAAAAAACACTCCCCTTTTTTTTTTTGGCCAAAGGCTGTATAGCATCTCCATGGTGACTCTAAAGCTTAATGTATTCTTGCTGATTTAAGTGATTAATGCTCCAGCGTGCGTGGCCGGCAGCTGAACAGGTGCAGCCCAGCCTCTCTGCAAAAAGCCTCATGACCAATTCATTTTCTAAGCAGCTGGTTGCCAAATTTAATGCCATCCGCATGAGTGGCAGCCCTGCTCAGGTGCTGGGTTTCATTCCTTTTTCATCCCTAAACCTTGGCAGTCCCTGTAGCACCTGGGGACAGCAGAGCACAGCAGTGCACGGGAGGGAAGTGCCTCGGTGGAAATTAAGAAGAAATATTAACCACTGCACTAAGAAAGGTGCTGGGATAGTTCACAGGGAATTGCTGGGGCAGTGATGCTCCAAAGGACGGTGTGAGCTGCAGGACAGGTCAGAGCTGGGGACGAGCTTGGCTCCTTACCTGCAGTGCAATTCAGAGCAGGAGGGGAATGATGCTCTCACAGCTCATGCTTTATTCCCTCATGGATTCCCCAGCAGTCCTCTCCACCTGCACAGCACTGGGACTGTAAAATTCAGCAGAACCCTGGAGCCTGTGCAGCTGCCTGCCAGCAGTGGGGGCCCAGAGAAACGCCAGGGCAGCAGAGGGTCCCCAGGGGCTCCCACAAGCACTCTGGAGCCTTTGATTGGGATGAGTTGGGGGTCACTCCAGCAGCCTGACCCATCACTCAGTCGTGACGGGAACCACCCACCCGAGCAGCCAGCGGACAGCTGGCACAGCCATGGGTGTCATTTGGTGTTGTGCAAAGGTTGTGTTGGTTTTCCTCTCCTCAGGCAGCCGTGGGGCTGCTCAGCATCACTCTCCAGCTTGGCTGTGGAAGGCTCATCTGTAATGACTGACGCTGCTCTGCAATTATGCACTTTGCAGGCCTCTGATGAAAGTACTTTAGAAATATTATACATTCATCTGGAAGTAAAATAAAATCTGCTGGAGTGGTATTTTGCTCTTTTCTTCTCTGGGTAAATTCCACATCATTTATTACATTATATTTGTACGTATTTCCCCAGTATATCCTTTCCTTCAAAAATTCATATTTAAAATGCCATATAAATAAAGTATGTCCTCCAAATATTTGTGGAGGGATTAAACATGGCACATGGTGTTATTAAAGCATCAAAACTATTAGTGGCGTAGACAGCCTGAACAAATTACACCACATAAATTTCAAGGGCTTCCTCAGATTTAATGGCTGATAAAAGAGCAGAGCTGCCCTGAAACCAAGATAAAAAACTTGTCCACAAGCTCATCTTGTCCAGGGGATGAGGTTTTGCAAACGGGACTCAGTCCATCTCTCGCTGTCCCAGCACTGGGAGAGGGCTCACTGGTGACCCATCCCCCACTGGTGTGCTGGGGCTGTGGGTTTGCTTTTCCCTTTAATTCCTCCCTGTTAAATTTCCCCCTCCGAACCACGGAGATTGAGACCCTGTGTTTTCACGTCTGCCTGTCAGCCTGCAGCCTCCTCTTCTAGGGGGGGAACCAGGTTGCTCAGACACCCCTCTGAGGTGAGATTTATCTCACTCAACACACATATTTCAGCAGTGTCGTGCCAGTCCTGCCACAGCCAGGCTAATAACACTGCAGAAAAATATAAGACCCAACGGCACTTGAAAGAAAATTTTTCAAGAAACATTCTGGGATTTCCCAGAATGGTTTGTTTTCATTTCAAGATATTTTGGTGTCAGCTTTACTTAGCCTCTGCCTGGGGCTAGTACCTGCTCCGTGTCATCAATGCTGTGTGCTGGTGCTCCTTAGCCAAGTACTGCCAAGGTCTCCATCCCATGGAAGGGTGTTATTCCTTCTTTGGGGAAGAAAAATTAATTTCTTTCAAATGAAATTGGAGTTTGGGGTGCTCTCCCTCATGCTCCCTAATTAAAAAAAACAAACAAAAACCCCCACAAAAACCACACCAAAAAAAAAATCCGTACAGAACTGGGCTTTCTGGTTCTGTGGTACAAAGAAACAGGCTGCTGTGGGGCTGCTGCCCCCTGCCCCATCTGAGGCGCCTTGGTCTGGCTGGACTACAGAGCAAAATACCAGTCCATGGAATGACTTTAAATTGAAACAGGACAGGTTTAGATGAGATACTAGGAAGAAATTCTTTACCACGAGGGTGATGAGGCACAGGAACAGGCTGCCCAGAGAAGCTGTGGATGTCCCATCCATGGGAGTTTTTCTTTAACTCAGTCAGGCTTGGTGCAGTGACCACTTCCCTGGGAGCCTGTTCCAGTGCTCAGTCACTCTCTGGGTGAAGAACCTCCTTCTAATATCCAACCTAAACCTCCCCTGACAACGTCAGGCCATTCCCTCGGGTCCCATCACTGGCCACCACAGAGAAGAGATCACTGTCTGCCCCACTCTGTTCCCCCATGATGAAGTAGGTGGGTTTTTGAGCAGCCTGGTCTAGTGGAAGTTGTCCCTGCCCATAGCAGGTGGGTTGGAACTGGATGATCTTTAAGATCTCTCCCAACCCAGGAAGTTCTATGACTCTGTGGAGAGGAGAAGAAGGGAATGTGCCCCCACCTGGCAGAGCTCCTGCCCTCACCCACCCTCTGGTACCACTGCACATGCCTTACCATGTCCGTCAGCGCATGGGGAGACCTGACGAAGACTGAGACGACCTGTAAGAAAAGCAAGAATAAAAGGGTGCTTTGCCCTGTCAGGTAAAGGGCTTTTCCAACGCCCGACAGTGTTTTGCAGAAAAAAAAATTTAAAAAAAGTCCAATACCTTGTCCTTCTCAAAGTGAACCACGTCACTGGCACAGGGCACTCTGCCTTTATCCCAGTTGGAGGTGGTTTCAAAATTGGTGTTGGGGATCCACTGCTTGTACACGGCAGCGGCGGCAGCTGGGAGGAGCAGAAAAACCAGTGTAACCCAGTCCACAGGAGGCACTGGGAGCCCTCTCTGGCATGTGCTTTAGGATGGCTTGGCCTGTTTGGGCCAGATTTGGGGATTTTCCAACTCAACAGCAGCTCCTGCATTTTCCCAGCTGAGCAGTCACAGCCCGTCCCTGCATAAGGGATTTTTTTTTTTGGCTTTTACCCACCCAGATAGGAAGAGGGACAAATACTTGGCAGACAAAGGGAAGGCAGTAAAGTGTCCTTCAGGCAAAGGGCAAGAATAACATACAAGTGGTAGTTAAGCAATCCTTGCAGCGGGTTTTGTTGTCACTCAGACTAATTAAATAAGTAGAGATTCCTCAGCTTTTTGTTTCCAGTAGGTACCAAGAGGGCACACAGGACTGCCAGGACCACAAAAACAGGGCAAGAGGAAAAATGTCATTTGATATGGGACATGTAGCACAAAACAGACATGTTTGGGGCTGGCGGTGGGGGAGGATTCAGTGGTGTCCTGCAGCCTGAGGCATCGACAGGTTGGAAAACAGGGTTCTTCCCCATGGGGTTTGCTGGGATGGTGATGGTCCTGCCCATGGATCCCTGCAGGGATGATCCTGCTGGCCAGGGAGAGGACACAGCAGAGAGGGTTTTCACTCTAACCTGCCCTGTTGGCACTAGCACAGCAGAGCAGCCTCCTGACTTGACACTGCCCAGGCTTGGCTGGAGAATGCATGTTCGGCTGAAGATAAATCTCCTGCAGCCTGAATTAAATGGCTTCAGGCAAGTGAGTTATGAGACTGAGGGGAAAAAAACCAAACAAAACACAAAAAAAAAAATCCTTTACCTTTATTATAGACCATCTTTTCTGTAGGAGAAAGACCGACTAAACTACAAAATAACATAGAAAGCCAGTGGTGGAGGGGACTGGGGCACTAGAGGTGGGGTGGGGTGGGGTTACATGGACCCCCCCCAGCCTGGCCTGGGGAGGGAGGGGGGCTCTGGATGACTCCAGTCGATGGAGGGAGGTGCCCTGCAAAAACCCTGGGCCCAGCTACTCCAAATGGGTCCCTTCCAACTCAGAATATTCTGTGAGTCAAGATTAAGAAATGACGGGGACGGATTCGGCTGCAGAGGCTTTATGAGCACACAATGATCGCCTTGGGGTGTAATTCGCACTGTCTGATGCTGCCAGGGGCTCTGCTGAGACCATTTGTTGGAGGTGGCCACCTCCAGATGAACAGGAAACGATGTATTTTTAACCAGAATGAAAGTCCTAATGCAGGACCTGGCGCTGGAGCCCAGGTGCGAGGTGCAGAGGGGCTCCCCCAGCCTCACAGCGGGCCGTGGCCAATGCTTCAGCTGCCCGAAGGATCCCTCAAACACACCCCCGCCGCATCCTCTTGAAAACCCACCGAGAGCAGAAAAGACACTAACAGTGGTAAGAGCAGGAGCCAAGCAGCTGCTCGCAGCATCGTGGGCACAAACGCCCTGCTGGCCCAGTCGAAGCGAGCTTAAGAAAGGGAAAAACCCCCGGATGGTGATGGCAAGTTGTTCCGTCCCTGCTGCTGCTGAGTCGCCCCGGGGAGCCAGGGAATGGAGAGGTTAAAGCTCCAGCCAAAGGCTCAGCCACCCCAGCGCACACACGCCTCTGGTCCCGCAGCCGCACGCAGGGCGCTCAGTCACAGAGCTCACCCCGAGCAGATGGCTCTGCATCCCACCCGCCTGCAGCGGCATCTCCACCGGCCGAAGGTTAATCTCCCGCCGCAAAGCCTTTTGCCCCATGCAGAAGCTCCGGTGCATTCCTGCACCTTGCTCAGCCCTTGGAAATATCAGCCTGCTATTTAATCAGCCCTGTCTCCCTGGAAGCGCAGTCCTTGCACATCAAAGCGACATGCATATTCAACAGGAAGCGCGTCCTGCGGCGCAGCGCCGCTGCCTTCAAATGAGAGGAGCAGCAGGCACCATACGGCTGTCCCGGCTTCATTACCCTGCCCCGTTCATTCAGCTCTGGCCGGCTGGAAATGCCTTTTCCCGTCTGCGTTACAGAGACGCTCTAAGTGTCAGAGCCTGCAACTCTGCTCCAACAGGCGGCTGCCAGGAGCACACCCGAAATGGGGCATCACCCAGCCCGGCTCACCGCGGTGCCCGAGCCCTGGGCGTACTCACCGAGGAGCTGCAGGACACCGAGGAGGAGGAAGAGGCGCTTCATCGTGCAGCAGGCGGCCATCCCTGGGCTCGGCGGCCCCAGCCCAGCTGGACCTTGCACCCTTCCCGGAGCACGTGATGGGCTCAGCCCGGAGGAGGCCGTGGGGAGAAGGGAGCAAACCAGGGGGGGGAGGCAGGTTTCGCCCACCACCTTGCTCTGTTCCAGACGCTGCTTTGCGCTCAGCTCCTTTCCCAGTCTCTCCGTTTCCTTGCCATCCATGGGGAGCTTAGAAAAGACCCCGAGGAAGGAGTTGGGGAGGCAATGGGAGTCCTCACAGCTTGGCTCCCCAGACCTCGCCATCCACACTCCCCCCACCCATCCAGGTCCCGCTGAAGGGTGGCGAGGGCGAGCACACTGTGTGCACATCCCATGCTGCTCTCCCCTGCTGAACAACGGCTACCTTGTAATTACTAATAATGGCCTCAATGTCCTTGCAATTAGCTGTCTTAGATGGAAGCAGCTCCCAGCCACGATTTGTAATTGTACTTTGGCCACCAGCTGCTTAGCTCATTACCCAGTGCAGGCAGTGGCAGTGCCAGCACAGCCCCGCATTGCTCCTGTGGGGGCTGCTGGGGGTCGAATGGGGCTGGTGGATGTGGCACCAGTGCGCGTGGATGCAGGAGGAGGAGGAAGGACTACAGCATCCTTGTGCTCTGCCCCAGCAAGGAGCAATGCTGCGTGCCAGCACAGGCTCGTGTCTTTACCGAGGAGCAGAAAAGGATGGAGGGAGAGCAATGACATCCTGGGAAGGGAACAGCAGTAAGGCTGGTGACAGAGTTCCGTGCCCAGGGGGGAGCTGGAGGGCTCAGTAGCCCTTCAGCTGACATTGGTACCAGCAGGGAGAAGGCAGAAGATCTGTGATTGCAGGGGTTTACTGGAGGCCAAGGAGGAGACTGGAGAAGTGCTTGGAAGGGACATCAGTGGAGGTGTCACAGACCACAAGAAGCTCTGACCTGACACCAGCAAGGTTTTAGGAGTGCAAGAGGGGCAAGAAAACCATTCCCATCCTACCCTTCATGCTCCCCTTGCTTCCTATCTTCCAACTCGACAGACTTGAGAAGAGTGGAGACCAGGAAGCCATCACGCCTGGGTAATCTGCTCTCTGTCTCCCAAAACCTTAACCCACTTGATGCCATTTCCCACCTCTACTGCAAGCACAGGAGTGAGAGGAGCCATAGGGCTCCTGTTCCCAGGAGGTCCCAGTGCAGTCCCAGGTGATGCACTGCGCCCTGTGAAGGAGCATGGAGGTACCCCTGGCTGGAGCTCTGTCCCCACTGGAATCACAAGTGTGGACCACGAACTGCCAGGAGAACTCCCAAGCAGCAGCTCTTGGGCATCAGCCAAAACACAGTCAGCACTTTCTGTGCAGGGAGCTATATGCTGAGAGATGTCCTGGAGGTGAAAGGCTCCTGCACTCTAATTACCACTCACAAATCTCTCCCAAGGGACTCTTGGGGTGAATGCTGGCTGCAGTGAGATGTCCTGTATTTTAATAGAGGAGGCAAAAAATATAAATCATGGATACTGAGCAAGTAACAGCTTGGAGAAAGGACTGCAGTGTGCAGAGGGCAGGTGCATGCTTATCTGTGGTCTTGGCATTCTTCAGCGCAGCTGAGTTGGGCAGGAGGGGAGGAACCTCTCATGGGACCCTGTGCAGAGAGCAGTGCCACAGCCCCGTGTTTTGGGAGGTGCTCTGCACCCTTAATTTTACTTTTTGTACACTGCAGCTGCTGCTGCTGCATGCTGCTTTTTTGGCAGCTCAGGTCCCACCAAAGCTGATACTTGATTAAGAATGAGCCAGGATTCATCTGGCAAGCAGGCAGAGGTTTAAAATCCCCCATCTTCCCTGAAGTCATCCAAGGGTCTGTGAAATCCTGCTTGAGGATGGATAGTCCCTGCTCCCCCGGGTCCAGCATTAGGATAGGACAGGGCAGGGCAATGACAGAAATCCCAGCACAAGTTGTATTATAGGGGCCAGCTGCTCACTGCAGCATTACTGCTTGGAGCGAGGGGACAGAATAACCCAATCCTTGCTGTGGGTCTCTCCCCAAGGCCAGAGCACACTCCTCTCCATCCCAGCTTTTGCCATTGCTGCAATCCCAGGATGCTGCTATGCCTGAGGACCAGGCGGGCACAAAAGGAGCATGGTTTGGATCAGGCAGTTACAGGGAGAGCAAAACAAAAATGAAAGAAAAGGAGAAAGCAGTCCCAAAAATTAAAGCAGCTGTCCTAATGCAGAAATCAGCATCTTTTACTCTTTGCTGCCCACCCACCCTTGTGCTCCCCAGGGCTGGCTGTGCACAGTGCCCTTGGGGAGAGCGAGCACATTGCCACTGCAGAGGGGAAACAGCACACAGTGGATGCTTGACCTTCCCAGCACCGAGTTATAAACTGGTATCAAAGCCAGTTCTCCTTAGCCAGACTGCAAAGCCACATCCTAAATCCTGTCAGGGACATCCAGCACCTCTTGGAACTTCCCTGTGGTACAGCTGCATCTCTTCTCACCACTTAAAACAGTTGTACCCTGCAACACAAGGTACTTGCCCAGTATGAGTCCTCAGCGCCAGCACTTTGCATCTGGAAAGGGAGTCCAGAGCTGAGCACAAAGCAGTGATCTTTGTGAACACCAGTCCCCAAGGTGCGTGATCACCCCCCACATGCACACACTCCCTGCAGCCCCCCAGACAGCTGAGCAGCAATGGCACCACCCCGAGAACGTCGTTAAGTGCATGGAAAAATTATTCCATCTCCCCTGGGAAATGGAGGGGAGAGGGCAGAGGCACGCCCAAACCTGGCTCCAAACCCCCAGTGCTGAAGCCACCTCCCCTGCAGGAGCTGGGCTGGACCCAGGCACACCGTGTTTGACAATTTCCTGGGCACAGTGCTTGATGTGGTTTAAACTTTGAACATGAAGCTAATCCTAAAGAAAAAGGTAGCAGTGCCCTGACAGGTGACAGCCCCTCTAGCTGTTACATCTCACAACTGCCCTGAAAGCAGGCAGCCCCCAGCAGCAATCAGAGAACATTCCCATGTGGGACTTCCTTTAATCTAAAATAAAATGATAAAATCTTGTATACAACAGCACAATCTATACTGCCAGAACCAATTCCTGGTGCCAGAGGAGCTGTGTGTGCTGCCAGGAGAGGCACAGCCTCATTTCAGGGCTGGTCAGGAGCTAAAGCTGAATATTCAGTCAATCCATGGAGTTAAACCCTCTTTGGAACTCCACGCCAGTTCAGCAAGAGGAACTCGCCCAGTGCTTAGAGGCCTCCAGCAGCCACACTATCACCTTCCCCTGAGGGCAGCAAGGCAGGAGAAGTCACCTGAGGGGATCACATTTGATCTCAGAGCTATCTGGAAGGCACACTCTGACTCACTTCTTATCTTGTAGCGTGAAGCAGGGGAACAAGAGCTTCCTGCTCGGGGTGTCCACAAGGAGCGGCTCTGGAGTGAGGTCTGTGTGGATGTAGGGATGTGAGCAACCAGGTTTGCCTCTCGGTCCTGAACCCACACCACAGTGCCCTTTGGAACCAGCCCATTCCATCCAGCCCTGTGCTTGGGGAGACCTCTGTTTATTCTTGAAGGACTGAATGCCACTTAGCAGCCATCAGTACCTACCCCAGGGACACCTGCTAAAGGGGTCACGGCTGGGGACAGGCTCGCTCTTCACCTGTGTTCCTGTGGGCTGATGGCACATGCCATTTCTACCAGGTAGGTGGAAACATCTGGTAGAAAAATTCAAATAATCTCCTCTGCAAAGCTTCTGTGTTGGCACAAAGCAGCCATCGAGGGCCCACAGCAAAGTCTGCAAACAGATCCTGCTACCCATGCACAGCCATGCTGCCAAAACACATGTTTCCACCAGCTGCAGCTGGCACCACCAGCTGTGCTCAAGTTTGGTTTTACCCGAGGTGCAGCCTCTGGGGTGGAAGTCAGTCCCTGAAGTCTCTTCTGTGTTTGCCAGCCTGGACTATGGGACTTCAGCTCCCAGCTTGGGCCATTCCCTGATCTTGGGAGGGTACAGGACACACACGAGTATGCACTGAGATCCTGCCAGAGTCCAACCCGAAAGAGCAGAAATCTGAGTGGGCTCAACCGCCCCAGGGGCCACGTTTTCCAGGGGGGTCAAGGGAAGACACTCGGGTTGTCACCTCTTCAGGCTGAACAAAGACAAGCCAGATGAGTTACTAGACAGTGACAGCCTTCAGGGCTCAATCCAGGCATGCAGGAAGGAACCGCAGAACTGACTCATGGAAGGATTGGGGAAATCACCTCTTTCACCACTTGTTTTGATCACTGGATATTTCCCCATTCCTCAAACAATTCCAGGACTTGGTCATACTGAAGCAGGCAGAGAGCAGGACATAGGTCCATAAGCAGGACTGCGCATTTTCAAAATCTCTGACTACTTCTTACCAGACGGTAAGCAAACCTGAGGCTTGAAACTCTGGAAAAACTTCCCAAAATTGTTTAACCCCACAGTTTGTGCCCAGGCTCAGGCAGTGTTTGTTCCTGCCAGCACTCTCTGTAGCCCAGGAATGCTCCTCACCCCTCTCCTGGCTGCTCACAGTGGCACTCCCAGGGCTGGCACTCTGCTCCTGTCACCCTAAGTACTGTACGACCTACTTGGGGGAAAACACACCACAAAGCAGAAGTCACCTTGTGTGGCCTGTTGTGAAGAAGAAACCTTTTATAAAGACTTGTTGGGGCCAGGAAGGGCATCCTGTGTTATTTCAATTATGATTCTCTGCTGGTGGAGGAGGTGCAGAGAGGTAAGGAGACAACGGGTGTTTGCCTCCATGTTTAAAGCCATTTGTTTCCTCTCTTGCTGCAATGATGCAATGACAGAGATTTCACATCTGGGCAGTGCCAAGCTCCCTAATTTGGGAGGAGAAGCAGCCCCGGGGATCGCACAGGCTACTCTCCCCTAAGAGGAAGGTAACCCACTTCATTAAGATGGCAAGGAAGTTCACTGCCCTTTCATGCTGCACAGCAGAGATGTGAAGAGCTTCAGGTGACCCAGCCTTGAATGCCAGCCGTGGGAGTACGAGTGGAAAGTGTGATGAGCAGGGCAGCGGATGCCGGAGCATCCAGAGAGTCACATACAGCGACTGCTCTCAGCAGCAGAAGGGAACATCTACCTAAGCACATCCTGCATGCGATGAGGATGGTGTGCCACCTTCTCCTCTCACCCTGCCCACCTTCCTGCATTTGTCTTTTCTCTGGCACCCCCATTTTATCAAGAAAAGGCACTCGGCTGCCCAGCACTTTCAGCCTGCCTGCTGCAAGCACCACTGTGTGCTGGCCAGGTCACACACTCACATTTGTGTGCCTGCAGCACAGCAGGGGCTTTTGCCAAGACATGTCAATCTTGTCTCTGAGCACAGACAGGACATTCCCGCATTGCTAAACCCACTGCTACCACTGCAGTGACGTGAAAGAAGGGAAATTGAAATTTCAGTCAGAAAGGGGTGGGAGTGACGCTAGGGAAGAAGAAACAGAAGGACAGCGTGGTGCTCAGTAGAAGTGACGTGCTTCATACACCACCCATGGGGATCAGGGTTTTCATCATCAGGCTGAATCTGAAATGTGATAGAAATAATAATGCTCCACTTGCTTCAGAACAGTGTGTTGTTTTCACAGACTGAATCATGCTCCCTGATTTCAAACACATACCTGAAATGCGGTTCCGAGTTGAGAAGAGTCACTAATGACACTACAGAAGAAGAAATAATAAATCTGTATCTTCAGACATTCAAGCCACGCTTCGACTCTCCTTTCCCACACCTCTTTGGGAAAGCAGTGTACCACGAATGCATGAAAAGCCATTTCAATTATTTCTATTCTATTTGCATGAGGACTCTTGACACTGATGTCAGGATGAACACCATCGCCTAGTTTATTCTAGCAGAATTTGCACATGGAAAACAGGGCTGTGATAGAAGTTATGGTAAGTAACCCATGCAGAGGATGGGAAGTGCCACAGACAAGGTCTTTTGGGTGGGTAAGCACAAAGCACTGAACAGCCACCGTGCAGTGGGTTCGCAGAGGAGAAAAGGATGCACTGTGGCCATCTGCAAGTTGACAGCAGTCATTCAAATTCAACACACCAGGTTTTTTTAAAAAATATGATTTCCTACTTATTTATTTTTCCTTTAATAACACAGTTTAGCATTTCAGAGTTCGGCATTCTATACTCTTACACACTGTCCTTGTTTATTAGCATTTAAACACAAAAAGACATAGCAAGACCTCCAAACACAAATAAATACAAAAACACAATATACAATAAACTGAAATACAACATATAATAATGCTATTGGGAAATTAAGACATGTTGCTAATTCCTTTTTTTAATTATTATTTTAACAACATGGTTATTGCTGAGCAATAAATTATACATTTTTAAGTTGTTTTTCCCCCTAAAAGAAAAGGACGAGAACCACTGGTTACCAGATCACTTGCACTGTATCCTTACAGCTATTGATAATTAAGACAGGCAGAATATACACAATCAAATGAGGCTGGCCTTCTTTGGTCTTTGTTTTTGATCATAAAACTGAACACAAGTGTACCGTTCACTGAAGAGTATGAGATTAAAGAAATGGATACACAAGTTTCAAACACATTAATTTGTACATTATTCTCAATCACTGATGTCTTTTCCATAGATAGTTCTTACAGAATTTCTTGGAAACAAATTTCAGCTTCAGTTTTCCCAATTATTACGTTGTTTCATGCATCTTAAAGGTTATCCTACTTGTCTAAGAGAAATGGACCTACATTTAGCCCATCGTCTCCTTAATGGGGTATTATTCACAGCTCTCTAGTCACCACTAATTCATTGGAGTTTTATACCTTGTAGAAAAAATCCTGAACGTCCCCATTTTTTTTTCTATAAAACTGAAAAAAAATTATAAACCAAACAACAGCTATAAGAAAAACAAAATAGGTGGATTACACAATGCATCAGCAACGATGGAAGCTTGTACCATTCCATTCCACAAGTACAGATTACACAACTCTCTGCCAGTGATGCAGGTCATAGTTGGAAGATGTGTCCTTTCAGGTGCGAGCTATTTTCAAATACAAAGCTCGGAACACTATGCAAGAAAATGACCTTTACGAATGATAATGCTGGTTTATCTCAGTAACCCTTAGACAGAGTCAAATTTTATCACTACGCATCGCACTGCCAGCAATGGAGCGTGTGAACACCGGCATTCCTAAGAAGTTAAAAAGTCCTTGCAGAACTGGCAACCAAATTAAAAGCTTAGTTCCAAAGGACCAAAAACACAAACACCACATAGAGACAACAAACCCTTCCCTAAATGGGTAGGTTAGTAAGCCACAGAGTTGGGATCCAGATTTGAATTCCACATCAAGTCTGGGATGTTTGGATCCAAGGTTTTGGTTCAGGTGCTTCTCTGTGAAATTTAGAACATATTTGAACCCTAAGGAACTAATCCTAACTTGGAGGGAAAAAAACTGAAAAAACACAGCCTAGTATCTACACTAACATCATGAAATGGAAGACAGAAGCTGCAGTCTTGACCATAAATTAGAAGAGAAACAGGAATAGGCAGATCCCTTCTGTATTGTATATCTCTACTCTTCTAAATCTTAAGAGAATGTCCCTGAATCAGCAGTCCAGTTTTCCACAACCTTCTTATCTGGTGCTTCTCAGCAAAGGCCTGGATTAAGAGGCAGGAAAGAACAATTAAGCCCTCTAGATTTTGCTTTACAGAAAAAGGAAGAAAGCCCCACAAGAAAGAAAAGGTCAGTCACACTGACTGGTAGAACAAAGATGAACCCACTTCACTGTAAAACAGCATCCTCCCTCCTCAGTTAAGAGGAGCATCAAACGGGACTTGTTTTGTTGGGTGATTCTGAACAAAGAGAGCAGGACACACATTTGCTGCTGTTTTTCACACTGACATGCTGTGCTGGCCTTCTGCTCTGCAGGTTGTCGGAGCACGGCCAAGGAACAACCCACGGCTGGGCCACCACACACGCACAACCCCAAATCATGACAGCTTGTAAGTTTAATTCTAGCCCTTACTGTCATGATGTGGGTCTTCAGTGTATGTCAACTTGTTTTTCGGTTCCTTTAAGGGAGAAATGTATCAAAAAAGTAAAACCTAGTGATTTGGAGATAACACTAGGAACCTGGAACCTATCACTCAGTCCCAGCTCCAGGAGATTCCTTTCATGACTCTGGACAAGTCACTTTACATCTCATCCTTGATTTCCTTTTTTCCAGAAAAGACAAATAGCACTTGCTATACACTGTACACAGTGTTAAAAACTATTCTCAGACAGATTAAATTGCCAAACTAATCATTTTTATTGCAGCAGCTATTACTTCCAGGTCAACCAGAATATCAAGGTATTGACTGAACAGGATAGGAATTCCAGGAAGAGGTCCAGCTGCTTTTTAGCTTTTGTTCCCAAATTAGAGGAAAGAACTTGTAATTAAAAAGTTGCCCATCACCATGGTTGTTTAAAATACAGGAATCTCCAAATTATCAGAGCATGAGGAAGAACATGTGTCCTTAGTTACATTTCAAGGTCTTCAGAAAGGCTAAACGAAGAAGTTTTTGCTACATACAGGTCTTCAAACCTGGAAGATATGGAACCTAAGTTTGCCCTTAGCCAAGATCCTCCCTTAGCAGCAGCAAGTTATATTTGCACCAATTGATCAAGTATACCTTGGAGGAAAGGGTTTTGTTTCATCACTTCTACATAAAGACTTTGCATATACACGTCCATGTATGTCAGTGTGTATATGTATGTACCTACACACATACAAGTAATTTGCAAAGCAAAAACTAAGAGATTAGGTATGCAACCTAAGAATTCCCCCTCCCCCTCACCTATTTGTATATTTGCATAGTTAAATCATATCAAGGCATCAATACTGCACTCACGTTTTTCACTCTTCTGCAGTGCAGGCAACTTTTCTGTCACTTCCTACATGCTTCTCTGTCTCAGACCAAACAGCACCAGTGTTTTAAAAACTAAACAAAATATCAACAGAAACCCTGCACTGTTGGTGAAATGCCTATCCCAGGTGATGGAACACAGATACAAATAGGTGGTAGCTTTTAAACTCCATCTCAGCAAGCCATAACTGTGGCAAGCTGAGGACACAGGAGCGATAAAATCACAACCTAACATGGGTTCAACACTTAAATTCCAGCTAACAAAATCTCTATTACCTTTGCATTTGAGAAATTCACCAGGCACAGAAACAGGCACATATCTTCATCTTTCCTTTTCCCAGTAGAAAACACCACAGGAAAAGGAAATAAGCTGCATTTCATATTTTTTCATATTTTTAAGAAAGCTAGCAGGTTTTTTTCCATCAAAATTATGCCACCCACCATTCCCTTTTCCTATTGCACATCCTCTTTGTGAAGAACATCATTTACAGTACAAGGCTGAAATCAACATTGCATATTGTAAGTCAGCAGTTGACGGTGTACCGTGTAGACAGTAACTGAAACAAGACCCCAATTAATTAGTTCAGATAAGTTATGCAGATGTGGTCATGCATCGTAATTGCAGGCTGGTCTTTAAACACCCAAATAGTTTTATCCTGTTTAGAATTCAAGACTTTCTAGGTAACAGAAGCACTCACCCTGTGCTGAAGAGTGTACAAAAAGGGCAACCATCCAGACTGTCACACACTGGAATCTCCCTACAGAAAGCTGGAAACCAAAGAGGTTTGCACATAACTTGGAGCATCATTGTGAGGAAAGAATACCAGCAAGAGACTTCAGTTGTGTGCTGCTAAGAACTACTAGGCAGAGGACAAAAAGGCTGAAGAAACTCTGTTCAAAGTAACGCAAATACTGTGGGACCCCCTTGCAATAGTGGCACACCCCAGGAGTTAGCCAGGATTCAAGAATACACCTGGGGGCAGGTTGTCACCCCATGAATCACTTTAAACAGACAGTCCCTAGAAAACTTTGGATATCTTAGTCAGGAACAAAGAGCAAAAGGAAAAAAGGGCATTTCAGTGATGAGAGAAGCAGTTAAATAATTTAAAGTGTTGAGTAAAGCACCAGGTATCTTTTCCTTTCAACTTAGAGAATATACAGTGGCCTTGTTTTCACAAAATGCTACATATTCCTTGCTGGAAAGCAGAGGAAACTGATTTCTATGTACACAGTAAGAACTCTACAGAGATGGCCCGTGAGTTCTGCGGAGA
Source organism: Grallaria varia (assembly GCA_013396735.1). NCBI lineage: Eukaryota > Metazoa > Chordata > Aves > Passeriformes > Formicariidae > Grallaria > Grallaria varia. The sequence goes on from VWZG01004774.1 coordinate 143,511, forward strand.
AAGGGGTGTTACAGTCAAGGCTTCAGGTATTCCACAGCAGGCGGTGTCTACGTTTGTGTAGCAAGATCCTGGATTTCACAGTACGCAGGGTTGGCAAACTGGAAATTCTCTGGCAGCTTCATGTAGTTTTAAAAAATAAGTGCAGTAGGCCTCCATTTTATTAACTGTGATAAAAAGCATATATGCAAAAATATTTTTATATCGATAGCACATTACTGCATTATAAAAGCTGCCCAAGTGAAGCTGAAGATTCTGGCAGCTGGTGCTTTTGGCACTTGGGAGATGTGGAAAGCAGCATAGAGATCTGTGAAATACAACAGTGACTGATGTTTCTGCTACAGTGATCGGCATTAAGATAGTTAGCAGTGTTCATATTTAAACTTCTCTCTGAAGTTTCTGAGTCAATATCCCACCAAGACGAGATATTCAGATCTCTTAAAGCTACTAGTTTAGGCTGTGTGCAGACTCAGGAAGACTTCCCTATTGGTTTACACATTCGCATGTTTCAAAGTCCTCTTTCAATCACCAAGGCTGGAAACGCTTTTTTCATTCTCTTTTAGAGCACCTGGATTTAGAAGCGCAATTCTGTCACAGGAGCTGGAAACTGTAGTCACAAATCTGCAGAATATGCTGGGCCCTGCTTATACTAGAAATCTCCTCCAAGTCTCAGATTGAAACAGGATATAAACTGTTTTGAGATGGCCAAATGGTTTCATTTAAATTTACAAGACATGCATTAGCAATGGGAGGAGAGTCCTTTGGACATTTCCACTTGGGAATCCTGTTTTCAGTAAAATTCTGTGATGCACAAACACAAAAGCTCAGCTGCGTACATTCACAATTATTCAAATGACACAAGTTGAGCGAACCTTCGCCCTAAAGCATAAGTGATGGGTTTGCTTATGCAGCCTGCATAAAACTGCAAGTGCCATACAATTATATCTAGAGATATAGATGTGGGAATATCTATAGATATTTATCTCTTGTGCAGAACATCCTCCTTCCTTCCGTGCTAGAAGTTAAACGCTAGCACGTGCCTCCATATTTGAGCTTGCACCTGTTGACAGCTACGTACCACAAAGGGAGTACAGTACCCGGACAATGGAAGGCAAGAAAAGGAAGACAAGTTGCTGCTGACAGTCTGGACAGTCAGCAACAGGCAGTATTCTAGCAGGTGCCTGGAAAACCCATGAAGACCACTTAGCATGCATTGTATATCCATAAATACTTCTTGCAGGCACTGTGTGTGAAGGCACAGCCAAAAAAGACAACGGCAAAAGAGAAGCTGAAATACAAAGGCATGAATTCAACTGCACCCTAGACAAAAATTGTGACTGCCTCAAAAAAGCAGAAAACTGACACAACCTGACGTTAAAGGCTGAAATGCAGTGTTTTCTCTTAAGCCCATGAAGGCTGAAAACACAGTGGTGCAAGTCCGCTCTGCTTAAGCAGTTTGTGGGTTTTAAAGAGCACCACAGTCAGGCCGTGTCTCTAGACTCGCTTGTCACAGGCTATTAAATAGAAGCAGATGAACACAGCAGGTTGCAATCAGCATGTTTCAGGGCAAGCAAATGCCTTCCACTACAGTTCAGGCTGTCACAAGAAAGAAGCCCGTGCATTCCCTGTTAGGATGCTTGTCTGCTATGAGAAGCTGCCACGAGCATCTGTATTCACAGCCCCACAGAGTTCTCAGATGGGTTTGTTTCAAGTGGTGCCACCTTACAACCACAGGCATTAGAGGAAAAATGTCTCCTGCCTTAGCAGTGGCCATGGAGACTGTCTAGTCCAAGCTCCATAGGAGCACTGTACATAACGTTTTGGCACCTGAATAAGATGGATTCCACCATGGCCAAGTCGCAGAAGCTCCAGAAGCCAAAGAAATGGGCTTTGGCTTCTGTTTTGTGCATCGCAAGGTACCTAAGGGCTCTGAAGACAAGGCTAAACATTATGCCTGAAGTCCAGTTAAACTACCATTTCAGATATCAGAATTAATCTGAGTAAAAAGCTATGATTTATAAGCAGCACAGCACATCTAAGGCACATGTATGCATGCAAGCCACCATCACTGTATTAAGACATTGCTGGTTTGTCTTGAAGCAATGGCTGCTAGTACAGAACAAACATAGAGGCTTTTTTCAGCACTAATCCTCCTCCCCAATACTGAAAATACTATATACTGCTGACAGCATAATGTGCAACATATATAGCTTGATTGGAAAGCATGGGGCAGAACTTTAAAAAATGTACAGGATTCCGTTTAGAACTCCAAAGTTCAACAAATGCCCTATTTTAGGGTGAAAACAATTATAAATCTGATAATGATGCACAGCATCCATGAGTGATTTTTCCTTAATTTTGAAATAGTGTCATTAACTACGACATATATTGTAGGTTTACATTTCTAAAGAGAAATAACAGAATTGAATAGTTTTTTTTTCCTATCACAAGTGATAACCAGTGTTTGATATCTTCTATTTTTCTTCCAAGAAATATCAGTCTATCAACAGTTTTAAAATAAAATGTTTTCTGTAACAATAGAACTTTAAATAAAAATATGATTTTGATTCAGATACTTTTGAGAAGACATGGATACTTTTCCAAGATCTTCTGACAAAGTAATTATTAAAACAGAGACCAGATGAGGCCTTAAAAAGACAATATACTATATTTCAGACAAGATTGCACCTCAGTTTTTCAAAGAATATCATAATTGCAACATTACTTCATCATTTCTTCTTTTAACATGCTGACAATTTCCAGCTAGCCCACGTGTGAAGGGTTTTTTTTGTATTCTAGCTTAAAAGAAATAAAAGTCAATAATTCATTCAGCACATACTGTATATGTCTTTTCACCTCCAATTGACTAGATCATTAATAAGTTAAAAAAAATCCTCTCTGACCATAATCATTATCCTCATGAGGGATAAGTGATTCTTCAGAGCTCAAGTGTTGCTAGTTCTATTAAAAAATATACCATGGTATGATTTCTTAATGTGTTGCTACTTTCGCAATTGGACCCTATGCAGTTATGCCTTCAAACTCTTCCGTCTGTTCCACAAGGTGGTTCTGTGAGCTTTAGGACCTCTGATTGAAGACAAACTGATATAAAACCCCCAAACGGAGTTGCCTTCTGTTTAATCCGCCTCCCCCATTGTATGTCAGGGGTCTGGTAGATCCGATGTATCCACTATGACTTTAATAAAAATAGTATCATCTTTAATATACGTTCCATTCTCTAGAACAGTTTGAGCCACAAAGACTGGGCAGCCAGATGCAATGTTCATTTCTCCAGTTGGCTTCTTGAAACTGCTGCTGTTTGGATCTGGCTTGAAAGCATCTCCCAAGTGGCGTCGAGACGGTCCCTGATCCATTAGCATGAGAGTCACCTTCTGTTTGAACGGCCAGGGAAGCAAAGCATCGTATTCACCACGCATTATGACAAAAAACAGAGACAAGTGCGTCCCCTTTCCCATGCCATCTCCATTAAGGTAAACTCTGGCACACATCTTGTAGCCAAAGTATCCAGTATAAAAGGGTTGGCTGTACAAGGAGAGTGTCTTCCCCATGACTGCCTCTTGCTTCCGACGTTTATAATCTCGAATCTTCCAGATTAACACTCCGTTGTAACTCGCAGTTTCTAAAACTTGGAATCGGAGGTCCATGTCAGCCAGCCGGATATCATGAACGCTCAGCATCTGATCGTGTCTGCTCAGCTGTGTCTCCAGCAGGCCTGAGGGAAAGCAGAAAGGATGGGGGGTGAGAAAAGTGCTGTTTTCTAAAGACTGTTAAAAAAAAAAGAAAGGAATAAAAAATAAAACAATCAATTGCCAGCACTGCTATTGTATATGGAAACACTTTCCTTCTCAAGAACCAAAGTGCATTTGGGCACTGATGGAGCAATTTCCACAGGCACTAGTTTGCTGGCTGGTATCTGGGTTAACTGGGATTTTTACAAATGTGGGTGTCAATCATACATGCAGTGGAAGTCAAATATTCAAATCACCTAACATAATTCTTCTCTGGTCACTAAACAGTGTGACTACTGAGGCTTCTATTTTTTGAGAGGAAACTTGGTAGCATTATCTGCATATTGCTATTCAGCAGTGAAGACCTTGGAAGCAGTAACACATCCTACACAATCCCCCTGAAATTCAGAGGCACCGCTGATCACTCAAAACATTCTTTTCAGGCACTACTTGTCTCAGAAGTGCAGTGCTTTTACCACGTCTAAAGTTCATCATAAAAGAACAAAAAATTCAAACTTAGCTCTGTATTATATGGCAATTTATTTAGTTTGGAGGGAGGGCTGTTTTCTGTGCCCCCTTTCCCTTACATAAAAAGTTACTCTTTGTCTTTGCACACTGGCAAAATTGGCCAACATACAATACTGAGAAGCAGGTGAATTCATAGGGCAGGTTTATTTTATGTAGATCAATTCAAATTTTAAGTTCTTTGTCACAATCATTTAAACACTTACATATGATCTACACTATCTTGCTAAACTCCAGCTTTTACTCCATTCAGCAAGCACAACAATAACTGTATTCTTAAGCAGATCTCACAGTTTTCTTAGGACCAAATACCCCTTTGTCATAGCTATCAGGATGGGTGGTTTCAGGGAGATAACCATACTGCTGATCCAATCACGGGGAAAAGAGTAGTAAAAGAAGATGTCAATATACCAAGACTATATTTAAAGAAGCTGCTGAAAGCTATTAGCTGTCAAAGATCGATTGAGAAACTGTTTATAATGAACCAACAATGTAATCAAGGCGAGGGTCAATAAAACAAAATAGAAGACAAGAATCAAGCCTAAGAAACAGCATGGAATCAATGCCACAGTATCAACAAAGGAAATACACAGTCTCCTACTCAAAAATCAGAAGAATCAGTGTTATTGATGTTTCCATATAAAAGTCACAATGGGAGTGCCATTCAAAGGACACCATTTTTCTCTCAGCAGCACTGCCGAGTCCTTCAGTCCTTTGTGCTTACACTCACTTGTATTCCGAGCGCCTTGCCCTGCAGTTTTATCAACACTTTCCAGCTCAGTCACTCTGTTCTGGAGGGATTCCACACTGCTCTTCATGCTGTCAGCCTCCTCCCAGTTCTGTCGGAAGGGACGGATTTCTTTGTCCAGTTCTTTGAGTTTCTCTGCTTGGCTGTCTATCACTCGCTTTATGAAATAATAGGGCATGAGTTAAAAATAACACAAAGACATTAATTTATGCAAATTAAAAAAAGATATACATTGATAATAAGATTCAATTACACTATAAATGAGTTTTGCTTATGTCAAATATTTTAATAACACAAATCTCGAAAATTTAAAGGAATAGCCCATGTATTTATAAAACACATAAAAATATTTAGTGCTGTACAGGTATTAATACTGGAGCACTATCAGAATTAATAACAGACTTATTTTAAAAAAGGGAATCATTAGTGTACTCTTGTCTAAGGTAGTTTTTTGGGTTTTTTAATCCTTTCAACATAGGAACAATATTCTGAATGTCTCTATATTGGTACTATGGGCTGATACTTGGGTTTCATGTGAGAGTACTTCAGTAACAAAGTGTGGGCACAACTTACTGTGGTGTGAATCGAGTGGCTGCTCATGTGCACACATTTATCATTGTAAGTAAGCAAAATAACTTACCTCTCCAGGAAAACATCGTTACTCTTGCACACATGCAGCATGAGTACATATATGTGCAAGCTCCAAGCTCACATAAATGAGTCAAAGCCTAAGTTATTATGTGCCCATAACCACAGCAGAAGCCCTCAAGAGTATAAGCAAAACTACCCCTTCTGTCCCACTAAGCACTTGTAAAATTCCCACCCTTACTTCCTAAACTGAATAAGCCATGCATCCTGAAGGTGCTTGCTGGATGATTTTTTTTTAAGAAAGCAAAGGAAAAAAAAACCTAGTTGGTTTTGGAAAGGCATGAAATATAATACTCAAGAAAAAATATACGGAAAAGCTGGTATTCTCTGAAAGAGGGATATTTCAAGCAACTTAGTATGTCACAAATATAAAGAACGTATTTCCCAGTCTATCTCAAATCTGATGCAAGAAATACATAGCACTTCACATTATCAGAGTTAATTTGGACTAGCAGGAATTTTAGCCAGAACCCCATAATCACTTGTGAAGTTCAAATGATAACAGAGATATTTGAGACAAGAAACTACTTTTGCTACCACCCACAGTTAAACTCCAAATCTACCTTTATAGTTTTTCATCATATAGTGGCAACGTATGTTAAAAAAGATTTTTCAGTTCTTAAAAAAAAATAAAGTGGCAGTTGAGTACAAAACAAGAAAATCAAGTTATTTTGCATTTGCCTTCTGGTTAGCCATGTGGCTTCAATGTTCCCCACTGATGGGGAAAACCCATCTGCCTCATGCCACCTTCATTTCCCCTTTTAGCCATTTGCTTTTAATCACGTGGTTTCAGTTATGCTGAAAGTCCATAACGATTAATTGAAGGCTGTCAATTTGAGGAGGCAGTTAGCAAAATCAGGTTCTAGGAATCTTATTCTGTTGTGTCTCAAAAGCACTGAGTCATCTAACATATTTCAAGATTAACTATTTATTTCTATGTAGGTGTTTTAAAGCAAGTTATGTGTCTCACTTACAGAATTACGACTTTGTGAAGGAAGGCTGTGTGCTGAACCATAAATGCAGAGGTATAGGCCCAGTAAAGAAATGAAGCAGCTTGCCTGGACATACTAATCACCAACACAGTCACACCCTCTCAACTTGGGGTGATCAGACAATAAAACAGGGAAGGGCTGTCAGCTATATATCTATCTATATATTTATAAAAGGAAGCACACCACTGAACGGCCTGAATGCATATTGTAAGAGCAGAGCCCAAAGATTTACCCCTCAGTTCACCATTAACGTTCACAAGTAAACTCAAAATATGCCCAAGCCTAACCTTTTCCCTTTACTCCCACCAAACATGAGCTCTCCAAGGCAAGAACACTAACAGGGCGGTGTGTTTGTACAGTGCCTCACACAGAGATGCTCTAATTGACCTCTATGCACCAACACAGAATCAAACGAAATGAATAAACAATCTTACAGGAACTGGGAAACTGCTAAACATACAGAGGAATTTTAAGATATCCCTATTTTGGGAGAAGTTTACTAGCAGTGTTATATTAGGGGCCAACTTCTCTCCATTCACCTGTGTGCAACATTCTGCCTTTGTACATGCACAACCAATTCTGGTGTAGCTGCTTCTACTTCACACAGGCAGATGTGTCGTATTTTATCTCCTGTAGCTTGAATGAGAATTCAAGAGATTAAAAATAAAATAGAAGTCTTATATCTGATTATTTTGTAAGAGAAGTGGGATCTCTATCTTTTTACCCTACAGGGAGTTAACCTCCCTCATGCTGGGAGATACTGATGTACTAAATCTGAATTTAATGCAGCAGTAGAGATTTTCACTCTAATTATTCCATTAGAAAGCACACAGATGTCTCACACTGTACTCATAAATTTTCAAGTAGATATCAATTTTCTGCATGCACTTTTTATTCTAGCAACTGACCTCTCCAGATCATCAATCCCGAGTAATATGCCTGGCAAACCATCAAGGGCTCCTCTTGCTCTTGATTTTCATCTAGGTTTTGTTTGGTATTTCTAATTAACAACTTACAGAATTTTAGCACTATGATTACAAAAAAAATTTAGAAAAATATCATGAGGAACTGAAGAGTTGTATTTGCAGTTCTCTCCCTCCTAATGGACCTTTCCATTGCAACTTATAGAGCAAAACTGTAAAGCTAAAAAACAGATTAGAAAAGGTACTACTTGACTTGGAAAACAAATCATACGTCCTTGTCCTTTGAAGGAACGTATTACTGATCAAATCATTTTCTGTTCATAAGGTCACTGTTTCTTTTGTCTTTCAGTACCTCATGTCTACACTCAGCTTAAGGCTTGGCTTACTAATATGCTTCCATATACTCATAAGACAGACTCAGTATGGCATGTGAAATTTCCTTTCCACATGACAGCAGTCTTAAAAGTATCACATACCCTCGGTAGAAACACTTTCCCTAGAGATCAGCATACAGAAAATTAATCTGAAAACAAAACATCCCAAGGCTGAGGCTCCTGCCATTGAACGGACACCCCTGATGCATTTACACTGGTTTTGTCAGATGCCTCGCAGTGCAGAGCATGCCAGCTGGACTCAGTGACACTGCTGCTCCCCAGCCCAAAAAGGCTACAGGACAGCTAATACTGAAACTGTACTAGAAATTACTAGCATGCATAGGTCTTGGGGACTAAGCAAATACCCCTTGCCCAGACCTAATCTGGTTAGTTCAGTATCTGTGGCTCCTGCGTAACCATGGCTGCTCAATGCAACCCAGGAAAAGGATGGCTCACAACAGGGAACTAATTCCTTCCACTCCTGGTAGGCAACAGAAGGAGGTTAATCGTTGTCCAGGAAAAAACAAATTAAAGGTGTGTTTCCAGGATGCCCTTAACAATCTGAGGGAACTGGGAAATTCCACGAAGTAGAAGCAATCAAGTTGAAACAGCCTTGAAATACAGTTTGGCTTAAACTAACTAAATTGAAATAGCTGGCGAGAGAAGTAAAGAAGATGAGGGGGAAACGAAAGAAAGAAAAGGGAGAAGA
>VWZG01004774.1:152191-205193 GCA_013396735.1 Grallaria varia
AAAAAAAAAAAAAAAAAAGAGAGAGCAAAACATCCTCTGCAGTACTTATTACGACCAAAAAGCCACCTGCTGGAATGTGCTGCTTTGTAGTGGTTTTTTGTTGTTTGGTTTTTTTAAAGCAAACCATGTGAAAATTGATTTTGCTAACACTTACAGCTTGAGGAAATCAAAGATATTGCAATCTGTCATTTAAGACAATAATGAAAAACTCTGCTTTATGTTTTTTCCATTTCTACTCTCATCACTGGCCATTGAGATGGCGTGTGTGAAAACTGCAGGCTTACAAATTAACTTACCTCCTGGTAGATTCAATCAGCAATATCGGTACACACAAGGATTAGCTTCCCAGTGTCAGAATGCAGTCCTGTAAGCATGCAGCCCTATCCCATCAATGGGTAAGTAACAATGGCTAAGGCAGGCTAAACTGGTTACTACGTGGGCAGGTCGTGGAAAGAAATACGTGCTACAAGGAGAAACGTTGCAGTTGCCAAACTTGAAGGTTTCTCTATAAACAACCATTGAGGGTCTCCAGGCTCTGAGCTCCTGCATGTGTGACCCATTGAATTTTAGCCATATATTCTAGCAGCAGACATACTACAATAATGGGTAAATGGTACCTTCACAATTGCTTGCTGAATATCTGCTGAGGTTTCCCTAGTTGTGGTTAATATCCTGCAAACTAACAAAGATTCCCAGCACCCACATTCCAAGTCAGCTCTGAATACAAAGAAAAGAATTTCATCTTGGGCTGAGCACCAATGCCAGAGCATCCAGAGGATTTCTAGTTTGATGCTGACTTGTGGTCAGGTCATTCAGACCACAGAATAAGAAACTCAGATCTACTGGCAAAGGAATAATTAGATACATTTTCCCCAGAAGGACAACAGAAACTGGGTTTTAAAAAAGCATATTCAAATGCATTATGCCATGTTTGAATTAAATCCACAACAGACTAATCCCACTCATGATTCAGATTTTTTTAAATACCAGCAAGTAGAAAAGATATATTATACATGACAATTTTAAGGTGCTAATCTTGTCCTCCAGTTTGACAGTAGTTCCTCAAACAGGTTTGTTTTGTTTTTTTTAAGAAGTAAAAAAAAACATTACGATTACTCTTCAGAAAATATTTCTTTTTTGCTTTCAATCTTTTCCCTATTAAACAGCTCTTTGTTTTAAGATAGGCTAAGCAATTGCAGTGTTTTAGCGAAGTATCTTACTCCATTAAACACAATAAACCAGACGAAAAAGAAATCAGAATGGCTTTATAATCAAATAAACTCTCTCCCCCCACTTTTTAGTCTGACCACTTCACAAGAGTAAAGGCACAGAACAGAAGCTACTACCATTTCTGCTTTAATGGGGAGAGACTAAATTTCTTACCTGTAAATGAAGTATTTTAGATTCATTATTCCGCAGCATTTCCTTCTGTCTTTCAATTTCTATTTCAAAGCTACAAATCTGATTATGTAAAGTTTGTATACTCTTGTTCTTTTCCAAACTTTCATTCTGGAGCAAGGCCACCTGGAAAAAATTCTACAATTACTCCTGCCAAAGTTTATTAAAATACCTATAACTTTGTTAGTTTAAAACTATTTTAAACACATGAAAGGATGAGATCCTAATAAAATCTCTCTCCATGTCTTGCAAGTAAATAAATAAAACCCAACCTTCTGATACCTACTTCTGCACTCCCACAGTATGGTACTGGTACAACTTTGGCTCATGAAAGTGCAGATGGGGCATAAAAACAGCAAAAGAACTTGTGTCTAAACATAACATTTTCTTTATTCACTTGTTTTTTAATGATTTGGTTTCCTGGTTTCCATCAACTGACTTGGGAGTTGCTCGGAGTTCGGAGGAAACAACCTAATTTGCTCTAGATCAGCGTCAAGAACTCGAGCCCTGCACAGAAGGGACACCAGAGAGAAGCCGAGCACCTGAAAAGCTCATTGGGTAAGGGAACATTTATATTCCCCACCTACTCCTATCTATCCTGATCTACAGCAAGTTTAAGGAAAAACATCACCTGCGTGGGATTGGCTTGGCTTAAAAGAACATGATGGCGATGAAAACTCTTGAAATGAGTGAATACAAAGGGCTCCATGCATTCGAAGGAAAATCCAATGGTGCCTAACAGTAGAAAAGACTAAAGGAACTACAGGCTGCAAATTATATTCGCTCTCTGTATTGACGGTTTAATGAATTAATTCATTAGTGACTCATTCTGTTTTTAAAACATGAGCCTTGTTAAAGGAATACCATATAATATATCTCCTTGGGGATGAAAGTAATACAGTAAATATTTTCCGTCACACTACTTCGTGCTTGTTCATTAATGTGGTTTGGAAAAGGGGGCTGCTTTGTGGTGGTGGGTTGCTTTTTTGAAAAATCTCATTTGTCCCCAGGCAAGATTATTCAGCAGCAAAAGCACAGAAAACAAACACTCGGCACAAGATGATTTTGGACATGCCCTGACTAGTTCCACAGATAGGTCTTCATATGGATATGAAGCAGCACCATTTTAGACCCAGGAAACTCTAGATAATCATTTCACATTAAGACCAATTACATGGATCCTTCATGTTCTCAGAAAGAACAACACCATGGCACCTGATCCAGGTGCGAGTTAGAGGTCAAACCATCTTTACCTCTGATGTGGGTGCCACTGCAGAATTCCATCATCCTAACTGCCCTCTAATCAGACAGGGCTGTCAAATTCATTATGTGTCACTGCATTCCTAGCAGAATCTAGCCTGCTTAAAAAGGTAAATAATTTCTATCCCTAAACTGCACAAAGGACTGTCAGAGTCCACAGGCATTCAGAAGGTTCATCAGGTAGGGGCCCAAAAATACAGAGATACCATAACATATGGTATCTGCTTTCCGATATAGTATTTTATGTATGGAAAAATTGACAGAAGAAACTCAACAGAAATGAGACAAAGCTAATTTTGCCAGGGCAGAAACAGAAGGAACACTGAGGCTGAAGGAACGCATGCCTAGGTACTAGAGAAAATTTTCAAGAACAAGTTTTAAATTTAAACTAGTACCTCCACCTCCCAGATATTTCAGATCTGTTGGGCAGACAATTCATATTTTTTTTTTCATCCTCCATTTCCTTAATGAATCAGAGTTCTTCAGTTAATTGTGAGCTTTACATTCCCCTTTCCTCACTGTTTCCTCCCCAGGCCTCCCAATCACAAGGCAGTTACTCTCTGGGTCACTAAGCATTACATTTCCATTTTTGTACAAGTTATAAAATGTGGGCCCATCTTGTACTGAGATTTTCCACGCAGTTTTTTACAGAACACAGAAAAGCAGAATTATGTCCTGAAGGCCTTAATCATACCGAACTGTCATTGCTAAGGCAGCAATGGTAGTTTGGTGGTAATCTGCGAATTAAAAAATATTTAACACTAGTTTCCTAATTAAGATTTTAGCAAAAGACTATGAAATTTCAGTTAAAAAAAGGGTAAAGGAAACCCTTTATTTATTTAGAAACTGCATCAGCTTCCTTTGCTCCCTTGTCATATTTGAAATACTCCTAGGATAAAGCATGCTCTTATTCAGTAGTTTTTCAAATTAAGCTGCTGATTATCATTACTTACTAAAGAAGAATGGCAGAAACCTTATGCCACAAGGAACTGTATTAAAACAGGTCCCATATTTAAGCCTCACGTTAAAAAAAGAAAAAACAGTTTATACCAGTATTCATTAAGAATGTGATGAAGACATGAAATTACGTTCAACTGATTCTTTCCAACACCACAAGACTGCTGGAGTTTAGTCAGCAATTCCACCCCATCACAGAGTGAACTAAGCACCAAATTTTCATTTTCCCCACAAAGTTTTGATTCAAGGTTTAACATCTGGCCTTCTCTTACTCCCCTCTGCCAACAGCACCATTCAACACCAAACCCCTAACTCAGCACCAGCTTTGCGGCTTTCAGTTTGCATATTCCACACGCACTGTTAAAGAATGTGGTGACTGGAAGAAGGCAACTTCTCCTTTCCCCTCCATACATATCACTGAGAGCACCCCAAATGAAATCTTGACCGTACAGAAACCAGCAAGACTTCCACTGACTTCAGCAGGGCTAAGATTTCTGAGACACTCATCAGCTACGTTAACTTTGCACGGTTGTTCTTCAGTGCATCGATTAATTTTTTCCTCAGGGAAGAGCACAGCAATGCAGTTACGAATCATTTTGTTACCCTACCCTAGAATAAAGTCACCGACATATGACATGTGGTTAGCTATTCTGGTAACTTGGCACTGTCTTGGGATTTCCAGTGATTCAACTCTTTATTATGAACAGGAAGAAGTCTACAAAGCAGGAAGTGAAAAAAAAAAAATAAAAATGGACATACAGTGATGAGCAGTTATGTCCTAAATGAAAGTTAAAACAGAAGTCGAACATAGAAGAGTAGTGAAGTGTATATTCTCTTAGCTCCAGAAGAGACAAACATAGAACTGCTGGGCATTTTTTAAATGACAAAGCACCTCTAAGGACACTGAGAGAAGGCAGAACATGATCTATTCTGGAAGTCACCGGGAACGTGGGTTTTTTCCTATGATGTAAAATAAATCGTATAGTTTTAATCAGACGAATGAAAAACAAACTAAGGTTATGAATCTGTATCTGTTAAAACCGAAAAATACATAGTTCCTACATTAACAAAGTTTCACATGCAAAAGCAAACTTCAGTAATGTTATGGATCGTCAGACTAAGCTCTACCTACACATGTAGAAACATTCTAACTTGAAAAACCCTACACTAGACCTCTCAGAGGTACAATGGTTTCCTTACGAGTTCAAGTTCCTTTAAGTTCAAAAACAAGCAGTTCACGGACAAACATGCTGAGGACAAAAAAACCCATATTATGCTGTTCCAGCTAACTCCTGCTTTAAAACTACACTTCTTGCAGTGGCAAGACATTGCTGGAGACCCACACAGAGAGATCACTGTGGCCCAAGAAAGGAATATGCTTTCTAGACAAAATTTGCTGAACTCCAGCTTGTGGTCTGCTGTGACGTGACAGAAGTCACAAGCCACACATATCCCACTGCCACTGAGCTCACACTGGAACTGCTACTTATTTAACTCATTCCAGACAAGTCTGAAGGGGCTCCTGACTCTTCTGCCTGGAATTGTAGCATGATGTGGTAATTCTCGGATCTTTTCTCCCACCAAAAAAACCCAGAAACATTAATTTAATGTCTGTGCAAAATTTTTTCAAAAATATTTAAAAACCTAGCAATTTGTTCTGAAGTTTTGTATTTTTAAGTCAAAGCCTTGAATTTTATTTGCAGAACAGGTGGTTAAGTCATCCAAATAATTATAAGATTGTAGCTGACTGATAAGACTCCCAGCATCTCCCAAATCCCAAACAAGTTAAAACCAGGAGTCCCAAGGAAGCAACATGAACTTTCTAGCACTAAAGCAGACATCATCATGCCCATGAGTTACACTAAGTTTAATTTAATTAACCTTTACAGGTCATTAAGTTTGGAGAGCAGGAACAAAAATAAAGAACCACTTTATGACATACTCCTAATAATGTTATCTCTGGACAAATGCTGAGGTAGCAAAAATACAGCTCATAGTGCTGCCATAGCTTTCTGGACCTTCCATTTTGTAAGAAAGCAGCACAGAGAGGAAATTTAATACCAAACTATCTACAGGAAGAAAGCATTTTAATTAAGTTACCAATGAGGAAAACTGTACATGGAGTAGCGAAGCCAAGTTTCTCACAGCATTTTATTACATAACAAAGGTACCAGCTAAATGGCTTGATAGCTTTTGGAGCCTACTAGTGCTTTAGCTGTACTGCTGAACAGCTGTGAAACAGAAAAAAAGCCCTTCTTCCAGTACTTTTATATGATTTAAAGAAGTCAATGAAAATTAGAAGTGAGTAGAAGATATACCTTATTTTCTAGAGCATTGCTCCACTCTTTCAATAAGTTAACATGCTGCACTGCTGAGCTGGCTTCATGTGCTTTAATTTGTTGGTTTGTTCCCTGTGACAACAAAGAATTTATACATTTTAGCCAATTCCACTTCTTTTAAACCGACAAAGAAAGAGTATATCAAGACATCGAACCAACACTACATACTCTGGTTCATGGGTGCATGTTGCAGAACTGTAGGGAGAAGGGAAACCTTCTTGGGAATTTACAAAAGTCAGGAATACATTTAATATAGCAAGTGTTTTATACAACTGCCATGTATTTCCATCCAGTGTGGTTGATAACTCAGAGACAATAAAGATGAACAAGATTCACAAAATGAATTGTATTTTAGAGTCTTCTGTGTAGCTTTGAACTAAATAGAGCACAATAAAACCCCTGAGTCATACAAAACCTAAACCGTCCAATTCCATTAACTGTAATTTGAAACTTCTGTTCTATTTCATGAACAGCTTCATAAGCACTACATTTCCCCTCAGCTGAGCATCAAAGACAAATATTTAAGATAAATTTATCATCACTGGAAACTGCCAGCTTTATAAACTACATTGAGAGTTATTACAATGCCTAGTTTGTTATCTCAAGAAGTTACTAAGATTGTTCTAAGAGATTCAAATATGCTGCCTCTGCACAACCTATAAATGCTGTTACGAATAACCACTATATAAAAAGTTTACAGAACACACATAGATTATATACAGAGTACGTAAGATGCAGATCATATTACTTTCTTCATTTGTACCGTGTTGCATTACACCTACTTCAGTAAGTGCGTTGCAATGCAGAGTATTTTAGCTTTGATGGTAGATATGCTGCAAAGCAACTGAAAGGTATGATCCTCAAGGTATGTACTCTATATAAAATACTAAAAATATATATGTGGATATATGTACATATATGCACACATATACATACATAAAATGAATGGCAATACATACGACATAACAGTGGGCAGGGTTAGGCTCTACCACTAAGAGCATTACTGTTAACACTTAAAAAGATGAATGCTCATTATTTAAGAACCTGGAAATACCTGCAGGAAGTAATCTATTGAGAAGTGTTGCTCCTTACAGTTCTTGTGTCTTTAAATTGTCATGGGCTAACAAATCAATCGCACTATCAGATAAACTCCATTTTTTCCTGTCAGCGGTTTCTGAAATGTCCTGACTAATCTCTTTGTTATATAAGCATCCGAATTCCCCAAGATATATGGTAAGGGAGCAGAATATTGGAAGAGACTGGAATAATAATACTGAAACCAAACTCTGAGGTTTGGCTTTTTTATTTTTTTAAAATATTGCAGGGATTGCCAGGATTAAAATCTGAAACATTTTTTTAAAAATAAATTTCATGCTTTGATTATACACCTGTGTGCACACAGACATATTAATGCACATAAAAATACATGTTTTAAGTGTGCTAACCTACGTTTAACCTTAATAAAAATATTAAGACACACAAATGAGAGAAAATATAAACATACTTAGCTCAAGAAAATGCTTTCTTAGAAACAACTGAAATTACTAGTCTATCTTCTGAAGAACTAAAGAGACTTTTCTCTTATCCTAAGTTAACAAGTTCTTCAAATGTGTCATCTTCCTATTTCAACAAGCTATACCTAATAACTGAACTCCAAAAACCACTGCAGGAATGTGTGGGCTTTTCACGTTGTTTATTTTTAAAATGCAAAACCAAACACCTGCTGTATAATCACTTGGTGCAACTGGATGACTTTTTCTTAACCAAAACTAGAGAAGTCCAGAACTTGCATTTCAAATAATTAGGTTCTATTTGCAGACTTTCATCAATCGGGAAGTATAATTGTTATATACTGACCTGAAAAGTGCAGCCATAACGCTTAAAACTACAGGTACTTGGGGCATTAATACATTCTGACAAATGTGCATTCAACTGCAATAGGAAAAAAATGTGAGTTTTGGCAAAAAGACTTTTGCATGATAATGCTCAAAACATAAAGGGCAGAGGTTATCAGTTTGTATTGTGTGCCATTTGCAGAACATACAGTACACATGTGTATATTTTCTCCAGTCTGATCTCAAATGCAAATTCTCTCTATACACATATGTAAACCACACGCACATGCCAATACAGTATACAGTGTGATACATGTAAAATACAGTGAAACTTCTACTAAAGACTATTTCAATAGGCAACCCAATTGGAAAAAAACCAACACCTGAACAAAAAGAACACACTACAATTATTTGATATCATTTGACTTTAGTGAATGACTAATCTTTTCTCAACAAGTGATTTTTTTTTTACTGGTGCTCTGAGCAAGTCTTAAGATCAGTTTCACTGTAGTAAAGTACATTTCTTTCTAATCCTAATTTCATGAGGAACCAACTTTTCAAAACATAACATGCAATTCTCAGTGCCTAAATTTAACAGTTAAATTACACAAAAAAGACTAAACAAGTACTGCATGAAACAGACAAAGAGTTTTAGAATAGTTACAGTTAAGTAACTTTAAAAAAATGCAGTACACAGGATTAAAACTGATTAGTAAAATGCCTGCATTTTTCACAGATTGAGATTTAGTCCAATATCTTGGATTATTATGAGCACAGACCATTTTTCATTTTAAAATAAACCAATTCACAGAAGCATATACGTATATACAGACAGCAGCCATTGCAGCACAGAGGGCAGCAGCTGGATGCAAACTGCCTAAAAGTTGGAGCAGAGAGACATTTTTGGAATGGACAGTGCAACAAACACTCTCCCTTCAAAAACAGGGTCTGCAGTTCGTATTTCCCACAAAGCAGTCAGGAGCTACAGCCTTGCTCCTCAGCTGGCATCACTCTTTTGGGTTTCAAAAGCTCATTCGGAATTCCCACACCTTAAGCCCCACATGACTCAGCTCATCCACCTCCCTGGAAAGAAGTGGTGAATCAACACTCCTTTGAACATGAAGCTCTGGAACAGACAGGACAGTCTTTAAAATCTGATACTGAGATGCCATCGGTTACTCAACTCTGATGTACACCTATTATGTTCTAAACACTATCCGCAGAAATTCAGAGTATAGTTTCAAAAGGCATGTAGTTAAAAAACCAAAAGAACAAAAACAAAGAAATGTGTGGTCTAACAGGTTTTACTTTTTTCTTTTATTAGGTGCCACATTTTTCAACTTCTCTAAACTGGAAGTCTGCCGAAGAGTTATGAATTAAACATGAAAATTGCCTTTTATTCTACAATAAGATATTCACTTGTACACCACAGAATTTTCTCAAACTGTTAGGCAGGCATTTTCCCATTTTCTGCATTAGATTCATTGTCCCTAACCATGCAGTTAAGTAATAAATATATTTTCACAGTGTTAGAAAAAATTAAGCAGCATACAGCAACAGATGATGCAGGACAAATCGCTGGTTAAGTTCTGTTTCTACCTATGGCTTCAGAACCCAATTCTGACTGTGTGTGTAACAAACCCAGGCTTTAATGGGTCAGTTCTTAAAAGCACTCCGATACAACTCTTCTCAAAGTAACTGCTGAAGTCAAGGCTTACGAATATGCCAAAGTGCCCTAGAACCAGGATCTAAACTTGGAAGTAAGCACTGGGAGGACTGGCCAGTGTATGTGTTTTCTCTTTTCTCAGCAGCTCCATTTCCCTTAATAAATACAGTATCTATCATGTATTTTGTATTTCATTGTCTTGGGAGAAAAGACTTGCACTTGACTTTGGCAGGAGCCTTATGTGCACTATGCCAAGATTAATAATTTACAAATGCAACTGAAAAATCGTATGAATCCAACTCAGGAAGTAGCAGAGAAAAGAGAAAAGCTCATCCTCAAATCAGAAACTGCATTTTCCTTAAGTGAGGCTTAGAGAGTGATGAAGACTTCAATAATCTCTTCCCTGTCCTTGGTTAGTAAGTTCTGTTTTTAGGGAAAAGTCAAGTACATCAACTTCGACAATGCTACTTTTATTTTTTCATGTTCGAGAACATGGATCTCTTCAAACAAGACAGGTTTTAAATTTTTTTTATTCTGGTCTACATATTACTGCAAGCTTCTATACATTAAGAAAAATTTATGCATTGCTGCATCTGCTGTTGGAGTGTTGCACCATATTAACCTTTATCTTACACTGTTTCTTTAAGTATCAGTTAATGGTTTTTTCCCCCAAATTTTACAGATTTAAACAAAATTCAACTTTTTCTATTAAATTACTCTACACATTCATATATTTCTAGTCTTTAACTGTTGTCAGTGTGCGCTGAATTTTAATTCTCTATTTTTATTTTAATAAAGCTAGCTATCCCAAGATCCTGCTCTATGGTGCTCAAATGAAGGAAGAGCAAGGGCAGAGCTAGTAAAAATGAAAGCAGTAAAGACATGCACTAATCTTGGGCAAGCCAAGTGTAATAATGACTCAAAACTAAGAAACTGTTTATTTTTAAATAGTTTTTCAAGAAATCATTAAAAATATTTGAGTGCTATCACACTTAACTGCGTGGTAGAAAAAGCTTTTCTTTAGATCTCACATTTTAATAAGGAAATGGCTTCTGGCAAAATTCTTGCGAGATCTTACTAAAAAGACTAATTTTTCAGCACAACACTGGTTATGACTTCTTACCTCACTCCTCATGAGTGTTTTAACACTACATTTATGGGGACATGAAACCATAACACACGGGCAGTCTGTATCTTCATGTTTCTACAAAGGAAAAAGCAAAGAAACCACAAATGAGCTTTTACTCTTTAATTAAGAGAGGACTTACCCGCAAAGAAAAGCATCCTACAATAATTTAAAAAATCCACAATAATTTTTTCAGTGTTTATCCCAATCAGGCTAGACAGAACTGCAATTGCTCGAACATCAATTTATACTTTTGATAGCAGTGTTGATATTCTGAAGGGAAAACAAGGTTTTCCTTGTGTTTTCCCATGCAAAGCAAATCTATTTGCTTACAGTTTTATTGGTTTTACTGCGAACAATGGAACAGTAATAAAAGTCAAGTCTTCTTCCTCGAGACTTACTCACAAAAATGGGCATAAGAGCGAGCAGAACAACTACAGATGCTCTTCTTGGTGAGAGTTTATAATACATGGAAAAGCTCTTCAGAAACATACATGGCCCAGTCTCAGAGAATCTCTTTCCTATGTATGGATAGTCCCATTCCAATTCTTTCTCTAATTTTGATTCCCAAACATCCCATACCAAGTCTCACTATTGTACACCCAGAGTTCAAAGAAATGTTGACATTTTATGATGATTCTGGGCAGGCATTTTAATCTGAACCCAGATGATGACAGATACTTCAGTAGAGCTGTCAAACCCTATCACCACAGGCAGAGAAGAGTCAGGCCCAAGATAACAATTTACATTTCCTCTCAGTTTTCTCAAAAAAATGAAAAATTCATTTCTCGTCAAGCGACACATCCCATTCAACTTGAAACACAATGCTTCATTTCTGGTACTTAAGAACAGCAAAGGAAACAAAGGTCTAGATTTATAAGCCTGTTAGAAAAGGAAGAACAAAGCGCGTGCCCTTTTTGCCCAGTAATTAAGTCTATTTTTTTGAAACAAAACCAAGACATAAAGGAGATCTAAGCTCCAAGATGTGAAAGGCCTTGGGTCAGAACTCTGGCATAAATGCCATCTCCTTGCTATTAAAACAGTACATCAGGCATGTGGTTGTGACAGTTCTGCCCTGCCACCCTCCCCGTGTGCGCTCCCTCCCTCTGTGCAGCACGTGCAGACAGGCACGGCGGCAGAGAGAAGGAACCCACAGGTGCTCCAGAGAGCCAGGAGAGCCTCAACACGCCACCTCCAGTCCCTCGCCACTGGGATACTCAGCCAGGAGCGATGCCAACACCCCTCCGCAGAACACCCTCTGTCAGGGTGACAGTGGTACTCTTCTGATGAGCAAAGGACCACCCCAGCTCAGAGCCAAGAGCTGGCCCTGGGCTCCCTTCTTCCAAACACATCTGTGCTGAAGCAGACATCCCACAGAACCACGCGGCTCTAGGAGCCTCATGCCCTGCAAGCTTCTTTAGTGACTTAACTACAAAACCAGAAAAGCAATACTCCCTTATTATAGCATTAATTCCCTAATTTTAATTACCTCTCTTCTTTAACCTACCCAAACTAACCAACAAACCCATGACACTGACTCTTGGTTCATGCAACTTCCCAGCGTTCTCTCCAGTTCTCCTCACCCCACATCCCAGTTTCATCCCACTGGAACCAAGGGGAGCATTTCCAATGACTTCAGGACACACCAGAGTAATCCCAGTCCAGTGGCAGAATCCTCTTCCTACCAGCCATCCAAATTCACCCAGCCAAGCACACAAACCCAAACGCCAGACCCAGTACCAAACACAGGTGATGTGATAAGGGGATTTATCTCTTAAAAAGTATGTTTGGTAGTTGTTTTAAATCATTTAGGCATGAAAATAGCCTACACACAGTGGGGGAGAGAGAGCCAAGGCCACTCCTAATCGGCCCAGTGGTTTCTGTAGACAATAAATCAAGGAATATGTCAAAAAGGTAAGATAACTACAGAAATTCGTTAATTAGACCAGTTCGAGCTCCTAAAAAGACAAGTTGCAGCTGCCTTCTGAGCTAAAGTTGAAAAGGGCACAGCGAGGAAGACCCACAATCTTCATCCTTAAGACCCCCGAAGACTCTTGCCCGAGACCACTAGAAATCACTGCGCAGACTCAGGGCGGAGGGGCTCAAGGGGAAATTATTTCTGGGAACTGATTAGAATAACCCTGCCTCTTTCTAATAAAATAATGCATATGTATAGAAAAATAATGGATATGTACACTGTAATTGCATCTAAACAAGCCTGTGAGCGCAGACAGGGGTGCACGTGTTCGGAGGAGCGACCCCCCGTGCACCCGGCGCTGAATAAAGGCACCTCTCTATAACCTCTTTGGTTGTGGGGCTCTTATTCCGCAAATCAGATGCCACATGCAGGGCACCCAGCACAAGTGAGAGGAGGGCAGGGTATTAACACGGCCCCCCAGAAAAGCCAGTGCCTCATTAGAAACACATCTGCCTCCAGAGCAGTGACAAGGCAGCGAGATGACGACGCCTTGTGCCTTCCCCAGCGCCCGTCCCAGTCGGCTCTGCTGTATTTCAGACCACTGAGCTGAGTCCGGATCGCCTTGGCAGGGTCTGCCTGGGACAGTTGTTTTGTGGCCAGGCTGTCAGCGAGGACTAGAGGCACCAAGCACATCCCTACCACACCCAAGTATCAATTTTAGAGGAGAATTACTGCCTGGTATCAATTTTATAGGAGAAGCACTTCCAAGTAGTTTTGCGGATCACACACAGAAAAATACAGTAATCCAGACACCTTTCAGACTACTAATTTCCATTTTAACAATGCGCCTATTTATTTGTCAGGAGTTACAGGATGGAAAAGGCAGGTTTGTGGGAAAAAAAAACAACCCAACTTTTTAGATGTTTTAAACAAGACATTCAGAAGCAAACCCACCAAGTGACCATGCAGGCAAGACAAATGTGATCTAAAAAAAGAGTTCTACTAACACTGTTAACCTGCTGGAGTCTGCCTGCAACAACGGGGATTTCCTACCCCATGGGTCATGGGATTCTATGAAGACATGAACTGCACTTTCTCCACTAAAATTGTTTCCATTTGCATACCTTTCTTCTCAGTCTGTTCCCTCTATCTCCATTTTCAGTTCAAGTCAGCAAGGCGAGCTTCAGTCATTATTATATTAAGAGAAAATTTTAGGCTGCAGAAGCTAGAGATGAACTCAAGTTCATCTCTAAAAACCCAGTTTTGTCAACTGGGTGACAAAACTCAAATGAGAAATCAAAATAAACCTTCCAGTACTTAAAGGGGCCTACAGAAAGTCAGAGAGGGACTTTTTACGAGGGCGTGTAGTGATAGCACATGGGGGAAGGGCTTTAGGATGAAAGAGGGCAGGTGTAAATTAAGTATTAGGAAGAAGGTCTAGACTGTGAGAGTGGTGAGGCAATGGAACAGGTTTGCCAGAGAATCTGTGAATGCTTAATTCCTAGAAGTGTCCAAGGCCATGTTGGATGGGGGTTTGAGCAACCTGGTCTAGTGAGAGGCAACCCTGTCCATTGGCAGGGGGGTTGGAACTACATGATTTCTAAGGTCCCTTCCAACCCAAGCTCATTGTGTGATTCCAAAATTCAAATGGACAGTTTCATGAAGCTTCTGATCCTTACTACCAAAGCACAATGACGTAACATTTTATCAGTCCCCAACAAATAAACCCATCTGCATTTCTATAACCATTGAACTTCTAAAAATCTAGGCAAAACAGAAGTAAAAAATAGCAGCCTATTGCTAATCATCTAATTGCAGAGAGCTTTTTGCACCCTTAAAGCAGCATAGAAGCAAAACTGTCCTTTTTCTATGTACTGCACCATATAGGCCAATGAGAACATGTAACACCGCTTGGAAGTGTTCTGATTTACAAATGCAGATTTGTTTAGAATTTTTAAGGGTAGATGAATAGTGGTACCAACTTTAATACAATAAACAGTGACATCTCAACATAACACTACATTGTTAGCAAACCACTTTGGCTTTCTGAATAAACCAGTCCTATAACCTCTTAAAGCAACTCAGAATTCCACCACTTAAAGATTTTGGAGAACAATTACTTTATTTACAAAGACACTTTTCTGTACTTCAGAGTAATATGCCATTCTTGTTTCCAATATGAGTGTCTGTTTCTCTGTGAATTAAAAATCCTAGAGCCTAAAACTTGCCTCAGTTTCTCAGTGTCTTGAGAGCTACTGCTAGTTCAAAAGATTTTGTAAGTGTTATATCCATCATCTGATAAAAGGGAAACAAAGTTCTATGCTCCTCAAAGTATAAGGTTGATTTCAGGCTCTCAAAAATTTAATTACATTACTCCTATAAAAAGAAACTGCCTACAAGGAACCTGTGAGCATGTTGCTTAGATAGAGGAAAACCAGTTGGTAGACATTTAATACTAATTGTTTTTTCCTGTTAAGACACTAAACATTATTTAATATCACCCTTTGCCTTACATCAATTCCAGCCTAATAGTAATTCTGGAAGAACAATATCCATAATTTTACTAAGTACACTTTCACCTCTGTATCACAATGTGCAAGAATAAACACAGTGCAAACTTGGGGTTTTGTGTGTATTTTCACATCTCAGCCACTTTATTCTAGTTAGTGCACAATTATTAAAGTATCAGCCCCTGCAAGTATGCACTCAAAAAACTGAAAGCCAAATCTAAATCAGAACTTGGCAGATTCTACCTATGCCTTTTTGTAACAACATCTCCAAGCAAAGAACACTTCTCATCATTGTGAGACTTCACCTAACAAACAACACACAGGAGAACAAAAATTGGAAATTAAATTTTCATCACTATTACTATACTAAGAAGGTCTGAGATTCAACACCATCAAACTACAGAAATTACGTGGCAGAATTTTAAAAAAAATTTTAAATCATCGCAAAATAGATTCAGCATAATAGCTTCCAATGTGAAATAGCACAAACACAGTCAGGTTAAAATTCTATGTGTAAAGTAAGCATGACTTTCTCAACCTCTGCTCTGTAATTCTTACAATATTCTGCTTATCAGACAACCTACTCTGATGCCAAGAACAGCAGCAACTTGTCCTAGGCCTGTCACGTACCATTGCTGGTTATGCCAAAACAATTTGTTCTTACATTGTTTCTTCCCTTCCTCTCATAAGAGATCACACAATACCCTAGAAAGATGCTGTTTCTCCAGTCAGTTGCAATGCTTATGCTTTTCCTGCAAAACATCTGATTGTTATCATTGTAATTGCATTTATTATCTAAAAGTAATTTAAAAAAAAGCATAGCAAAACTGATTTCAGTATCAGTATTAGGAAGTGCATCTGAATTTTTTTAAATGTAGTATCTGAACATCAGAATAAAGAAAACGTTTCCTAGTCAATGCACCTTTTTTTTTTTTTTGCAGGAAAAAAATATGTTTTGAAAGTCAGCCTATTTTCTTTTTTAACTTATTAATTCTGGCTGAGCGGCCAAAGCTCTTTTGGCAGCTACAGAGAAGGACAAGAAGAGTTATTAGTCCCCATTAATGTAAGAAACCTTGGACTATATACACAAGAAAATACTGCACCTGCAACATAATCATTGGGACTTGGCTTTTACAGTATTTACAGGTTGTCTCCCGGTATTTACAGGTCTTCTCTACATGGTCTGGCAAATCCTTTCTCAGTATCTTTTCTTTGCAATCAGCACGAGGGCACGGGAGTTCTTCAAACTGACAATCAGTTCTCAAATGCATCTGAAAGATCAAACAACACAAACAAACAAAAAAATCAACCCAACTAAGTTTTGTGTGCATGTCTTCTATCCTTTGAAGATATCCAACATTAAGTAACTTCAGAACCAAAGTAAGTGAAGTTATTTCATGCACTGTATCAAGCAAGAGCAAACACTAACAAATCTACTCAGGGATAAATTTCTGACTGTACAGTCCCTTTACTTAGACGGCAGATTTCACTGTATTATAGATATACATGAGCTATTTCTACACTAAAAGCATTCTAACACAGTCCAAAATTCCACATAGGCTATTTAAACAAAAGGTGAGCAATTTTTTTTTCAAGGTATATTATATCACCAAAACATAAATGCTGCTTTAAGTGGTTTAGGTACCTGAGCTTGCTCATTCAAAGCGAGAACCCACACATCTCACTGCAAACTGCTGTGCTGCCATACCTTACAACTGTGAAATTACTGGATTACTGCTATGTCATGCCTTCACAAAAAAAAAAAAAAAAGCTACCAGTTATTTAGCACAAGTTTGGTGAAGCCAAAGGTGTAATTTCACACATAAGCCACTGCTTACATGAGAGGATTAAGAGTGGTAAATAAAAATAAACCCACACCAAAACAGAAATCACATTTCCCACATTTGGAAAGTACACATTAAGATCCTTCATGATTTTAATTCTCACTCCAGTTCTCATTTGGTTCATGTATTTACATTTCCAAGCCCCAGTGTGATGCAATCACATGATTTTTTACAATTCCTTATAGCTCATCAAAAAACCCAAGTTTCAAAACAGTTTAACTCTATCATGACATTTATAAAGCAAATTAACCACTAGTGTGAGCAAGTCAAGAAATTAACTGGGGTTTTAATTTGCAAGATTTTTTTTCCCCTCAT
The DNA here is from genome assembly GCA_013396735.1 of Grallaria varia. Classification (NCBI taxonomy): domain Eukaryota; kingdom Metazoa; phylum Chordata; class Aves; order Passeriformes; family Formicariidae; genus Grallaria; species Grallaria varia. The sequence continues at coordinate 169,360 of VWZG01004774.1, forward strand.
TCTTTAACTCAAAAGGAAGCTAACCACTGTTAGATTAACTTACCAGTAATTGACCCAACGACAGTTGCTCCTTACAGCCCTTGTTTTCATTTCTGCAGTATATTTGAAGGGCAAGTAGCTCTCTCCTGCAACAATTATCTTTAAATACCTGAAAAATCAAACCCCACTTTATTTTAGAAACTGAGAAACACTCAAGGATATGCAAGTTCACATGAAGCAGAAACTGTGGAATTCGGCTACAGAAGTGTCATTTAATTCCAGCTTTATGTGCCAGAAATAAAATCCTGCCATTCAATTTTCCTTGAACGTGCACAATAGGGAGGTTCCTCCACTGTGAAGCAGCCCAGTGAAAGAGAGTATTTGGACAGAAACTCTACTACTGTTTCAGTTTTACTATAAATGCAATAAAGGGAAAGGGACAAGAAAGGACTACGTTTGTTGCTATTTGCTTGCCAATAATAGGCCTGCACAAGCCAGAGCTCTTCACATCGTTTGGGAAGCTGCTGTATTAGGCACAATACCATAAGACAAAAGAGACTCAAAGCACAGCGGTTCGGAGGGGAAGGATTTCAGGGAAGGTGGTCCCAAAATTCCTAGAGTGTTTAACTGGAACACTTACACTTCAGTAGTAATCACAGATATTTTAAGGTCTTGGATTGGAGGAGGTTTATTGTTTCACAGCTAAGCGGGTTTTCACTGTGTCTCCATTTTAATGTTTATAAGTGCTTTCAGCACTTTTTGCCTACAATAAAACTGCAAGAAGTTACAAATAGAGATCCTGGGGTTTAGACTTTATACCTTTTATTGGTGATACACCATAAAAGACACAACAACTGCACTCTCAAGAAGCCCCACTGCTAAGGGCAGGAACTAGAGAGAGAAGGATTGAAGACCATTACTACTATTTTAAAGTTCAAAAAACAAAGAGGTATAAACTCCCAGTCATTTTTCAACTGCTTTCATGGCCATTAAAAAGTATCATTAAGATTCAAGCCCAACCTATGACTACTCTGACAAATGGAGTTCTAGTGATACTGTGTACACTGCAGCGCTACTGTAATTATAGAAAGGTTCTGCATGCTAACATTTAACCAAGAATTATGATCAGATCTGTCCACAGTGACTATGGATCTATCCCCAGTATCAGTGAAGGAGGAAACACTGCAATCATTCTCACCTGATCTCATCCGACACAGGTCACTGATTTCTATTTACTTTTTGGATGTGTATGGGAAGTTTAATGAATCAACAAATCTCACTTAAATAATCAATTGCCTATACTGCAGTACTTTTTCCAAGTAATTCACAGGGCTAGTATGCACAGTTTTGCTGACTGAAGTTAAGGTAAGAAGACAACTTTTAAAATTTTCCAGTGATTTTGGACCTCAGCGTTCTATGGGAAAAGTTTCCAGTTTCATGAAAAACAATGGCTTGCACAGTTAGTCTAACAGGTATTTCGTATACACTGGCCTTGTCCTCCTTCTGTTTTACAGATATTTGCTAGAAAGTCAGACTTAAAAAGACAAATAAAGTAGGCATCATCATTATTGTCCTGAGCTTCTGGAGAGTCGACCCATGCCGAAACCAAATTGAGCACTATTTAAAAGAACTTTTCTGAGTTAAGACTAGGAGAGATTAACGTGCCCACTAACCTTTTCTTAAAAATGGTTACTAATACAATTATTCATTTAGGCAAGAAAGACTACTAACACAAAGAGTTTACTGAGCACTTTCAGCAATAATGTAAACCTGCATCAGTCATGCACTAAGCCAAGAAGAATTTTCTCTATACCCTAAACCTTTCAAAGGTAACAAAAAGTTTTGCTGTGAAAAACAGTGAAGAGGCTATCACTGAAATAACTTATTCATATAAAAAGAGTCTGATTCTATTACTGTTATTTGTAACTCCACACTGTCCTAATTCCAGTGTGGTTCACTGAACACCACATTGTAGAAGAGACGAGTTGAAAGAGTAGACACTAGTCTGGAGTCAACGCAGACCTGTTTATCTAGACCTGTCATCTCTCTGCATCTGCAGGAGATGGAGTATTTCTTATCCTCTTGGTTGATGGGAGGACAACTGCAATGTGTTGCTGCAGCTCCCAGCTATGAATACAGATGTGACACCTGCCTGGACCTTTTGGATTGAAGCTGACATGTTTTCTACCACATGGTTAATAGCAAAAGTGAGCCACCTTCCTATATAAAATACATTTTTTAGGTTTCATAACATAGCCGTCTTTCAGCTTATAAGGCTTGTAATTATCACAAACTAATAATACATCTTATGTACACCACACTCTTAAACAAGGAACAATTGTAACAATACCTTATCTTTTGCTATGTTTTCTTGACACGCTGTGCATTTTGGACTAGAAGAACTAAAGAGAAAAGAAAACAGAAAAAAACTATTTTAGCTCATCTGAATTTTTGCAGTACAAAAATTATGTTTATGAGGCACTTAGTTACAATTATTCAATATATTTTAAAATCATTAAAAGTGGATATAGTTCATTATAATGAGAAAACATGATGTTATTTCAATAAATTTGAATGCTTGAGTTTTCAGTGGACGGTATCTGGCATTCCTGAAGAAATTAGATCACCACAATGTCTCCAGCCAACTGGGCAGTGTTTTTCTTCAAGGTGCCTAAATACATTCCCTATTTTTCAGTCTGCATCTGATCCACAATTGTCATTACTTCTCAACCTGTGCTAACAGGTAAAATATTGTCTCTTCAATTATCAAGCCCTTTTTCAAACAACACCTAATAAAAATTTACCTTCTTTGATAGTCAGTTATACATCCTTTTAGGGTAAAAAAGTATTTACATCCATCTCTTTCAAGTCTGTTCTGGTTTTAGCAACTGTTACAGATGCTTGCTGCCTCCTTTATCTGAACTGTTCTCTTGTAGCTGTAAATTATTACCAAACTTGTGATCTCTCAGACAACAGGGAGGATGAGGAGCAGAGTAGACTGTGAACAGAAACTGGAGTGTAGGAAACCAGAGTTCCCACAGCTGTTTCTGGCTCTTACCTGCCAGGTGTTGCCCTAAGAATTATAGAATTGTTTGGATTGGAGAAGAACTTAAAGATCATCTAGTTTCACCCACCACCATTGGCAGGGACACATTTCATTAAACCAGGTTGCTACACTCTGTTTTAGCTCCTTTTCCCCGAGTAAAATGGGGATAGTCAGACCAATCTCCCTTGTAAAGCACCAAGACAAAAAGGACTAGGTAAAAGCTAGGTGAATTCTTTCATAAGGCAAGTTATTGACAGCCTAACTAAGTTATGGCTGCTAGCAGCAGTGCAAATCGATGTAACAGGCTGAAAAAGTTCAATTATGTTATATAATCAGTATGGTCATTTCAAATCACCTTGCTGGCTTCTGCTCCTTGAGCTGACCGTTCTGTGCCTCATCATATTTCTGAGCATCTTAACTACCTTGCAGCTTCAATATCTGTAACAATTTCCTTAAGTTAAAAAAAAGGGGGGGGGAAACTAATCTACTTGAGGGTATATAGTGTCTAATACAATGTCATACTTTCCTTGTTCTTACTGAATTCACTCAAGCATCCCACTTGCTTATTCGAACTACTGTTGCATACTGAGCAGACATCTTTACTGCTTTATCCACACTAACTCCCAATTCCTTGTCCTCAAACAACCCTGGAACAGAAGCTGCTAGCATATAATCAGTGTGTTTGTGTGTGCAGCAGCGTATCAAAAGAGAATGAAAAATTTTTGTGCCAAATACAGAAACAACATAAACCTACTTTGTTTTCATTTTTATGGCATGCTTTTTTTTATTTCCTCAAAAAAAAAAAAAAAAATGTAAATTTAATTTTAATAAAGGATTTGTTTGCAACAAGCACTTAAATATCATGAAATAACTCAATGGCCTTATGCGTGTGTCCTTTTCAACAACAGACTGGTTGGAAAGTCAGGAAGGTAAAATCACACATATTCTAGCTGCACTGTAATAAGCACATGTGCATGTCTCACAGCAGGGAAGGAAAACTGCCCAGATTCTAGCAATGCCAGAATTGTCACTGCTTAGATTGTCAAGGATCTGCTCAGTCCACCTGTGCACATCCAAGCATGGCAGGTGTTTGGTTTTTTTGCAGTTACTGTTATTAACCAGGTAAGAGTCTCCCAAAAACATGTATTGAGAAAAAAATAACTGCATTTCTTAAATACAAATTACACCTCACTCAACACTGTGTATTGAAAGAAAATCTAGTGGTGGTTTTTTTTGTTTGACGTGCTGTAGCAAAAAACCTTTGAGTGTGGATTAGTGAGCTAGGGATCCTTGTATTTGCCCAGTACAGAGGTTACTCTTTATCATGAGACAGAGTGTTGTAATACCTTTCATACTCTTTTGTCATGTTGTCTGTGGTCTCGACTTAGATATTGGTATCACATATCACATTACAGTATTTCCAAGTGACATAGAAAGCAATACCTAGGTCACTAAAAGTAAACAGGAGACCACCAAGACTTCTAAGGTCAAATCTTCTATTAGTAGTCCAGTATGCAATATCCACTGAGTCAAAACTCTTCTGTATTACTGCTTTCTCAGTAGTAAATTATTCATTGCTCATTTATCCCAGGAGATTAAAGTTTGCAGAATGGTCTCCAAGTATTACATCAAGTTTTGAAATCACACTGATGAATACAATCAGTACCAATGCATCACAGTTGAGAGGCAAACAAATATACTTCTACTGATGGACAAATACTTCTTAAAAACTAGATACTCCTTGAATGACTGCACTTTTATTCTTAGCTAGACTGGGAAGCACCTCTCACCATTCATTTCTACACCATTCACTCACCCACTCTGCACTCTGGCCCAAACATCGCAGTAACACAGAAACCAGCCTCTCTGACCCTCCTGCAATCCACAAAACATACAAGTCCCAGGACAAACAGCTGGAAGAGGTATGGGAGAACTGCTCCACAAGCAATTACATTTACCCAAAGGTCCCACCACCCAACTGTAAGGCTGGCTCCACAGCCAGATTAGGTATCATCACTATAAGGAACCTCTGCAAGATCACTTCTCCACACAGACACGATTCACTACGTGTATTCAACACCAAACTAACCATGTTAGAAGTCTTGTGAAATAGCAGCTCTGTTTAGCCTCCACAGGGAATGAAATTCTTACCTAACACATCCTACACAGGATTAAACCACTTCAGCAGAAGTATCAACAATATTGATGAAAAGCTTAGTTGTCTTATCCTGACCCAGAGAAGAGCACAAATGGTTGCACCAGCACATGGGTAGCAAATAATCAAGTAAGCAACAGTGGAAGGCTGCTTTGGGCCCCTAGTTTAACATATTCCTAAAGCTACAGGGGTGTTCACACTAATTTCAGTAGTTCACAACATTTAAAGGTATCAAGATGTTCAATCGCAACAAAAAACATACCTTAGCAAGGCATTCATGCAGGTTTCACAAAATCTGTGTCCGCATTCAGTCTGTTTGGGATTGCATAAGATGAGGTGACATTTTTCACATTTATACTTATCTTCCACAGCATTTACAAACTTCTCTTTGTAGCCACCTTGCTCTGGAACATAAATCGATGCTGAAGGACTGCGGTCAGGATTGGCCCTTTGTTGCACCATTTCTACAGATAAAGGGGGTTCTGACTTCTTACTGGTGTCCATGCTCTAAGATAGTTTCTGTGAATCAAAGGTGAGAAAAACTGAGAAATGAAGACCTCTTTTGCCATTTAAATAAAACAAATACAGCATCTGAGAGACTACATAAAACCAGAAAGCATCAAGAACAGATGCATGTCCACACATCATGTGAGCTTAATACATACATAACTGCCTAAGTGTATTAAGCATAGCAAATCTGAAATATTCTGCATGTTTCAAAGGCTCTAGAAAGCAAAGAATTAAAAGTCGTTCCTGAAAGTAAAGTGTTCGTTAATTATGGGCATCATTCTAGGAATGAGTAAGGCATTCCTCCATATCTTTTTCTCTTTCTCTGAAAAGTATTGCTTAAGATTTAAGTTGTATCATGGGAGGAAGCAGCAAGGGGTGTGGTGAAGAAGGTGCACTGGCACGGCACCACACGTGATCCTGCTCAGATGCCACTGTAAAAGCACACAACCACCAGTGTCCTATGCAGGGTATCCAGAGTCCACTCAGCTCTGCTGCCAACTCTTCCTGTCTGCGTAAGACAGGCTAGTTTTAAGTCTGTTTTAGAACAATACAGCAGGTTTTTACTTATGAGCCACATTCCAACCTTTTCATCGCACATCCTCACGTGAAGAGAACAGGTGATGAAAGTCTACATGACAGCAGAGAAAGGCCTACCTAATGTGGCCATTTGATTAATTCACCAAGACTAAGCATAGCTGACAGGTAACTGAGAAAATAATTAATCCAGTTGAAGAGTAAATTACAGTACGTATTATCTTGGATGTTTCCTCTAGGTCAGCATGCAAAGCATTCACAGAGCAACAGAGGAATAATACCCTAAATTAAGTTTTAAAATGTGTTTTCACACAAAGGGATTCAAATGTTTCACATTCCAAATACACAAACCCTCTTGTACACAGTTTTTGTAATCTCTTATCTTCACTTACTAAGCCCAAAACCATACACTTGTAATGAAATGTATTTCCTTGTAGATCATTTCTGCATTTCTGTTTTTGGTACAGAATTCTCCATGCACACTAAACAGACAAGGAAATTTCATTTCTGATGCTGACTGTTATTAACAGAAACAGAACACAAAATCATTGTGCCTCACTGCTGAGACCATTTCATGTTTTTTATGATACCAGCTGAGCAAGGGTAGAGGTGCTGAGTGAAGAATCCTCTCTTAATTACCCTCTTCCCCAGGAAAAAACCTCTCTGTATGACCATCAAACACAGAGAGAGCCCAAAGAAACCATCTTCATAATACTGATCCAATGATTGGGTCTTATTCCAAACCGCCAAAACAACCTGCCCAACCTGCTCAAAAACATGCTCTATGGTAACAAAAAGGCAACTATAAATTCTGACCCATAATTTGAATTTATTCAGAATGCTATTCTGCTCTTTGCCTGCTCTTCAAAGACAGCAGAGACTTATGTCTTGACAGAACGATATCTGAAAGAACTGAAAAGTCAGTGCTGAACTGCAAATAAGTCACACTTCTCACTAGTGAGGAAATTCAGATTATTTCAGACCAGTGAACTAAGCAAAGCCTGAGCGAGAGTTTCAGCAGAAAGCATGAACAAAGTAACAAATAATGATGACACTGAAGAGGCAACTCGAGATTGTATCCAGCACACTGATAGCCATGGAGGTTAAAAGAAGTGCCACGAGTGAGAAAGGAAAGCAGCTGGCAGAGGTAGTGCAGTTTTGGAGACGGCCTAACGCACAGCCACTGCTGCTGAACATCCATGGCTGGACACGGGGGAACACAGCCATGAGCCCAGGAGTGAAGGAAACCTTCACTGCAGTTCTAAGAGAAAAAGAGATTAGAAAGGGAGGGAAAAAAGTGCAGCTTCCTAAGCATCTAGACTGGTGAAACAGAGCTACCCAGGGACTGACTTGGTTCTTGTGCACAACTGTGGAAAAAGCTTCATCTGGCACTTGCAGTTTAGAAATCTATGAAGGTTTCAGTTCCCCAATTTGTAATTTGTAGATAGATACTAATGCCTCTTTTACTCCTGCAACTGCCTATTTTTTTAATCATATTCAAGAGCTCCACCGTTCTGTCAATTCTTGAATTCAGAAGCCAACTTCAAGCATGCTGACTGGTAAGAACAACACATTTTACTTTCCTTAAAATGACAGAATAAAACAAGGCATGGCCTGCTTCTGACCCACAAAAGAAATACAGAAAAAAAAAAAAAAAAAGAGACACCAACAGGAAAATTGGCAAGTCAAGAGAGCATAAAGTTCCTAAACTTGTAAGTCACACAACTACTGAATGTCTGCTTCCCCATTAAGTTTCTTCCAAACAAAAAGAAAGCTGAAGATGATTAGAGATGTGAAGTCTTCCAAAAGCATGATTTCTTCAAGGAAACAATAATTATTCAGAGGGAGGTAGGCATAGGTGACAGGAGAATATTCAAGACTTAACAGAGAAAGAGTACCTAATGCCAAATGAGCAGCAGGTGAGAGTTTCACAGAGATATGAAACTGCTCAGGGCTGGACTGTCAGCTGTCAGGAGCTATTTCATACCAAAATAAACTGCACAGGGCTCCACAGGACTCCGCTTTTGGAACTGACATATTGGATATCTTGTCACAGAGAACAATCAGAAAGCACACTGACAAATAAAATGTACTATGCAATATGCTTAACAGTCAGATTTGTCTGCCTTGAGTTTTATATTTATTTTATGAAGAAGTCTGTCAAACCAGAAAAGCTAAACCAGCGCAGCACCAGAGCAGCCAGCTTGGTGAGGAATTGTCTTCCACGACACCCCGAATGCCAGCATCTTCTCACGCAGCAAAACTAGGAAGCCATTCATAAAGAACTGTCATAAAACACAACAGAGAACTGAGCTTACAAGAACACCACAGCCTTACTACAATGAAAGAGCTGCACGTAACAAGGGGGTGGGGAGGAGAGATGTCTGCCCAACTGCACACAGGCATCTGCATGCCCAGAGTTATGCCCTCATGCGCATGAGTTACGTGCTCGTACACCTGTATGTGGGATCAGGGGTAGACACAGGCGTAGATAACCACAGATAACACAAACATTTCAGCTGCCACCCTTCGGCAAACAGCTTTCTGTTATGGCTTCCATACCACTACAGGGTATCATCTGCAATGGCTTCTTTTCCTTTTCAGGAACCTTTAACAGCAGGGCTCAGATTATACCCCCATAATCATGTTTTAAACCGCCAACAAGAAGCAATTTTGAAGTCACACCTCAGTAAGATACTGTGCACTTATGGCAGTGAAGATAACACACTTCCAGAGAGCAGGGAGAGGAGCCTGGCTTAGAAAGTCAAGACCGGCTAGTTCTGGTGGGGGCCTCTGACTCCTAAAGGCATGGCAAGCTGCCATCAAGCCAAAGACTCTGCTTTCTTGTCCAGCAAGCTAAACCTTAATGCCTAATTAATCACTAGCTACTTCTTATGCTCCAGTTTCTTATCCCTGGGAAAAAATCATCACAGTAGAAAAATGTGACTTTTAGATGTCTTTTTAAACTGTTAAGTCTTGGACAATCACTTCTCAGGACAGAAAAGCACGTAAAAAGAGGAACAGTCACCAAAGGCTGGTTCTGTCCACTGCTGATTACATTCTTTCAGCCCCCTCTCCCGCAGCCAATACGCACACCAATACCCTTCTGCAGAGGAACAGGAATGGAGAGTGTTCTGGCCACCAGATGGGTGGCACTGCTTGCTCCAGTCTCTCAGGTCTCACTGAGCTCCACTTTGGTCACTACTCTTCAGTACAAGTGGTATTCAAGTTACGGGACCTCAGTTAATACTTCTGGTTGTACGCACTGCAGTAAAGGTTAGAAAAACTTGTTGGTGCTTCACTCATACTAACATCAGTACAGAGGGCTAGAAACTGGAACCAAAAGTCAGTTTACTGACAAAGATATTCCAGGAATTAGAAAGCATGGGAGTTCCCAAACAAAAGGCATTTTGTTCTTTCCTCTTTAAAGCAAGGATGTTGTTCTCACTCAGAGAGGGCAAACATCCTGGAAATCTGCATGAGTGTTCTGTACAACCACCTATATTTATTATTTGTTCTCTGGGACTAAAACCAAATTGTGACATAGAAATACAATAAAGCTTCTATAAAAATTTAAAATAAATTTGCATCTTAAAGAAAACAGAAAAAAAAAATTAAACTCTTATATAATCTAAAACATCCCCAAAAAATTTGACTTCAACAGGAACCATGGGATTTGGAACCCAGCAAGCTCTGCATGAAGAGCTTCAGTATATTGACAATACAAAGCAAATAAGCTTCTGCCAAAGTTTTAAAATTCAAAAAGGGTAAAAAGCTATTAGAAATAAATGTTTTCATTACACTACCTTAGAAGAGGATAATGGATGATACCGTTTGATTTGGTTATTATTACAGGACAGCAAAGCTTTTTGATCAAATTACAATTTGCACTGAAAACAGAAGTTCTCAAACAGAACAGCATTGCATGCACAGTATCTAAATTAAGTTCTGAAAGAGAAACGTGACGTGGGACGGGGAGATGAAGACCACAGCAGAAAAGTGACCAATGTGATGATTTAACCTTTCCTCCTCAAAAAATTTTTTAAAACGACAAACATCAGCATCTCATCCTAACTAGGTCATTTTTTGGGTAGGCTGCTGTGTTTTTTTCAGTCTAGCTTTTAATGAGATAAGGGTTTGGGATTGTTCTTGTGTCTCCCCTCAGCCTCTCAAAAACACTTGGGAACCAACTGGACACAGAGGTTTCATGAAAATAAGCAGCTATGTGGGGAACAGAAAGAGAAACTTCATGCAGTGTCCCAGTGAGTGAGAGGCTACCAAAGTGCACAACCTCTGCGTGGTCCATCAGCCAGCCACGCAGGGCAGAGTTAGATCCAAGCCAGCCAATAACACCTGCTCCCTCCTGCCCCAACAAAATTCACCGTCTTAAGTCTCCTATATTACAACAGCAGGGTTGTTTTGTTTTGTTTTGGGGTTTTTTGGTTACTTGGTTGGCCTGGGGGTTTTGTTGGTTTAGGGTTCGTTTCTTTGAGGAGGGGGGGAGTAGGAGAAAAAAAATGGGACATTGAGCACAGATTAGCAGGAAACCAGATTTCATCAGTTTCGCTGCTCTTCACAGAATTTTCTTCAGTACTCTGCTCTCTCAGAGAGCCAGATAACCAGGTACCTGGAGTGGTATTTCCAACTCTTCAGTCTTCCCTTGCTTTCCATCATCAAGAATTATTGCCTCAAGTTAGCACACAGAAATCTTTATCTTAAAATTAAATTATTAAAACAACCTGAATTTTTCTTTTGTCTTATATTTTAGCATTTTATAGTTTCTAATAAATTCCTAGCACATACTTACTGAGAAGAAAGTCCATCTTTCTTTTAGACAAGTCTTCTGACTTGGTTCTGCTTCCAAGTGCAATTCTAATATGCAACATATATACTGTCATACCTTGATGACTTGTTAAAACAACAATGCAAGCCGAAAGCAGTGCATTGATGACAATATATTATCAACTTACTCAGTGCACACACGTCATGGCACGGAGGCTGCCATGGGAATCTTGACTCTGGAGCTCTCAAGCGCGACGGTCTTACTGCAGAGGGCCATCTTCACAACACCCATCACACCTCAGCCTGGCCTTCTGGCAAAACCCCCACCCTTGAGTCTGGACAGGGGCACTGAACAACCGATAAATAAAATGCAAATGGCTCAAATCACTCCACAAAAAACACTTAGGCTGTGACAGAAGCAGCACTGGAGTGGCAGGTTTGAAAGCAGACAATCATCCATCAAATCTGTTTTGTATGAGGTCAGAAGTCTTGGTGCTTTCACTCCTCTTGTTCGTACAAGGCAACTACTGATTTATTTATTTTTATCCCCATGCATTTTTCATGCTTGAAGCTCTATTCACTATTTCTACAGAGCATATACAGGACTGAATAACCAAAGGTTTAGCCATTTCCAGCATATGCTTTAAGAGAATATTCTGAGGGGGGTAGGGGAAGATGGGGAAAGGTTGCTAGTCAGCAACACAGATAAAACTTTACACAGTAAAGAATATGAGACCACTCCTCACCTTCATTCATAAACTCAAATATCTAGTCTAATTCCTGTACAGAAATTGAAGTAGCACTGACATTTAAAACTTATTTTTCCTTGTGTTAAAATAAATTGAGTATTTTGACTACTTTAAGCTTTGCCCCATAATTTCATAAGATCTCCAGGTCATTCATATAATAGAACAGATGAAGATCAACAGGAAAAAAATCAGTGCTTGGATATAAGCAGATAGGACAAACATTTGAAAACACACAGAGGGCACACACTTAGTATTCTGCACACAAGAAGCCCCTGCCATATGCAAGCTCTCCACAGGCACTTCTCAGTGCAGTTTCCCAGCTGCTGAGGTTGGAAGGCAGCTCTGGAGGTCATCTAGCCCAACCTCCTGTTCAGAGCAAGGCCAGCTTCAGAGTCAGCTCAGGGTGTTCCCAGATGGGTTTTCAAACGCTAACAGGGTGAAGATACTGCCACCTCCACAAGCAACCTCTCCCAGCACTTAACTCCAAGAGGAGTTTTATTGTAGCAATTATGGTGTGATATTCTTAGGTATTAGAAAAAAGGCCTGTTCTGGTACAGGAACTGCTATGTTCTCAAGCACCTTAAACCAGGTTTCACCCCAATCTCCAAAGGCTCTAATCTACAGAAATGATTGAACAAGAACAAAACTGGTTTTGGCTAGAAAGGTACAGGCTATTCCTTCTTTTCCTATCTGACCAAGAAAATCAGAAGTATAATCAAAAGATGCTATCTTGATATTCTTGCCAAAGAAAAACCATTCATGCCACCTGAATTACAAACAGTTTGTATTTGCCATCCTCTACTTCACAAGATGAGCTGAACATGCATGGTAAGCTACAGTTCACGTTTTTTCATTATGTTAACTCATCACTTTCCTTGGCTGTATTTCTTTCAATAATGAGCCTGCACATTCATGTCTTACAGGATTAAAAAAACCTGCATGCCAGTAAAAGGGAACTCATTTAGCAAGTCTGCTGGACTATGCTTTCATGAAAACAGTTCTAACATATGCTCCCTCCTGCTCAGTGTAACAAATTTCTACACTCTAAATAGAGGATAGATGGGGAAAGTAATTACATCAGCATTTAAAGATGAGATTAGAAATACTTACAAATAACAACATAGTATTAATATAGTTTGGAGTGCCCAAGAGCCCAGGCACTGACACCCTTAGCAATTATCCAATAATATGTTGAATAGAATTAATATTTAGTCTAACACATACTGCTTCAGATGGGAGAAAAAAAACGCCACAACTTTAGAAGAGATTAATTTTTATCTACTAAGAAATACATCAGAAAAAGTCAGTCAGTGCAATTAAGGACAGCTGTTTTCTATGTGACACTGTGTTCACCTATTACTTTTTTGAAAATTAACAGCATTCCTTTGAATCATGACAAATGGGATGGCCAAACAGCTTTAAGATTCAGCCTGAGGCAGTATGAAAAACAAAGTGTTTGTATTTTGACTTACAGTTGCTATCTACAGCTCTTAGTAATTACTTTGTAATCTCAGTGGGCTACCAAAATACAGTATAAAGTCATTTGAAGTGCAAGAAATCAAAAGCATCCTTTAGAAATCAAAAGGCCTCTTATGCTTTGAAAGCCTGGGTCACAAGACAACAAGTAAGAGAAATGCTGTCCAAGCTCACCATGAGTATTCTTCTGCATTTTGAATTCCAATTCAGGTTCTTGTACATTTTCTCTTTTCTCTCCTGCACCCATAGACAAAGTTACTGCATTTCACCTATGAAGTTAACCCCCAGCTGGGTTCCGTATTTCTATACAAGGCTTTTAGTAGAAGTAGATGAAAAAACAGGAAAGATCAAAAGACAATCAGATGATCACAGAAAATAGTATACTTTAATCTCTTCCTCTGCTGTACAGGGGAAGTCCATGATTGAGATGCATATGACAGTCCTATGTGGAGGAAGTGGATAAACACTATGAGTTGGGGTTTTTTTTAAACTTCTGGCTCTGTTTACAAAGGAAGAGTTCTATCTACCACAGAAGGAAAATATCTAGATAAAATATTCTGGGAAACACCATGAAAATTAAAATATTTGAAATTAAAGGTATTTTCCCCTTGCAAAATGGTTTTATATGTGCTTTGAAGAGAAAACTAGGGGAAAAGAAGGTTTATATTTATATTCTGAATACTCTGTTTTTATGGAAAGCTATTTCTATCAGTCCAGATTTGCTCCACTTGTTTTACAGGAAGCCTAATGCTTCCTTCACTTCTGTTGCACAGCACAGAAGTCACTGGTTCACACGGTAAAAGTGGCAGTGTCAAATCACGGGCACGCAAAGGAGAAGTCACTCACTGCATTTCCCACTTCTGCCTGCTGTGGCTGGGCAACAGTAAATTTGAACCAGCCATGACAAATCCTAACAAGAATCAACACGGGTTAAGGCAGATGGCATGTCTAAATCATTCTGGCCCAAGCATAGAGTCCTGAAAAACAAGTGTGTCATCCTTCAGTGATCCAGCCTAGTCCCCTCGTCCTCCCAAGGTGCACCTTCAAGAAAAACCTGCTACATGATTATCAGAAACAACTCGCTTATAAACTATAGCAACTCAAGACCCCAAAGTCTCTTTATTTCTGAAATCACCAAGTGGGAATCGAGAAATTCTTGCTGTCCTTTCAAGTTATTTCAACCTTTTCTTTCTTCTTAAACCAAGACCTATCCATCTATTTTTTCCACTCTGTTAATCAAAGAGATCCTCAGCTTCAAATCTAACAAAATTTCAAAAGTATCAGAATAGCAACAGATATTCTTCAATTCAGCCTATCTATCTACTCTGCTGTCTGCCAAGTGCATGAAGAATACTGCCTGCATTGCCAGCTCCTGACACAGTGCATCTGTGCTGCCTCTTAATGAATCCAGCCCTGAAATCTCAGCAGAGGTACTACCTGTCTTAAAAATGTTCACCTCATCTTCTAAAATCATTAGAAGAAAGTATGTGAAGGCAAAGGTGTCAGAGATGAGCAAATAAAAAGAAAAAAAAACCAACACCAAAGCACTTCAAGAGGTTTATTATGAATAATTACAGCAAAACTGCCTTCTCAAGAATCCTCACAAAATATTAATTAATTTTAAAAAGCAGTTCATCTTTAACAAAAATAATCCTCCCAGGAAATTCTGAACACGGCAGAGTTTAGAGGAAGCTGGTAAATGAAACAGAATGGAACTTAGTATGGCTCCAAACTTTTTGAATTCAACACTGAAATGAAGCCCTGTGGAACTAAAAATGACCATACCAGAAAACTGAGAGCACAGCACCTCGCTCCCTCGTGATATTCTTTCCACTATAACCAAAGTAAGTTTTCTAAGCTTACATCCAAAGCTCAAAAGAATCTACCTTTCCTGTCTTTTATGGAAATTAACTCGCCCACATAAAACATTTCCTGCTCTTCCATTTTATCCCATTGGCCACAACATACTAGGAATACAGATAAGAAAAATACTTCCCCACACTGCCCTAAATATTAATCAAACTCTAGAAATTAACAACAGCAAGTGACATTGTCAGAACACTTTATTTAACATTAAACTGCCTGGAAGACACATTCATGCACAGAACTTAACCTTTCACTAATCTAAATTAGATTCTACATAATGTCTTTAGCTTTGTCTGAAGCCATTACTTCTTATTCAGGAAGGAAAAGAGAATAACAGTAACTCTCGTCCTTTGCCTATATTTTATTATTTATCAGAATGTGAGGGAAGACAAAAACATTGTCCACTTATCTCATGAAGTGACAGCAGGCTTAACTTCAGTGATTTCAGTGCCTACACTGTATATTTCACTGTTTATTTTCTATGACAAACGTCCTGGAGTTTGGGAAAAGTGTGGGTGTGGCTATTATGTTAAGATTTTTCTATTAGAAAAAAAAAATTATAATTGAAATACATTTGTAAATGGAATCTGGAAGAAAGAAAAACAAAAACCACAGGAAAAAATTTTAACTCCCCTCCGAACGCCTAAACTACTTGTGCTAGTATTTCTAGTTATAGTGAAGTGCATTTTAGTTTCTGTATCTCCAGTAAAAATACATTACTGAAGTTGAGTTTTCAGGAAGAAAAGTAAGTTGAGAAAGTCATAGACCCTTAATGCAGATTTGTCATGGTATCCCTAACCAGAACGTCACATTCTCTGCTACCCAAATCATTTCTTTCCTTTATTAAGGTGTTAATGGAAGAAGCTGTGGTTTTCGCAAGTGAAGATTCAAATTTACAAAACATGTTTCCCAGCAATGTAAGAAAAGCAGGAGCATTGTTGCTTCCTCTTGTAGTAAACACAGACTTTGGGAACGTGCTACTGAAAGCCAAGTCTACGTTAGACACAAAAGCCTTCTGGTGTATGACAGCATTCATTCTTCCAGCTGGACGGTCTCATTAAAAAATGCTTTTACCTGGAACCTGCTTGTAATGTCCTAGTTTCTCTCCCAGTTTCTCCTAGATTCATTCTCTTCTTTGTGATTACTTTCTCAGATAACAAGCTGTTTTATTATTTTATCTTGCCAACCTTAAATCTTGTATTTGATGCCTACAGGTTTATATCAATACCTGCTCTGGAGGTCTCAGATCAATTGATAACGCTGACATCTTGAGAACAAGCCATCTCTATCTACAGCACTGGTTCAGACAGGATACTACTAAGGACCAGAAAAACCCCAGGTCCCTTTGAAGTCTCTTGCACTGGATTAAGAGAATTAACAAAAACCAATGAGGATATTATCCTTCTACAATATACTTTACGTAAAGATTTTAAGAGTTACACGTTTTTCTGACTGAATTTTGCATCACTACCTAAAAACCAGTACTTGTCACTGTTACACACCCAAAAAAGTTTAACAGCAAGTGATAGCAACCTTTCCAAGAAACTTCTGGTCAAATTCTACAGACTGCTGCTGCTTCAAAGACATGTTAAAACTGGTGTTTTCCACACCATTCACAAGGCTTAAAGAGATTTGTGTCTTCAGATTTCAAATATGAAGTTGGCATTTTTAGTTGAAAATTCTTTTTGTATGCTTAATGCTCAAGGGCTTCTCTAGTTAATATTAATGAAATCATGTTCACCTCTACCAAATAAATACTGAATACAGCAATTTTGTTTAATGTATTAATGGCAATCTAACATTTAAACATGCATTTGTATTTTTGAAAATTCAAACCTGAAAGCCTCCAGATGTTACACTAGAAACTAAATGAGAATACTCAGATTCCTTGGAGAATTTATGCTCATAAAGACTATCTGCTTGCATTATAAAGATTCATATTGGGACAGTCTAGATATGCAGAATGCAAAGAATAATTTCCAACCCGAGCAAATGCCAGATTTAAAATTATGCAGAGGACACTCACTGTTAGAGCAGGGGGATTAAATCCTAACATTAGAGCTTATAGGATGTTGCACCGCTAATGACGTTTCAGAGGACAGACAGTGCTGATTCCCCACTTTTTGCAAATAACTTGTATCTAGGCAATGAAAATTTGGGTATTACAGGAAGGGTTTGGATTTTTTTTTCCCCCTACCAATTCTACTGAATGGCTACACGATTTTAAGACTTTACCATTTCATTTCCCCCTAAAATGTAAAATAAGCAAAACATTGCTTACCTTTTACAGTATCCCTGGCCTGAAGGGAGTAGAAAGTACTATTTTTAGACTCTTCTAGTGAGATTTGTCACCACTCTAAATCCTCCTAGAAGTCTGGATAAGAAGAAATCACTTGCCCACCCTTCTTAGTTTCTTAACAGATTGGTTTTTTCATGATGCTTTCCAACTAAACTGAACCCTAATGCTTTTTGATCTTATGAAGCAATTTCAGGATCCTAAAACACTAGGCATAATATTACAAACAGCTAGAGAGGTCAAGGCACCCACATGTCTCTGTATGAGGAGAATTGCCACCTCGACATTGTACATGCTTCTGTGAAGAATCCTTTCTTCTACCTCTTTCACACTGTTTCAGAAGTTCTTCTACTGCTGCCTTTAGAAGATGCCAAAAAAGTGCCAAATTTAATCCAATTCAGAACATATATAAATGCACTTTCTACATAAAGTCCCAAAATATATCTAAAATGCTGTAATGTGGATCCATGAAGCCTGGAACAAGTCAGTTCCTGGGATTCTTTTCTGTCATTCTACAGCATCTCCAACACACTAGTGGATAGGCAAGAGAATAAAAAAAAAGGAAAAAAATGTAGTTTCAAAGCATCTGTTCAGCATGATTCCCATTTCCTCAATACAGCTGCTAACCTTACAAGCAATTATTTTGAGGTCAAGAGCATAAAATCCTTAGTGTTATCATAGATCAGCGAGTTCTGCAGGTTAATCAAACAGTGTCAAAACTCGGGTTTTCCTTGGTTTTGTTTTTTTTCTTTAATAATTTTGCACTTTTCAAGACTAATTCAGGGGGGAAAAGGATTCAACTGGGTATATATAAAGTCACACTGCATTTTTTGTTTCATATAGTTTTAGTAATTTATTCTCCTGGGTATTGACTGCACCAGAGTTATACTTATTTGCTGACAGCCGTGCTGGTGATAGCTGTGATTAGTAAAAGTGAAGGCTATTCCATTTTAGAACAAGCGTATGTTTTGTTATCAATCCACACAGCTTCTGTGTCTCACTGAAATAAGGGATTTCATTAGTGTGCTTACAGAAGATAGAGGGCCAACAACAGCTGTAATTAAGGCAAATCCACAGCATCTTAAGATTGTCCTCTTTCAGCTGAACTGAAGATGCTCTCTCTTGCCACTAGAAATTTTTAAATCTTTATGGATATGTCACCATCCAGTTTTTTAAAAGCATCTCCAAGTACATTTTTTTTATAAAAAGTGGCCGAAGCTGAATATAACAAGCACAGAAGAGTTCACCTCTTAATACAAACTTTTGTACTCGTATACTATCCTTTTTTCCCCTCTTATCTGCTGAGGTTTGTCCAGTAGTTTCAATCAAGCCCTCCACTACCACATTCAAGTTTTACCTTGATGCACAACACAAAAATTAACAACACAGATTTTTACAATATATACTCCTGGCGTCTATCTTTTATCATAGCAGTAGTACAATGCTGAACAGATTGCACATGAAAATTCAGACCAAGGTCATCAAAATAAATGCTCACCCTCACAAAAGGCTGTATTACATTTTTGATGTAAGGAGGAAATAGTAAGTGTATGACTAGATGATGAATTACAAAGCAAAATGGAATTTCCAGTAAATTTTGAGATGGCAGGAAAGTAGAAAAATACTCTGCTCGAGTCCTACAAAGTACTTCAATGAAGTAAAAAGACCATTCAGGTAAAATGTTTTCTACCCAAACATTCATGCTTTAGGAGGTGAAAAAAAATAAATCACAAACTTCTTAACAAATGTAGCAGCAATTTTTCTCCTAACCATTAACTAGCAAGCTCATGAAGTCTGGATTGAGTACAGCCCAGTTCAGCCATGCAGTCAAACACAAGGCAAAAGAAACATGAGAGAAACTACATCAAACTGTAATTCCAAATAAATCTCCTTCAAAGTTTATCCAATGCTATCAGAATCTTCATGCTTGACAAATGTCAGATTTTTCCCAGTTGACAAAAAAACCCTTATATTAAAAACGAAAGCAAGAATTTGACCATATCACAGCCACACTATGCAGTGGCAGTGCCGCCAAAGAACACACCATATACACAGTTTCAAGCAACCCATAAGTCAAGTTACAAGCATAAGACAATTAAAGAAGACCATCCAAACTAGCAGTAACATGATTCCATAAAGCATGTATATTTTCTTGGAATCTACTCTTCAGAAAAGGTTCACCTTACGAACAGGATACAAGACCCTTTTCCATTTAAATACCTCACTGGTGTCACAGCTGCTGCCAGAACGGCATAAAGGTTGAAAACCTTGACCGTTCTTGCCCACCCTTCATCTTACTCACTGCTTCTCTAATCTCCTTACTAACTACCTGCTACCAGGTAAACTCTGTATCAGTCTGGAGATTATATGCTCCTTCTCACATAACAATTCTCCTTCACAGACAACTGAAGAGACTGTAACATTAAAAGGGGAATTGTTAGCTTAGAAAAGCTCTTGATTTCCAAAGTTTGTGCAACAGCTTTCTCAATCAAACGTGTACACTTCTTTTCTTCTCACACTAATACTCCTCCCTTCCCCCAAATTTGGAAGACTCTCTGATTGCTTACATTTTCTTCGTTTTATTTGAATCTCATTTGATCCGCAGCTTGAAGAGAAAGAATAGGCTTTCTCAGTGCTCGGTTAGGGTTCTCTTTACTCGTGCCAATCAGGGGAGCTTTGCTACAGTCTGCCTGGTTTCTTTCTGTGCCCTGAAGAAAGAAAAAGTTTGAGTTACATTACCTTCATTCAAAACCCCTGTAACAGGCTTCTCAGCATTGGTTAAGTTAGTTCTAATGAAACCGAGGAAGTATCAAACTAATTCTTCATGATAAATTTAAAAAATAACCTAAGATCAATAACAAAGAACATTAAATGTAATTTATCAACATGATTTTTAAACCATTGTTTTCTTCTCTTCCACTATTGTTCACAAAGGACTTTCAACAAAACAGCATTAAGAAGGACATGCACAAAGTAAGAATCAAAGCTAATGTTTCCTGCTTTCACACGCACAAACTTCTCCACCCACATATAGTGTGTATCATTAGACTGTATAAAAATCATCAAAGCAGTGCCATTTTCTTGGAAACAGTCTGATAATTCCATGTGAAAACATGAACCCAGTTCTGGGAAAGGAATTAATTGTTCTGCAGAATGTTTCTTTAAAAAAACCCACCCTATGACAATATTCCAAGAGACCACTAGAAGCCAGCAACTTGGTTTGGGAAAGCTGGTTCGATCCTGGAAGTTTCACAAGCACAGAGGAAAATAAGAAAAACGGTCTGAAAGCATAATTAATACAACTCTTCATCGATCTCTATCTTAGTGCATTCCTCGATGCGGCAGTAAAGTTCAGATGCGACAAATACCACGACAACGCCCGCGCCACCAAGGTCCCCGCAGCCTCTCTCGTATTTACGCTTCATTTTGGAACCCCACAGCGGTCACCTCACCTGCCCATTCACAATACGCAGTCAAACCACAACGCACAACAATTTCAGCTTCTTGACTCTTGCCAACGAGGTTTGCACCCACCTACCACAGCGTCCCAGAGCATCAGAGAGCCCTGACAGACCCGAGCGCCTATTCCGCGGCGCCAGGGCAGCGGTGACATTCCCAGGGGACACTAAGCACACTAAGCAGACCGGCACCGAGGGCCCAGCTCGGCAGCGCGCTCCCAGCTGTCATCCTGCAGGGAATGCTGCGGAGATGGATCAGCCTCGGCAGTGACAGGGCTGGCTGTAGAAGGACAGACAGTCACAGCAATGCTCACCTGCCACCAAAGGCGTTGGGCTTTCCTTCCCACTGCCACAGCTGAACCGCGGGGCGTCGCAACACCAGACCAAGATAACATTTCCCCAGTCCGGAGAAATGCCACTAATTTCCACAGAAGAAGACTCATTTATAGCTGTGGCTTTCTGATTTTACTTTTTTTATCTTAGTCACATGCTACAATCCACCTTTGGTCTGCAGGAGGTGGAAAGGAAAGGCTACTGCTGCTAACAAAGTAGCAGTCGTGCTACTTTGGACCATACTTCTTTGAAGTAACAAGCTAATGAGTGGTTACAGATTCTGGCGAAAGACGTGCCGGCCAAGGAAAGCCCAATCTGGCTCATTCTAGAAACACAACAGCTGGAAAAATAGCCCAGCAGTGAGATTTATCGAAAACTACAGGCACAGGCGCTTACTCATACAAAAAGGAGATCTGCAACTGTACAACACTTTCCCCATCAAAGCAGTATATAAATTACAAATCAGCCCATGATTCCTACAGATGTCATGAATGAAGTATAAATTTCTGTACTGAACATTTATATGGCACATCAGCAAGAAACTGGAGTTCTAGAAATCTTAAGCTCCCATCTCGAGTTCAGACAACAATTGTGCTGGCAACCCTGGTCATCATTCATTCATATTCTCAGCTTTAAATCTGAATTTAACGCCAAGAGTTCTTCACTTTTAGCCTCTCCTTTCCCTCCCAACACACCAGCCAAGCCCTTCCAAATCACAGAGAATTCAGGCGCCTCCAAAGTTTCATTCTTCCTGAACAAGTGCACTCCACAGCTGAACAGCAGCATTATGACAGTGCTATACCATTAAAATTCTGATGTTAAAAAGATCCAAAGATATTGATAAGGCATAGAAAGGATTGGATTTTTAGCTCTTACGGTTAACATAAAAAGAAAGAGGAACATTCCCAGAACACTGTTCTTGAAAATAGTTCCTTATTATATTGGATAACCAGAATTAAAACTGACTAAAAAAAAAAACCAAAACCAAACTTTTAATATATATGAAGTACAAATAACTGTTTCTTAACTTTAATATACCAGATAATTCAGGGAATTTATTACAAAGAATTTCACTGAGTTATAAGCAATAAAAAAGGCAATCAAAACTTTTAAGTTTCCAACAAACACAGTTATTGTTGCATGCTACAACATGCAGAAATTACTTCAATTATCCTTTATATGTTAGGCAACAAAAAGCATCTTACCTTATTCTCCACTCTCTGAGCACAGAGGATTAAAAACAAAAGTATTAGGCAGAAACTGCAGGTGTTTTCTATCAAGGAAAAAAAAAACCCAAACCACTGCATCAATGAGCTAAGTGGCTGTCCAGCATGCCATGCCCACTCCAGGGACATTTAAGGAAATCTTATTCACATCCTTTTTTTTTTTTTTTTAACAAGCATTCAGATTTTCAAACTGGAAACCCAAAGGCAGCCGTTCATTACCTCCTCCAAAAATGCAGATCTCAGCAACACTACACTGCAAGACAAGCCACCATAGCTTGATTTTCCCTCCTAGTAATTCCCTTCTTGCCAAGCACTGCACTGCAGTCTTTCTGAGGGCTGTGTGAAATGCAAACGTGGGAGGGCTGAAAGAGCCCAGGAAAGAAACACAGCTACAGGAAAGTTCATTCAAATAATCCCATGTCTTCTTAGTTGGGGGCTGAAAGGAATAAACTGCAGTTTGGTGGGATCTCTTTGCATTCTCTCTGCTGTTCCTCCTCTCTTGTTCCTGCCTATTTTTTTTACTTCATTTTTCATAGGATAATTCGGAGATAGTACTTTGTGTCAAAACTAGAGGGAATTGGTAGAAACTAACAAATAACTTTGTTTCTTGTAAGTTATATTAAAGCAATTATATTATGTCTCATAACCACAACATTTTAAGGAATGCTTTTAAAATCTTTGAAGGTTTAGGGTGTTTGGGGATCTTCTAGGTTCAGGGAGGGGGTGGATGTTGGTGGATTTTTTGCTTTTGCTGCTTAAATCAGGGAGTTCAGTCAATTAACTACTTAGCACTTGGATGCTTTCCCTATACAATTAAAACTGCCGTGATTACACAGCACCGACATTTGTGAGACAAGTGCGCAGCAGGGGCATTTGTAATTATTTCCCAAGTGTTCCACAACAGCCGCAAAAGAACACAACCAAATATTAAAGAAGCTTTCGCAGAAGGGACATCTGGAGACCAACCAGACCAACCCCCTCTGCTCAAGGAGGGTCAGACAGAGCAGCTGCCCAGCACAGTGACCCATCGGGTTTCGAGGACTTGCACAGAGTCCTCCACTGCCACCCTGGGCAGCCTGTTGCAGGGTTTGAGTTGCAGTGTTTGAACACCCCCACAGACAAAAGTTCTTCTTGTATTCACATGGACCTTTTTTTTTTTTTTTTAATATATGCCCATTCATTGCCTCTGTGGACACTAGAAGTCTAATTTATAATTTCAGTTTGCCTTTTTTTTTTTTTTTTTTGCACTCCCTCTTCTGCCCACCCCCCCCTCCCCGAATTCATGCTCCACAGCTGTGTTTAAGAGCAAAGGGAGCAACAATGAGCTCGCAGTGTCAATCAGTCAGTTGTTGGGCTCATTTGAAATAATAGGCTCATCACTGCTTTCCAGCCCTCCTTCCCTTTGCCTCCTGCAGAGCCAGGCTCAAAGCCAGATCTTTCAGCTCATTGCAGTCCAGCTGCCTACCATCAGCAACCTATTATTCCTGGAGATCCAGGTCCTCGCTGGGGGGAGGACGATGCTCAGTCTTGTCTAGTTCAGCCTCACTGGAACATTAGGCAGGGCTGAACACAAGCTGACAACAACACGGAATGCTCAGAAACCTCCAGCAGCTCTTCAGCACCTCCCCACCTTCTGCTGCAGCCCCCCAGGAGAGGGGCAGTAGCCAGCAATCAGAGCATGTTATATGGGGATAAGCAGAAAGGAAATGGGAGAGTTTAGAGGTAGATGAATCCTTCGGGGGCTTGACTCAAAGCAGTGCAAAGGCTCGCTGGTTTTAGTGGCGCGTTTCAACGAGGTTTACTTTTTCTTTAAAAGGCCAACATAATGGGAAGCATAGGTAGGGACTCACAGATACAATGAACATAACTACTACCCAGTCCACTACCAACAGAAGGGAGGAGGATTAATTTCCCACTGCTGTGCACAAGTCCTTTCCTTACTCTTCACCAGGGCTCCCGAGTTCCCAGGCACTAAAACAGCAGTTTTACCATTTTTCTTCTTAAAAAAAAGAAGTTAAGATTAGTTAACTTAGTTAATGCCCAAGTTCCTGTAACAGACAATATATACTTAGTTTAGGCTCCCAAACAAAGTTTTAGTTAGTTTAAAATAAAACTCATCTCTATTGAAAATAATTTATCACTAAAGGTCATCTTCAGCTTCAAATCTCTTCCCTGCTTTGTAGACCACATCACACACCACATTTTTAAAATATGATCATGAATTTGAAAAGGGGAAAGGCCTGTTGGCTTTGAAACAGGAAAAAAAATCATCAGAAAAGCTATCAGACTTTCTGCATGACTTAGAGCACTTCTGTATACTTCTATTCTCCTTTGGCGAGGAACAGATACTCTTTCTCTGATCTTACCTGGACACCTACCAAGTTCCCATCTCTTCATATATTTGTACATGTATTACCTTGTACAACAGGACTCCAATCTTAAGCTGGGAACTGCCAAAAGTGAAAAAATAACTAGAAATAAGGAACACACAGATATAGTTATATCTTGATAAAGTTGGGAAGAAGGAGGACCAAAAATACCCCTTTTCCCCTAAAAACCAAACTTAAATTACAAAATAAGATCTTTAATAATTTTTTTTGTTTCTGCAGTTAGTCTAAGACTAGCATCTTAACCTATCTTGCTTCAAGACAGTGAGAATGATTTGAAGACAGCCATGTGCAGCGTAGTTCCTTTCTGGCTGGCATTCACACACCAGGAACTGCTGTGCACACTGCATTTCTTAGGAAAAACATCAAACACCTAGCATTGAGTTAGAAGACACGGCCAAGGAAAAAAACCTGGCAGAAATATCAAGTCTGCTTCATAAATTGCTCATGGTCCAGCGTGAGAGGGTGAGAGAGAGAAAAGGCCAAGAGCATTCCAGCAGACTATTTCCTCTTCTTGCACCCTTCAGATGCTATATCTAAATTGCAGCCTAGAAAGGAGATTTGTCATACTGTTACACGAACCTATAAAAAGAACTTATTGTGACAAGAACATGAACTTCTGTACACAAACAGCATCACTAACTAGCATAATTTATTACTGACAAGAAGTTCTTAAGTCACAGTGCTTAACATACTGCCTAGTACTAGTGTAGCAAAAAGCTTATTCTTGTCCATTTGCACACAAAATTCTGAAGAGCCTCTCTACCTTCCAGCTTGGTAAGGCTGCAGCTGTTCTGAGGAACAGGCCACAGAGCAGTCCCAGTGCATCACCTGCTGCTACTCTCCAAAGACACAACCCCCATCACTCACCTGATGGATTGATGAATTTCCTATGATCGCGTCAAGAAGCTGAAAGGAGCACGTTTCACTTCTTTTATCCATTCCTAATTTAAAGCTTAAACTGAAGGCAAACAGGACTAACTTTTTTTGTAGAAGCATCATTTGTTTTCAAACTCCAGAAAAAGCAGAGTGGAACAAGGAAGGAAAGCACAACCCCAAACATATTTAATGTACTGTTCTAGAAGATTTGGGATGTTTTCTCCTCTTGCAACTAAGGTATAAGGTAGTTTTCCAAATTAGGCTGTGGCTGACTGACGAAGCTGGCTATCATCTCTGAGTTCTAATCATCTTTTTAGTCTATTTGAAATTGAACACCTGAAGGAAAGATTTTTTTTGTGAAATGGAGAATATAATTTGCTTACCTTCCTTGCAAATACAACTGATGAAACAAACAAAATATTTATAAAAAACAAGCCTCCATATACTATCATGCAATGTAAGCCCATCAGGCAGATAGTGAAGAACTTGCTAATAGTCCGTTCTGATTGTGTAGAAGACACAGAACAAGAAAGAACAGGGCTGTAAGAGGGTTTACTTACAAAAACGAGAACGAAACTTGTTTTGACTTTTGAGGTATCACCCCCATTCATAACTAAAGCAAGTCCAGGCACTGAAGAGGATTTGTCAAATTAATACCATCAACTTAAAGATGTGAAAACACAAAGGAGAACAAGGTACTTTACAGTTTCATGCAATGATACAAATACTACCAAAATAAAGAAAAACCCAACAAAAAACCCCAACTCACACAACTGTCATGAGATTTCTAAATGTACATATTAAAAACATATACAGCAGAAGAATTATTCCTACCTACCTGTTTACATGAAAAAAATTCACAACACAAACCCCAGTGACACACAAGACTGCAGTCTGTGCTTCCAATAGATTAATATATTGTTTCCCACTGCTGAGAGCTGGTCTTGATTCAGTTAAAGCCTAAGCACTCAGGCTTTCCTGCCGGGAAACAAACAAGTCAAGTGGGTTTCAAGCATCTCCTATTAATATACAGAAACAATTCTCCTAACCCTGAAGGCAGAAAAGAGAAATAGTTGGTGAAGGTTGCATCAAACCATAACAAACTATAGCAAATCAAAAACCTGCACTGAGACTTACTAGTTCACTAGAAAATTGCAGAAGTCTATGTACCTCATGGAGGAAGTCACCACTACCACCACTTAGTGAGTCAAGCTAATCTACAAGAATGTTTTACATAATGGGAAAATTTTTATTGGCCAGAGGTTCACAGTGTTCTTAAATTTCCAGAAACTGCAGATGTAAAGATACTTCTGTTAACCTAAACCAAAACCAAGAAAAGAAACTATCTGAGATGCATGCTCCATTTCACAACACGGGTCTGAATTTACTGGCTACTGTACTTCAACCTATTCAGCACAGGAAAGATTTACGCTCCGATATTAGAGGACGGAAATGTGAACATTGAAAGCAGAGGGAGTTTTTAGACTACCACCAAATGGCATTAAAACATATTAACTGGCATAAAACTTTGGCCAGCACATTGCTGCCATTTCTGAACTGTGACACTAAAAACTGAAGCAGTTTAAGCAACTATTCTTGGAGAAAATTAGCACTAGTGAAACAGTTGGAACGTATTTACGAGAAGGCACGATACCATCTTATTTCTTCCATTTTCACTTTTAAAAGTAAAGCTAACAAGAGAGCCAAGAATCCCTACAGTCAGTCAGTAATGAATTGAAAGGTGTTTGTTCTTTCTTTTAGCAATGAAAATATGCTGCAACACAACTACAGTATAATATCCAGTTCACTCACACAAAATAAAGTAACTTGAATGAAGGAATCTTTCCTCAGTTTTCAGAGGGCTGATAACAGCTTAAGGGTTATATTTAAAATTCAAAGAGTAAATTCAAAACATCTCACAGGTCACATTATTCTGCTTTTTCTGCTAAAAATGATCAATTTAAAAATGCAGATTATGTTTTAGTTGATGCTTTTAAAACACTTTCAATGATACTTAAAGAGTAAACATTTTCATTACACAACTTTTTGAAAGTTGGAAATTGAATAAATATTTTGAATGAATGCCTTGGATCACAAATGCACAAGTATTAGGATCAGAGTTCTAAAAGAGACTTTAAATTACAAAGCTGATCATAAACTAAAAGCTACTATAAAAGTCTCAAATGCAGAGGCAACATTTGGTTTAGTACCAAAGAAGTATAATTCTGTTACCATGACAGTGCAATACAACTTGCCTAGCAGACCACAAAGCATCTGGGGCGCACACATCATTAGAAACTCAAATTTGGAGAGTTACGTTCATCTTTTGCCAGCCCCTGGTGTTGGGGCTCCGTGATGCAAGATACGAACAACCCCTTCTGTGGCCCTTATTTTTTTATTCTGCTTCTGGTGATGCAAATCCTTTATAAAGCATTTTGTCCTACTGAGACATTCTCATCACCCCACAGTACATCAAGACATCCCACCTCACTTTTCTTCTCACAGACAATCTACTTTTTCTACGTATTTGCCAGAAAAAGCCCTATTGATGGTAACAGAAGAATGAATGAGAAAGGTCTTCTGACTCAAATAACTGTATGTTTCTTTTTAAATCAAAACCCAGTTATGGGGGGTGCCTCCACTGCATGAAAGAAACAACCTGTAATCACGAAGAAAGAACAAGGTGCACGCAAAACAGAAAACAAAAAGCATATTTCTCTCTGTTATCTGCTGATGCCCTCATGCATCTGAAGGCCTAAATACTCCCCCTGGAGCAAACAGACCCAACCGAACCCAGCAACATGGCTGCACTGCTCAAGTAAAAAGCAACATCCACACATTGTAATGAACAAAGCGACCTCCTGGGTCCTCAGGATGGTTCCCAAGGTGTCCATCCGTTCACAGGGAAAGCAAACGGCAGCACAGCTCCTTAAGTTCCCTGGGATAGCTGAACACTTCTCCTCACCTGCAAGTAGACTCTTCTGGTCAGTCTTGACAGCACCGTATTTACATGGACTTCACCGTCTTTATCCACACACGGAGTATCAGCTCTCACACTCCATGAACTGGCAGGCTGCACTCCCTGCGTGTCTTACCAAAAAACCACAGCCAAAAAAAATACTGGCTTTGTGGTCTGCCTTGGGCTTTCTACCTAAGGCAACTGCTACACTTCAAATCTCAAGAGGAAGCACGGCTCTTCCTGCAGTGTCAGACATCTGGAAATCATGCTGGAGCAAGCTTGATCTGCCACTCTGCAAGATGGACCCACAGAGCTCAGAACCCTTGGAGCTGCTCTTGTAAGCTAAGGACATACCATAAAACCCATTACCTCGATTCAGATAGGAACATAATGGCAGAGAGGCTTCAGCAGGTCTTGTCTAACACAGTATCTCTACGTGGTTCAGGAAGAATCTAAGTACAGTAATCCAGAACAAAAAACTCACAACTCAAAGCCCACAACACAAATTTAAAAAAAAAAAACACAAAACAACAAAAACCTCCAAACCAAAACAGAAAACCCCCAACCAAATAAGGAATAAAATATTACTAAAAAACTTAGACCAGAGGCAAAGGATGGATTAGAAAAATAAATCTTTGCAGCAGCAACAAACAGCTTGTTCCAGCCTATAGGTCAGGCACTGATCTAAGCCTTTGGTGAATGAGAAAAATAGGGCATGAAAGCAGGCAGAACATCACCACACATCTGAAAGACTCCTATTTCTGCAATGGAGACTTGTGCTCTGCCTGCAGACATAGACAAAATTTCCTGTATCACCTATTGGCTTCTCAGACTTTACGCCTCCAGTCCAGCTATCCACGAGCCAGAGTACAGACTGGAGACAACCCTGAAGCCTTCTGTGTTTAGACAACCACCAGAAACAACTACCTTTGGGCAAACTGCAGGCAGTGGTTACCGATTTAAAATGTGTAACATTCCAACGTTTATATTCCCTAGGCACTTCTCCGTTGTTCAGTATTGGCAGTAGATCAGTTTTATCAAAAAACACCATGCTGAAGGGTCATCAGCCTATTAGCAATTCTCATCCTCGTGCTTTTACAATGTTAGTTTGGATTGTCTGACCAGTTCTGTCAGTCACAGCACAGCTGTGGCAGTGTCAAAGAGGACTGACTGACCACCACACTGAGTACCTGCAGAAACAATGACCCCAGTCTCATTCTAGCTAGTGAAAAACAATTAATACCCTACATCAGCTTAGAACAATGGGAACTGAACTCTTCTGTACTAATTTTCAGCCATTATACACTGGCCTCTTTATTCCTGCAGTGAACATCTGGACATGCAGGGTTGTGGTAGGGAAATAGCATCTCAGAAGTCATTTGTATGCAACTATTAAAGCTTTCTTAAAAATGTTTCTGTTTACAGGAAAATGAGTAGAGACCAGAAGAAGAGAGAGAGAGACAACTTCAGTTTAAGGAGTGTATCATACAGGCTCAGGGAGCTCTAACAGGGAATAAGGCTAGAGAGAAACATTATCAAAACACTCAATAAAAACTCCTCTATTTTACTTCTTGTATGTAATGCTTGGCAATAGGCTCTGATGCTTGACCCCTGGTGACTGACTGCAGCATTAAGATACTGGTACATCTTTATTTGGCCTTTCCACCTTGTCCTTGGAATTTACTATGCTTGTGATAGCAACAACAAAAAATAATCCAAAATCATGACTCCTTGCTTTTTACAGTTCACAACATCATACAATATAAAACTTGTGTTCAGTGGTGGCTTAAACACTACCCATGATGGTACAAAGTGGTTTCCAGCACTCTGCAGCTCTCGGTCTACTCTAAGAGTGAGGGAGATGTACTATTTCATTTCAGCGCTGGTAACAGCATTGAGAGTGACACATCGCATCTAGTCTTAATATCAGGTTCAAGCATTTCATTTAATAACTCCAGACAGGCATCCATATTTATTATCAAGAGCTTTCCTGTATGTCAATCAATTCTTACACAGGAGTGCATGTCCAACAAATCTCCCTCAAAAGATACCTGTGCAAATAAAATCATTTACGCCAAATCTCATGTTTGATCATCTGTTTACTTACGACCTTTTTTTAAAAATAAACAGAAATATGTTTCACCATCCCACTCATTTTTGGGTAGGAGTATCACAGTACTGCCCTTATCACTTCCTAGGCCTCCCCTCATCACCTTCTTCACCTAAAAATAAACAGACACAACCTTTATGTACTACAATACATTGTCACTTCCCTGACTGTCCTTTCTACGTCCTCTTTGATCACCATGCCTTTTGGATATGCTGTTGATGTCATTTTGGCTGTAGGAACAAAAGTTATTCCTCGATCTGGAACGCAAGCACAGCAAAATGTAATGACAAATCCCCCGAATTGCCAAGTCTTAGCCTGTAAAGAGAGGTAGTCTCCTAACCAGTTGGAAGTCAAGGTAGGAAGGAAGAAGTAAGGCTAGGTTTTGTTAGCATTAAAGACCTATTAATAGAGTGCAGAACAGTATCACCCTTCTACCTATGCACTATCCTAAGGCAATGTTAGAATCAAGGCTTTTTATTCAAGGTGACCAAGCAAAGCTGCCTCTCTACCCGATTCCTTCTCACCTTTGGCTTTGGCCTCACTCAGCAAGCCAAACTCACAAGCAACACAACTGAGGAATGACAAGTTCACATTTGATATGAAGTCGTATGGCTGGATGACATCACAGCGCTATCTTTTAATTGCCCCTTTGAAGGTTATTATTAGCAAGCTGTATGTTATTATTAGCAAACTGATAAAACACTAATGGCCAAGTTCTCTGACACAACAGTTTGTCCATTTCTCCCGTTCTCACAGAACTGATAAGTTTTCCTATTTGAGCTATTCCGAAAAGATGATTACGACCAAGGAGAATCATTGCCCTGCCTATTACTTCAATCTGCTATATTCTGAGGAACTAACAGCATCTATCAATCACACATTTTAACGCCGGCCAAGGTTAAAAAGTCAACAAAGATTTTTGCAAACGTCTTAATTTCTTTCTTTGAAAACAGAAAATGACATGTGACATCCACTGGCTGTCCTGCACCACTTTAACACCTGCTAAACACAGGTCAAGTCTGTTAAGATAGGCTTCCTGCCGTTGGATCTGAAATTATTTAAACTTTCTAACTCCTAGAAGTGGATTTTTTCTAAGCTACATCTTCTTCCAAAGGAAAAAAAAATAGTCTCAGTTTCTTAAGAAAAACTGCATCTCTTGCATTTCCTGCTCAGTGCTATGTAATTCTACTAAACTTTTTTTGCTAGCTGGCCACAATTACCTTCATTCTGTAAACCACACTAAAAATATTTCTACCTTTAATGAGAAGAGAACCCAACATGACTGATTCTATTGCTCTTGGCCAACACCATTTCCAAAAATGAGGGTTTACTGGGTTTTTTTGATACCTACAGCCCTGTGGTGTGGGTGAATTCAAAGATCTCAGCGACCTCATCCTTCTATCTTTGAAGGAATCCTAATAGCAAGGAGTACTTAAATTCACTTGCTAATGCACTTTTTAAAAATTTAATTATGTATCTCAACTCCAACTACTGCGAAGAGAGTCAGGTGTCTAATCGCAGAGGTTTAATACAACTTTAGACACCCAAAAATATCCCTGTCATGTGTAGAACTGGCAGATAAAGAGTTTAGCTATATGGAAGAACACACACTTTTCAAGCATCAAATTCGGACCATCAGGGATGATCTACACCATTTAAGATGGTCCTCAGTGTCTCTGTGTAGGCACCATCTTTGTGCCCTTAAGTTTTTCTAAAATCACTAGTCGGTCAGGGCTCAGGCAAAGAAATACTATCATTATGTGTTTAAGTTAAAAAACTGCTCTTTAAAAACAAATGCGAGTGGCTGGAATCAAAAAGCATACAGGAACTCGAAAGATTCATAAAGGTGTTTTTGCTGCAATGGTCAGTCTAATTAATTTCTGGATTTTTAAATCAAGTATTGTCACTGAATTTCTTTAAGGCTACAGTATCCCCATCTCCATGACAGTAGGGTATGAACATATCAGAGTCAACAGATGAGGCCACAACAGAGGCAGCTGCTAAAATCTAAATTACCCCCCAAAAAAGTGTGTGATTGATTTCTTCCACACCTCTTTCCCATGGAGACAGCCCGTCCTTTTACTATCTTATCTATTCATTTCAAACCGAAAAAACACCAACGTCTTAGCAAGCATCCCTGGCACTGGAAAGTATTTTAATAAAGACAAATCCTTTTAAAAAAACAAAGCAAAACAGACATGGAAACAGGTCTAGGCAGAAGCCTGCTTCCATTAGGTACATAAATATTTCAATCCCAGCAGCACCACCTAATGGAGAGCTCACTAATATTTCCCCTTCTTTAATATGACAAACATTTTAGTTTGGAGGTGTTAACAACTGATACTTTAGCACATGGACTATTTAATACTCTATAAAATCTGATTAGCTACAAGAGAAGCCAAACCATTTCTCCACAGACAATTACAGTCCTTTTTTCTCCTCCCACCCCTACACATTACATTCCTATACAAATTTATTAAGTACAACAGGGCACCTTTTTAACCAGGAGATAAGATTTAAGGAAGATTTTTGTTAGAAATTTATTTTAAAAAAAACAACCTCTGAAGTGTACAGAACATTGACAAACCTCAACCTTAACTGTGGCAACAGAAGTCACTACGTACATCTGCTTAAGGTGAAGTTAAGCATTCCTAGACATCTTCAGGTTGCAATCCTGCTACAAAATACACTGTGGGAGATGGGCAGCAATTTATTGGAAGCATCACTAAAGTGTGTAGCTTGATGACTGTTGTCAACTTCCACCATTTATCTCCCACAAAGAGACATGACAGAACTTCTGTATACACTGGATCCATACAGAGTCTTTTTTTTTCTCACCACCTTTTATTCTCCTTGTTTGTTACATAAATCACAACATTGTAAGTAAGGGTTCAACTACTTTGAACTTTTCCAATTAACTCAGCATATGGACACTCATTCTGGAATAACTGCCTTTTTATGTATAGTTCAGAGAACTTTCAAAGCCCGTCTGCCCTAACTCATCTCAGAACAGTCAACTAACACACAGAGAGTTCACATTTTAAAAACACAACAGCAAAAGTCTTTGTAAATGATTCTGCAGAATGACAGCATCATGCTTTGGATGTATGTACTAACAGCTTTATTTACACAAAAGGACAATTCCAAGCTTCTTCCTCATTTATTTTCAGAGTGTCTCCTCATGAAAAAATATACAGAATGCAAGCAGATATTTATTTGCTTGTCTGAAGCAAATAAAAGCAAAAACAAAGCCAAACCAAAACAAACACAACCCCCAAAAACCAAACAAAAACACTATCCAAACCACACAAACTACCAACAGAGTAAATCCCCCAAAATTCCCTCAAAAATCTTACTGGGCAAAGTACTGAAAGCTGCAGGTCAAAATAACCTTTTCAAAATGAAAGTGAGATTCTCAGGAATTTGCAAAAAGGAAGAAGGAATGGGGGAAATTTACGGTCCCAGTTAGTAAAAAATAGCTGATGAAATTCAGTGCATAAATAACACTAAACTTGCTTTATCTTTCTAGACATTTCAAGAGCCTTCTTCTGTCCATGCCCAAGAAAGAGTGCCAAATTATCCTGCAATAACACAGCTACAAAAACCACCTGCCAAACTGTGTGAGCAGCACCAGCTGAACTACGGTAGAGGATCCATTGGCATTCCCATCACATATTGACACCATGGGTGAGTAGTGAGACGTATTTGCTAATCTGAAGCATAGCATGCTCAGGGTTCTGTAGATAGAAACATGATTCAACTCCTGACAGAAAACAGACAGAGAGGATACTGCTGACTTCAAGTGATCCTGCATGTTATTAGCTTCAAACAAAGTTAGCACAAATTCTTTCTTTTCCACCCCCAAAACACTGAACTTTAGAATGCAATGTACGGGTTCCAAAACTGCTAAAGATGCACACGTGCAACACAGAGGTCTTAATTTACTTAGGTATCCAACTTCCTTCTACTCAAACTGTCGGCCAAATGGTAGCATTATGAGACTATGTGAGACAGCCACAAGCACTTTACCTCTGGTGCCTACTGAATGGAGAACTGGTATCCTAATCAAGTTCAACCACAACAGTCATAACAACAAAAACATTCCCAGGCAAAAGCACAGCTCTCCTCTCTCAAGGATGTTGTACTGAACAGAAAGGAGGACAGTACAAAGGATGGAATGACAACAAGTATAGATTTAAAGACGTATGTACTTCAGACAATAGTAGGGCAGACTGTAATGCATCTTTAGTGACCTGGAAGAGCACAGCCTGTTAATTCACCTGGAGTGGGAGATGGGGTAGGGAGGAAATCAAAGAGCAGGCAGCTGCAGAGAGGTGAAAGAAAAGTGGATTTGCAGATAAAAATTATTAGCCAGAAGCGTGAAAGTAAGTACAGTCCTGGAAACAGGTATTTCACGAGGTAAAGACAGTGACATAAATGGAAATAAAAGGGCAAATGCAGTTATTTTGCCCAAGTGCAAGGATGAAACCACCTTGGAATAAAAGTCATCTCTTAACAACCCTAAAATTACAAGAGATCTGACTGAAAGCAGGTCAAAATAAGCCGCTTCTAAGAATCAGAAGATCCAGCTTGAGAAATCAAGAGCATTTATACTGTTCGGCCAAACAACTTAAGATGGAAGAGAAGCACAGCATGGAAAAAAGCATTCCATTAGTAACTGAAGAGCATACAATGTAGAAAGAGGAGTCATTTGGGACAGTTTAAAAGAGATTAAAACATGTACAAGTTAAATGAAAATTATGAAGTTACACTACCTATGCAAAAATCAAGACTTATATCTGCGAGTCATTAATTTACAAGGCACAACACTCAAAGTAACCTACCCTCGGAAGGTTCCTCTCTGTGGGAAGACACAGAGAGGGCACAGTACACAAGATCTTCATTATAAAAATCCCTAATAATTGTTCTAATTCTCTCTCTCTCTCTCTCATGTACATGGCTGAGCTTACAAAATTAAATCCATTCACATTGCCAAAATTTGGTTTATGAGCTGGGCTTTGCTGTTACAAATCTATTTTAGGCACAATTATCATGGAAGCTGGTTCCACAGAATAAAAAAAAAAAAAAA
>VWZG01004774.1:210780-228383 GCA_013396735.1 Grallaria varia
GGGGGGAAGGAAGGGAGCGGGATGGCGGCGGGACGCGGAGCGCCGGGAGAGCGGGGTCGGTGGCGGAGAGTCTCCCGCTGCCCCTGCGCGCCCCCAGAGAGGTCCAGCAGCCCCGCCCGGAGGGACGCCTCCAACACAACAGCCTTTATTAAACAAAGAACACGCCACTGGGAAACACGGGAGGGAAAACAGCGGTGGGGAGCGGGAGAAGAGTCTGGAAGAGATCGGGGAAGAGCAGCGAGCCAGAGCCGCTCTCCCCGTGGGAGCCGCCGGCCGTGGGTGCCAACGCCGAGTCCCGGCTGGCGGTCGGGGGTGTCTGTGCCCTGCCCGTCGCCCCGGGGTGCCGGAGGCGTCCGTGTCCCCTCCGCAAAGACCTGCCGGCGGCGGGGGAAGGGGGCGGCGCCGGCGGCCGACGGAACGTGTGGCTGCGGGCGGGCAGGTGAAATAAACGCCCGTGTC
This sequence comes from Grallaria varia, assembly GCA_013396735.1. NCBI lineage: Eukaryota > Metazoa > Chordata > Aves > Passeriformes > Formicariidae > Grallaria > Grallaria varia. The sequence continues at coordinate 211,240 of VWZG01004774.1, forward strand.
GGGCTCCGCTCGTACCGCGGCGTGTCCCGACCGGCAGAGATGCCCGGCGGTCTCGCTTTTACACGAGGGATCCCTGCGTGGCTTGTCGTGTCCCCGCCGCCTCACCGGGATGAGGAGAGGGAGGAAGGGGTAGAGGCGGCTCTGGCGCAGAAGAGGCGCGGGGGCTCCGCCGGAATCGGGGATGGGGGCTCAGCTGAAGCCGGGAATGCCCGGCCGGAGCCGGGGATGGGGGATCAGCCGGGGATGGGGGATCAGCCGGGGATGGGGGGCTCAGCCGGAGCCGGGGATGCCCAGCCGGAGCCTGGGATGGGGGATCAGCCAGGGATGGGGGGCTCAGCCGGGGATGGGGGGCTCAGCCGGAGCCGGGGATGGGGGATCAGCCGGGGATGGGGGATCGGCCGGAGCCGGGGTCCGGGGTGGGCTGGAGGAATTGCAGCACAGGAGCCTTCGGATTCGCGGGTGCAGCGATGGGGTTGGCAACGGGGAGAGTCGGAGCTGTAAGGAATGTGCAGAGCTGAACACGGAGAAATGTGTGGTGTTTGGCTAATTTCAGTGGGATGAGGTCACCGTCCTTTTTGGACGTTGTTTATCGAGGGATCACTAGGGAGGAACAGTTGGATGCGTGATCCTGAACGGACAAGCTTTGCGTCATAGTTGCCGCTTACAGCATCTCCACGCATCCCAAAATTCATGCTGACCCTCCTCGCTCTTCATCCCTCGGCTCTCTATAACGCCCACGCCAACCTGCCCTGCAAACCCAAACATCTCTAGCTCGGCTGCGTCCTCATCAGCCCCTAAATCACGAAGCTCGGCCGCACTGCTAATTCCCTCCTGTGTGTTGTTTTTCTCCCCATCCCACTTCTCTGCTTTCGCTCTTCCCCTCTCTCTCCCGCCTTTGCTTCTGTCCCCAGTCAAAGGCTGGCTTAGCTGTCAAGACAACTGCAGCTTTTGAAATGATGCCACGAACCTGCGATCGGAAAGACAATCTCAGACGGATGCCTTAAATGTTCCCATCACTTGTTCAAGATTGCTGAGCTCTGGACTGGCAGAAAGGACTGTGCACCAAGCCTGGATTGCTCCAGCGGCAGGGCTGCAAATAAGTTTCTGTCAGAGACAAACCTGCAATTTCCTCCTTTGCCACTCTTTTTGCTGTTGTGTATGTATCCTCTTGTTTTGCCCTAAAATAACCCAACACGCCCCCCCCCAAAAAAAAAACCCGAGAAAACATAATAGGACTCCAGTGCCTGTAGCTCCAGCAGCTATGCTAATGTAGTCTTCCCCAAAATGAGAAAACAAATTCTGATACCATTTAAAGATGTCAGAAGCCTTTCCACATTAAAAAATGTCTGAGTGTTGATCTAATGATCAACCATTTCAATTGCTTTGTTGTGGGGTTTTTTTCTTTTTCCATATCGTGACTGCAAAATTTTTAATATTTCTAATACAATTATTACAGCTAGATATGTCACCAGTGTTTCATCTTTAACTGGTTTGGAATTTCTTGTTACAAGCAATGGGGGCCTAAAATGCTGAGTCTCAAGGCTGCTGCGACATGCTGCACACCTCTGCTTGGCAATGCCATTTAGAATATAATTACTGGAGGGGTAGCTACTTAGAGGAACAGAAATAATAGTAAAGACCATGTAGTAACTCTATATTTTAGTAAAATGATTTGAAGAAATAAAATAATACAGCTTATATTGGAGAATCACATGAGGGCATAGAATTAAAAAAAAAAAATTCCCTGAGAGAAGGATGGTAATCACTTAAAAACTTGGACAGGGATAGTTATCTCCAAAAACTATGGAGAAGACATAGAAGAGCAAATGGCATGTGATTATGGGAAACTAATTTCTCAACTACAGACCGGAAGGTACCACTGGGAAATGGTAGGGCTTAAATGTTCTTGAGTGTCGTAGAAACTCGATTTCTCAAGCAAACAGTCCATGAGAGAGGATGCTATTTTAGGCCCGGTATTAATAAGCAGCAAGGACCTTGTAGAAGGCTACAGTATTGAAACTAATCTTGAACTGAATGATCATGAACTAATCCCGCTTAACTACAAGAGGGACAAATGCAGATATTTGTCTAAGATTTGGGATTGCAGAACAGCAAACTTAGAGAAATTGAGCAAATTCCTGAGGCTGACATGATGGATGAACCCAAAGATGATTTTTACTCAGAGATAATGGAAGAAGCAGCAAATAACAGTCACCAAAGCAAGGACTTGTTCAAGGTTAGAAGCAGCACCCTGCACCTAAAACACTCTGTGGTGAAAGGAGAAAGGAGGTGTTGCTGGTAGCCTTAGGCCCAGTGCTCTGACCTTACTATGTGGGTGCATTCCTCCATGAGAAAATGACTGTGAGCTGCCAGTGGGATAGCGATGGAAAAGGCTTACGTGAGTCCATGATGCACAAAGCAGGGTATTTTTAGTAGAGAGGGGGAAGTATTAATACGGCTTTACACAGTCCAGCTAAGGAGCCTTGTTTGGAAAATTGTGTCTAGTTTCTGGTGACTTACAGTTGGAAAAGATTGACTCAGGTTGCCACAGGTGCAGAAGAGGAACACTGGGGTGGCGAGGGAGCAGAGCCTCCATAGTCTTGAACAGGATCTGCAAGCAAGCTTGGCTTCCTTAACTAGCCAAGTGAAGCCAAAACAGTGTAATTCACTGTAAATACACTCAAACAGTAAATATCAAGGAAGAAGTACTATTTAAATTAAAGAATTATGCTAGCACAGTGATGTATGGTCATAAATTGGTCACAGGATTAGATTGAAAAGCTTTCTAACTATTCCAGAAGCAAACAAACTGTACTCCAGGCACAAGCACCTATATGATTTTAAATTGAGGCATGATACCTTGGTGTGTCCAAAAGGGATTTAAAGGACACTGAGCTGCTGAGCTCTGACATTGGCTTTAATCATCCCCAAGCTTCAGGCCTGCATCTGGTCCTCTGCCCCATCTACATTTGGCTTATGAGGTTTTTGTCAACTGCCTCTGAGGCACTGGAAATTAGTCAGAGACAGGATGTAGAAAGGGCTGGTGACATTAAATCATCAGGTGGTTTGTGGTGCATCTTGCTCACAGACATGCAGTTGAATTGATTGCCAGATTTGTGTCACCGTCACCACAAAACCTTTTCCCTCAGGTGAATCTGGCAAAGGACTGTTTGCATTCCCCTTGCCACCTTCTCAGAATCTTCTGCGAGATTTATTTGGTAAATATCTTGCTGCATGGGTACTGATTATAGTCTTCTCTGATATTGTGCTTAAGAGTTTTGGCCTTTTACTGCAGCTCTTAAATACCTGATACCAAAAAGTGTTTGGTGGCCCTTGATAAGTGGGGGCTGCAGAAAAGCTATTGCTGTGAGGCCTCCTAAACAAAATGGTCATTGAGTGGTTGTAGAGAGGGATCATTTCCAGTCCTATCTTCCCAAAAGTGTCATCAACAGGTTCTTTTTAATTCTGGAAGAAGGGGAGAGAGGGGGAGCAGGAAATCATTGTTTCTTGTGTGAATTTGCTTATTGCAATTAACAATCTTTCAGCTGAACATTTGTAATTGGGAATGGTACAGTACATCCTTATTAGCCCTGCTGCGTCAGGTGCAGTTTGGCACTGCTTCTCTATGGAATCCTAACTCAGAGTTGAGGTTTGTGTGGTTCACGTGGCCTCCACAGATTCTGCAGAAGGTGGTTTTGTTTTGTTCCTAATCAATACCTATTGTGCATCTGAGCAAGACTTAGCAGGAGCCTGTTTCTACATTTCTGGCACTGAAGCAATTTCTTCCTTTGCATCTTCCTCATCCTGTGCTTCAGATTGAAGATGCTTATTAACAGAATAATAAAATCATTAAATTTATATTCCTTTTTATTGCTGAAGCACTGCCCAAGAGGACCTGTATCATGGGAATACACATTCATTTTTTGCATCCTATACCTGAGATAAAGATTCCTCAGGGTTTATTTCAACTGCTAGTAGGCAATAATGCCTAATGTGATAGCCCACTTCTTTAAGGAAAAAACAATTCCCCCGCCCAAGCTATGATTTTCTACTTTAATTTCCTAAAAAGTGATGGCTTTCCAAATGACAAGCATTTGAGGTGAAACATTCCCCAACTCTTTCAGAAGCAAGTTATATATGCCTTTATGTGTATGCTATGTAACATTTTTCCTTTCTTTCAAGCCGATTTTAATTCCCAAGTCAACTTATAGATCTCCTTCACAATTGACAAGAAATATTAGTATGGCATAACATCACTGCGTCTCAGTAATCTCAGGGCCTTCTTACTCTCTTGTTGAGACTATTAAAATTATACTGAGGTCCCCAGGCTCCCCTATTATCAAGACTGCCATTGTGCCCATGCCAAACTGACTTTGGAGTCAAATGAAATTTTTGAATGCATGTCAGTGGAGTCCCAAAGAGGCCTGTAAAGTGGTTCATGTGAATTCTAAGCTTTGCATGGAGAAAGAGACAAGATACAGCTCCACAGCAGGGAATTACTAGAGCACAGCAATGCTTCAGCTATATATCTGTCTCTGGGTATGGCTGCAAAATCAGAGCTGTGATGGGATGTCTGCAGACTCAGCAAGATCAGCTTTCTACCATATGAAGATTTCCCTGTGACAGCTGAATCTCAAAATAACTGGTAAAAGCATCTTAAAGGCTGTTTTGTGCCTTTAGAGCAGTACAAAGCAGCTTTATCAGGAGCAAGGATTTGGTCCAAAAGATTTCCCCAGACATAAACTGCCAGTTATTATACTAGTTTGTAACTAGCAACTGCAAGGAATCTGTTGAAGACCTGGCAAAGAAAAAGGCTGACATGAATATAACAGCTGTATTGATTTATCCAGATGCCCTCATTTTCTGGATGACACATCCTTAGGATAGCCTGATATTCTTAGGATCTTTTCTCTATCAAGAGTCTCAGAATCTAATCGTATAAGAGAAAAAGTCTTACCTAATATTGTCAGAAAGACCAGATGGGCATACTTTCAATGCTGAGAGATGTTCATTATTGTAGAAATTGTTACAGGCTCTTCTCAGTAATCAATAATAGCTGTTTCTTCAGAGTGATGTAACTACTTTTACTTTCACCTTTTCTGCATGTAGTCATGGGAACACAAACCAACCGGAGAGACGGGCTTAGGAACAATTTGAGTGTTTGAGGTGACTGGGAGGTGGTCACTGAGTCTCATCACTTCCCTGGCTTTCAGTTTAACTCTGTGCCTTATCCCCGGGGCCATCAGAACATCAGAACAGATCTGAGAGGCTTTTTCACACACACACCCCTTTTATTGACACTGCTCTAGCTTGTTCTAGAGGGAAATTTCAGAGTATTCTTGAAAGTTGCTTGAGCCTCTGGATGTTCTTTTGTTATAAGTAAACTGTCCATAAAAGATGCATTTCCAAACTCTGAAATAATCTGCCCTGACTTCGCACAGAGCCTGACCCAGGCAGACTGACCAGGCTTGAGTACTGAAGAGATTACCACAGAATGACACCTCTGTGTTTGCTGCTCCAGCAGATTCCTGGAGAGAATCCAGTCAGGACCAATCATCAGCTAGAGAATAGTTGTTCCCTTAGGAGCTGTAGTTGATAGAGCTGTCCCTGATTCCCTCTGTTAAATCACATGGATCTTGCCCTGCAAATGTGTCAGAGACGCTGTTGTGCTACTAAAGGATGCTCTATTCTGGATCTAGTTCTTACAGATGCAGTTTTGTGACTTCCTTCATGGCATTAACAACTCCCTACCAGCCTTTATCTTAACATACACCCAGCTCTCTAGTGGATCCACAAGTGTTGGATCCAAGATATATGTGCCCCTGTATGACAGCATAAAGTCCTTCTCACTGGCTTTTACCATAAAGCTTGTAGTCCCTAGTTGGTCTGCCTCTTGTGACTTAAGTTTTTCCCACTATTCTTAGCAATTTTCTTACCTTTCATAGCAAAATGGTAATTCAGATTTACAGTTTCCCAGGTACCATTCATTCTGTCTCATGATAGTATGCATAAAGTGAGGTAACTCTAGAGAAAAAAGACTTACCCAGCTGTTTGTCTGAAGATACCTCTTAGTTGGATTCTACTTATCCACCTGGGACTTCAGAGTTAAGAGACATCAGCATATTCACTGGCTGATATTTCGAATAATTTCACTTTCACCTATAATTTTTTATCATGGGGGTTGGAGAGGTTTTTGCCCTTTGCATATGAAGAAAATGACTAAAAGTGCTCCGGGTGGTATCAGGAAGGGAATGGCTGTCTTGGGATGCAGACAACTGGCTCCCTTAGCAACCCCCACATACTGCATAGTTAAAACCCCAGAGCAGGTATCGAGTTTAAATGTATCTTCAGGGAAGCATGATTATATTCAAATATTTTCCTTGCCGAATTTCAGTATTCTCTGTATCAAATGCATTCAGTTTTCATGTGAAAAATGTAAAATTCAAATGCTCTCACGACAATTTCAGCCTAGCCCCTAAGAATCAAGCTTCCCTTCTCACGGGTTATGATGAATGCTCTGCCAGCCACATTACACCCTAATCAGCATTTGCATAATCTTTACTATCTCTGTGATTGCAGTATGAGGGGGTTATACATAAGCTAGACAGTAATTAACGAGAGCTAGAAAGAGCCCTGTTCCAATGATTAACATAAGGCAGCAATGAATCAAGAGCACGCAAACTGGGGAGAAAAGCTGAGAAGGAAGAAAGGCAAGCTAGCTATCCAGTGCAAAGCTTCCAGTGAACCTGGGAGGTGCAGGATGGCAGATCTGTGAGTGCAGGGAGGAGGAAGGAGAAGGCCTCCCGGTCTGAGGAAGGCCAGTGCCAGCCAGATGCCAGCCAGCTGTAGGTCTTTTGTGTATGGCATTTGGAAGAGCTATGTCCTGCTATGGGAACTAGTTTGAGTCTCTTAATCAGGAGCAACTATTCAGGTCTCTGGTGCAGCCCCCCACAAAGGCCCAAGCAGCAAAAGGAAGCCAGACAGACCTGCTGGACATTGTGTCTTCAATTATTGGATAGAATCTTCAATGATTCCACTGCAGAGGCTGCTGTTTGGATATTCGGGGGTAACAGACAAGTTCTCTTGGCGCCAACCCACCCAAGAGCCGTGTTCACCAGAGAAGAAGCCCCTCCTGCTCTTCTGGATGCTGGAAATGGTGAAATACTAGCTAAGATCCCGCAAAGGTCTGAGCTAGAAGTATTAGAAAATTCCTTTGGAGCCTTCGAGTGATAGGAAAGGAGTGTGCCTGACAAAACTGGCTAGAATATTTTCCACAGTAAATGCGTGAGCTGCTTCTGTCAGCAGTGCTCATCTGCTGTAGCCATGGGGTGGTGTATCAGTCACAGGCATCTCCCTGCAGAAAAAGGGGCAGAGGGTGGTAACACTTTGCTGTAGCTGCCCTCAGGAAAAAAAAAAGAGCTCCCTTGAAACCCAGAAGTGATGCTTAGGCTGCCAATCCATAAAGAACCCTTGGAGCTGCAGAAGATGGAAGGAGAGGTCAGCTTACAGGACACACTTAGTCATCTGCTGCCAGTGTAGAAAGCAAGGATTCTTTGCAAAGCAAAAAGAAATTTGCATTTGCTTGTTCATAAGAACAGATAATAATAAAACAGAACCTGTTGTCAAACTGCAGGCAAGCCCAGGCACTCTTGCAATTTTAGCAGATGTAGCCAAAGGAGAACCAGAGCATTGTGAGGACAACCCTCTCACTTTAATAATAGCAGGCAAATGTCGTCAGTGGGTTTGAGGGCAAGGGGCTGCTGTGTTTGGCCTCAAATGGAATAACTGAACTCTCAGAATTCCTAGGGAGCTGAGACAATGGGACTTCACCCTTCACCGGGTCATGCCACAGCAGTTCCCAGGTCCTTCACTTTTTCATCCTTCCTAGTTTATATCCCAGAGTGATAAGAGCCTTTTTCTGATCCTGTACCACTTGCCTGAGTTCAGACCTCAGGGTCTGCTCCAGCCACCAAGAAAAGTGCTTTCACATCCTGAGTTAAATGCTCCTCTCTTGAGACAGATGTGAGTTAAAAAGCACAAAATCTTATGTCCTCTTTGCACTGAACTAAAGGCCACAATAAGCTAAATTCTTCTTTGGCTTCAGTCTTACCTGAGGAATGCTAATTTGTCTTGGTGCAATTGCTGCGGAACGAGACCGACATAATCCAGAGCAGAAAGAAGCCCCACACCTCTCCTGCACTGTTTGAGAGAATACACAGTCATAAACCCCCAAAACCCCAGTGTCCCTCCCTCCTTCAGTTTCCTTGAGGTGTCAGCAAACATTCTGATCTTAGATCCAAAGTGGAAAGCTGTGGTATTTGAACTCACTTTCTTGGAGTTACTCCCAATCCTTCCTGTGGGAACAGACTGTCGACCCAGCTGAAATCAACTTTTTTTTCATTAGCTGGGCCTCCCGTTTCAGCAGTTGTGGAGAGAAGGTGGCAATCTACATCTTTCCCTGCAGAGGAGAAGTTATTTCTAATGGTACTGCTGATAAAATATAGCTTTGCATCTTTTACAGACCTCAAGAAGTTCTTTATTTGTAAGAAGGGCATTTTTAAACCTCAGACACGTTTGAGGAGCTACAAATTGCCAATTCTCACAATCTCTATCAAAAGTTTTGAGGCTTTTTCCTCAAAGTACCAGCTCCTGGAATGAGGTGATTATGTAAAAAACACTCATTTTTCTTTCATTTAAACAAAAAAGTAGTAATTTTCCTGCTCTCATGGTTGCAGATAGAATGCTTAAAAATATAAGCTGAGCACACTGCAAAGGCTAATCAGAAGGCAAAGCAAAATGAATTGAACATATATTCACGCCTAAACATTAGAATTAAAAATCTCTGCCATAATACTTTTTTTTAACAACTGACTCATTATTTTTGAATGATGCAGTTTGGCAATACCATATAGATTCACTATGCTCTTGGATAAAATTCTTTGTCACACTAAAGGCTAAATTGAGCCAAGAGTAAGTTCACTATAACAATTACATGTATTGTCTGTTCTTGGCTTTTTAAAAACATCATCTACTCCTTACAAAAGCTCTGTAACACAATGAAGCCTCAAGCTTTCATCCAGCCAAGCTCCAGTATATGACAAATACAAAAATTGAAAGGCACAACAGAAATAGAAGGTAATAAAACTTGAAAGAGGTGGGATTTATTTCTTTAAAGTGTAACTTTTCTTACACTCGCTGGACCACAGTCTGGTTTGGGTTGCATTAGGGTAAATCCAGTGAAATAATCCGACTTTATTGGTCATAACTAACATATTTTGCAGTGAATTGATACGAGTTCTGCTAAGCGTATTTGTCATTCCATTTCTACTTCCAGCACTTCTATCAAAATCTAGTAAGAGCAATGTGACCGGGGGATTGAGGAAGTACTAATATTAAGCCTGTGTGTGCAACTTCAGTTTGTCTGATATCCCTTCTGCCCTGCTTCTGAAAGTGTGTTCTGGAGCCTTTAATGATGTGGTCACATTTTTTCCCCAGGGTCTTCTACCTCTCTGAGTAACAGATCATTCTCTTGGGGTTTAGATGTGGAGCATGCAGCAAACAGGATTCCTGCCTTCCACATCCCTTTTTCACCTTAACCTTAGAGAGGACCTTGGAGCTACACAAACCAAACCCTATAGAAAGTGGGTGAAAAAGGGGTATTTGCACAATCAGCTGGTAAGGAATCCAAGTTTCCAAAGAGTTTAACGTGCAGTGCTTCGAAGACCTTGAATGGGAAGGAAAAAGCACATGGCCTGCAAAAGAAACACTATCCAGGAGTCACACTTGTAGTCCTCTGATTCATAATCAAAAGGTGTTATCCATTATGCCCCCAGCATGCTGTTAGGAAGGTCTTTTCTTGGACAAATGCACCCTATAATCAAAGTTGAAAGATGGATAATGAAATTTATTTCTAAAACTCCACCTAACTTTTCCCAAAAATAACAGAGTAAAATGAAAATCTTGCCAAGCTGATATGAAGATCAATTGAGTGTTTGTGAAGCCCTCAAGAGCAGCAATGCTGAGTACTAGAGAGAAAATTTTAGGATTCGATCTAGCATATCACTGACAAAAAATAAGAGGAGTAGAGGTCTTATGTGGTAACTGTCAAATCCTCCAAAGCCAAGAGCACTTATCCCTCAAACTCTCTTTTAAAATCCTGTTTACTGCCTAAGAGAATCATCCCGGTGGGATTCAAAGGGCAGCAAAGAAGAATGTACCAGAGAAAAACAAATCTATGGCATCCTTACTTCGGAGCAAACAGATGGCTTTTAAAACAAGCCTGGATAACACACAATAAAGATATAGGGTGGCACCATACATAATTACTGCAGATGAAACAAAATGACTAAGGGATCCTCTGTCCCTCCTGTGTCCCAAAGAAATTCAAGTCCTTTGGAAAGAATAGTATCCCACTAAGGACTGCATCATAACACAGTCTTTTTTTCTGTCATTTTTCTGAGTCATCTGAATTTCTGAATCACCTGAACTTCGACCTCATTGTCACTTGTACTTGTAGGTTTCTATTTTGGGTTGAGGGTAAGGAGAGTGACAACTTACTTTTTTAAAATGTGTCATCTGGGATCATTCATATTCTCGTGCTCTGGCAGAGGGGGCTCTTTGCATCCACTCCACAGACCTCTACTGCTTGACCTAGCAGAGTAACTTCTCAGGGTACTGCAACACCATGTGCTCTGGAGGAAGAGCTCCTCTCCTGCCATCACACCATCACTGCTCTTTAACCACAGCAGAACAGCGAGGCTCAGCAGCCTGAGTGCCTTTCCACACCCTGATGGGGGATGTTGCACATCTTGATGGCCATTCCCCTAAAATGGACCTTTCTGCATTTCAGTCTTTTCCACATCTCTGATTCCTCTCATGCTGCTCATTTCCCCCATTGTTTTATCTTCACTCTCCATTTTTCAGGGATCCTATCCTCATTGCAGTCTCTTCCATAGTATCACTATAACCTCTAACTCTCCAACTCCAATCTAGGCAACTCTGGATTTTCCATCCAAGTGCTGTTCTCTTTCTACACTGCCAATGCCTTAACACCAAAGACCAGCCATCTTTTAATCATGTTCATTCCTATTTCTTTTCCCTTTTGCTTGTCCAATTTCCCTTTCCCTTTCTCTCACTTCTAGGCTCGTGCCCTAAACCAGGATAATATTGTGATGCCTTTGCCAAAATTAACACCCAGAGGCAGGTGATTGAAGAGAACCATGCTACAGCCTGCACTTTTGTTGGTGCATGAACACTACAAAGTATTGAAATACCGTAAAAATGTGTGCAGGAGTAAGGGGTAGTATGTTTGTAATTCAAATTCACAGGGTCATTGACCATCATACACTACACCTCATAGAACCTGCACATTTTAAAATAGTTATAGGAGGGCCCAGGAAGCCTGAAATGTATCTAGGACTGCAGGTTTCAAGAATCAAGAACTTTAATGCGCTCCAGTCTACTTAAGAGATCAAAGAAAGGGCGCTAATAGGGCTTGACACACACTTTGTTTTACCCAAATGGAGTGGGAATAGTGTATTGAATGGGAAGTAAATCCAGAGACAGTCCATTCTAAACCCTTAACAATTAGGCAAAAATCACAAAATCCCTAAACTTCTCATGGCATAGTCAAAGGGCCTTTTCTCACAATTCACCTTATTTTGAAAGAAAGNAAAGAAAAGAAAGGGAACCAGATGATTTTACCATGAAGCATTAAGGAGAGACACAGGTGCAAGGAAAAGGGTCAAAATAAATGCAGCATATCCCTTCAAAGGGATAGCAATAACACACTTAATAACCAGTGTCAAATTTTTATGACCTTGGAATATCCCAGTAATAACTGGAATAAGACTGATTTTTGTCTCTAAGCTTGTATGTCTCTTTTCTTTCAGTTCAGAGAAACCCTGCTGTCTGGAATAAAGTTTTGAGGAGACAAAGAACAAGACTAGGCATGACTAGCTAAATTAATAGGGATGACCTGGGATGCTGAGACTCAGAGATAGGTGCTGTAGTATCTGGAAAAGTTATTCTCCCCCTTTCTCCTCCATCAAGAATCTCAAATTATTTCATGCAACAGAGAGAAGCTTCAAAAGGTCTGCAGGGTCTTCTCTTCTAGCGCAGTTCCAGCTCTACCTCAATGCTCTGCTGATGGACAGGAAGTGAATGGATCTCTTTGTTGAGTGCTCTAACCCCTGCCTCTTGTGTCATCTCCAGCAGCTGACACAGAAACAACAACTGAACACAATAAGGCAAAGTTTCAGGCATCAAGCTCCTGTTTGAATTCTGAAAGGAGACAGGCACTGCCTGGTGGCGTGCAGTCCCATGTCTGTGCCATGGGAAGGGATGGATTTAAAGCTTCGGTCAGATGGCCTCTTGCAAATATAACTGTGGCAGTGTAAGGAATGTCCTTGTCCTTCAGCTACAACTCCTGCATTGAAAACTGTTGCTTTCCCCTAGCAGGGCTGGCAGAGTTGCTTGTGATATAACTCGCCTCCTTCAGCATAAACATTGGTCAGATGTTGCTCTGCAGCAGGTGAGGAGCACTCAGGTGAACTGTTTGGTGTGACAATGGCAGCCTCGGGCAGAAACATGACCAACTCAAACACCTGAAAGGACTTCATCTTATTTTGCTTTAAATTGTCTTAAATTGCTGCAGCTTCTTCTAACGTGCTAATGTATATGCAAGGATATCTCCTCTTTTCAGCACCTCCTTTGGACTGTTTTTGATAACAGTGTAGTGGTATTTGGGATCCTCTTCTGATGTTACCTTGCCATCTCCATGCACTGGGGGCCAAGAGGTCCACCACAGATCCGCAGATCCTCCTGTGGCTGGTGCGCAGCTGTACTCTGATTACCTCTTCAGCAGGGAAATCCACCTTTCACAGAAGGTAAATGCACTAACAACTCAAAGGCACTAGTAAAAGCCAGAAAGGAGGCCACAACGAACCTTTGCCCATATTGATCTCACCACAAAGTTAGTCAAGCTTAGCCAAGAGTCACTTGTATTGAAAGAGAATATCCTTTAGCTAAAACTAGTTGTAACTGTTACATGATGGTCCAAATAATGACTTGAAATTAACCTTCAACAAAAAACCAAAAACAAAACCAAAAACAAACAGACTAAACAAACAAACAAAACACAAAGAAACCCACCAAGAAAACTCCCCAAAACCACCAATAGCAGTAGAAAGGCTTGGAGATGCCAGATGGTGCCTGCCCAGTTTTTAGGATCACCAGGCATGCACAAAGCCAGCAGCCTGCCTTTTAAACCTTGAACATTTTTACTATTGACTGACTTTGTTTCTGCCCTGTCTTCTACCTCCTTCCCTCCCTCCCTCATCATCACTATGGTGACTACTGTATCACAGCCTGTCTCCTACTCTTTGAAACTGTCTCTTTCTCTCTCTTATTTATCCTCTCTGCTTTAGCATCCCTTTTCCTTTTGACCCAGTCCTGCCCTTTGAATGATAGAATCAGCTCTGGACTGTGGCTGAAGTCATCCCAGCTGTCCAGCCTGCCCCTACTGCGGGCTTGTCTCATTGCTCATCAATCATCTCCTGAACTACCTCGGTTTGCCAAGCAACATTTTAAGACGAACTGAAACAAGCAACAGTTCACCTTGAAACACAGTGCTCCCGACTGTGGCAGCCAAAGAGCTGACTGACAAGCGGCTGTACAACAAAGGGGAGGGGAACAGATGTCCTAAGGTAAACTTTCCCTTCTCTTAAAACAGTCGCCTCAATAATACAGGTAATGAATGCTCATCCATCTTCCTCTTATTGATTTAATCTTATGTCAAACCTACCTTTTCACATATTCTGGAAGAGATCCTGTTTCCCTCCACGTGTCAGCTACCATCACGTAGCGCAGCAAATGACAGGAGCAAGGTTTGGGGATGATAACGAGCTGTGTTGTTTCTGATGCAAGACACAGCCCCAGAGGCTTGGAAGTGCTAACTCAACTTCAGCTTGGCAAATGAAGTCCGAGGCTTCAGACAGAGCATCTCAGGCCTGTGTATCCCCCTTAATGTATTGAAAGAGAGAGAAAATATTAAAAGCATCAGATATGTGAAAGCTCAAGGAAGGCTGTTATTTTGACACAACTTATTCCCTTTCCCATTTTATACCAATTTCCTATAGAAATAAAGCTTATGAGATCAGCCAGGCAATGCACATCTCTCCACCCTTGGTTTTTGTTCCCTCATTAGCCTGTCTCAACAGCACTTAATAGAAAGTAAAGTCCTTCAACCTTAATTAAATTCTTACAGGATTTAAAAAAAACAGTGCCCAGGAAGCAGAGAGCATGGTTTGGACTTTCCCAAGTTGACCTCTGATGATTTTGCTCCTGTCACCCAATTTCTAGAATATCACTTGGCTTTAAAATACTTGGGGCTGTGGGGGTGGATTATGTGTGTAATGCTGTACGGGAAAAGAAAGGGGAAGCGAAGTACCATGCTGAGCACACGCAGTGCGTCAAGTAATGCCATCCAGAACAGCCACTGCAGGGCCACTGTGGTAAAGGCCAAAGGTGAGAGCCCTCACAGCCACCCTTGGGCAATGGACAATGGCCCAGGCAATGGAGGGAAGAAGGCAAGCTAATGCAATGCCAAAAAGTGTGAAAAAAACAGGAAACCTCATGTAGCTGTGTAACTGCAATCACACCGGTGGGACTGACAAGCTTCTACTGAGCAGTATGCCTTATGGTCCAGGAAAGAACTAACCAAACCCCAGTCTAAAGGTCTGACATCTGCCTTAATATGAGCTGTAAAAGGATATTGTACATTAGAGATATGTCATCCAGGAAATCTCTAAATATAGCTTTACATGAAATGAACATGGGGTGCTGACAGTGACTGCCATGAACGCGCGACCTTAGGATAGGGATGAAAAATTAATCAATTAAAAATGTATAATAAGAGATAGCAGCCACTGAGGAAGTGCAGTGCTCAGTGTGAAGGGCTGATTGAATAGCAGGGGGTAGCTGTGGCTCAGTTCTTTCACCTTTAGTTGCTGTGCTGTGAAGGCCCTGGTACTGGTGTTAAACTACTATCCCATCCCCACACCTGTGCTGTCCAGAGCTGTGTGAGAGAGCTGTGCAATGGCAGGCAGCAGGAAAAGGAGATTCCCTGGATTTTGTTCGGTGGATAAATGGTCAAGAGTGGAGGAGAGGCATTGATGGGTCCCATCCCTGGAGCACAGCTAGTTCTGGAGTCTGTTGTTGTTAATGGGGATGTGAAAGACCTTGAGAGATCACCAGCTGGGGGAGGGGGTATCCTCCCATTTTTCCTGGATCTTCCCCTCTACTGGGAGTTGTTACTGCTTGACCACAGCCCTCCTGTTATTTATGCTGAAAATGGCAACTCACAGAGCCTTGCAAGGCGAAGAACGAGCATGGCAGGGGAAGGGATGGGCTAAAAAGGAGGAGGAAATGACAAGACAATCTCAAGAGAAACCTGGAGCAGCAGAAAAACACGGAAGCTGTAATGTGCAGTGAAGATGGAAAGGAGGAGGAAAGACTTAAGGCAGCGGAGCAGCCGTGAGGAGGTGAGGGAGGCAGAGTGTCTGAAGAACATGGAAGTCACAGGGTACAATATGCTTTATGCAGAGATAACAGTAGATTTGAGTATAATTAACTTAAAAGTCAATACTGCCCTTTACGTGATAAGAACATAGATCTGCAGAGAAACAGGCTTCATTATTTTTCCTGCTTACAGAATGACCTACTCTCAGGGAAAGCCACTCTCTGTCTGGCTCTTGTAAGATGCTGGAGGTGACAACAACTGTCCATTTTGGCAAGAAGGGAAAAGGTTATTTTAAACAGGCCAGAGCAGTTGTTGTTTTCCTTTGTTCCTATTTTTTTGAAAATAAAACAGACAAGTGCACACAAATGGAGAGCAAGAGGGAAGAGATGCAGAGACAGAAGAGGCAGCGGCTGTTGTGCTCATTCTTCCTCTCCATCTCATTCTGAAAGAAAGAGCACAGCGCATGTTCTTATCATTTCCTCTGAGATGATTTGTACCAGAATTGGGCTGGCCAGGGCACTGCTCAGCCTTCCTGAGCACCTTCACAGCACTCAAACAAAAATGCAGTCTCAGCTGCCCAATGCAAACTTTGAAATAGGACCACAAGCAGACAGAGGAAAGAAAAGGGAACGGGGAAAGTGAAGGAAGAAAATAAGAAATTGAAGCCAAACCAGGTGGAAATGAAGATATCAGCTGGATCCTTTCCTTCAATTTCCTTGACGACGTAACTTTTCTCAGATTAAGTAGAATACACCCATCTTAGTATAACTTAGTGGTTTCTGGGATTTGAGAAATGACTGGGCAGGGCAGACCTGAGAGTTAAGATCTTCCTCAGAAATCTGTTTGCTGAACCTAGTGCCTACTGCAGACCCACAATGGGCAGAAACCCCACTGACTCAACATTTTAGCCTCTATTAGTGGCCATTTATTTTGCCATGCAAATCTATCAGAGCCCTGAATCCATGACAATAAGCCTTTTGCTGCAATCATTTCTGTGGTTTTTTAATATTTTCATTTATTTAAAAAAAACAAACTTGTGTGAGGGAGTGAGTTCAGCCCTGGGTAACCCAAATGCCTTGGCTCTGTTGATTTTCACATTTTCACCCTGCTCTATTAAACCACAGTAAGTCTTGGTATAATTTAACGTAGTGGACTGTCACAGCTGCCACTGTTCAGGAGCTCCTGCACATCCTCAGCTCCCATCCCTGATGTGGGGATACTGGGAAAGGTGGGAAGCTGATTCAGCCGCCACACTCTAATCTGCTGCAATGTGTTCAAGCTCCCGGAGAGTGGTCACCTCTTGTAGGACAAGCCGTGGGACTTCTTGTAAGGCTGTTTTGGCAGTGCCAGAGCAGAGTCTTGGCCCAGCACAAGGGGGACGGGAGAGATGTGGTGGAGCAATGGGGTCCCCTCAGCATGATTTTCAAGGGAGCACAGCTATGGACACACAGGAGGTGGGTTGGAACCCACTGTCTGCTCTCCCTGCAGGGAGATGTGTGGGCATTGTCTTAGCATCACGCTTTTGGCTGTAGGGATGGAGTGCTTACACACACACACACACTCACACGCACAAACACAAACACACACACACACACAGAGGCACACAGACACAGACACAGACACA
>VWZG01004774.1:228677-349869 GCA_013396735.1 Grallaria varia
CACACACACACACACACACACACACACACACACACACTTCAGGTGTCCAGGGAACTTTCAAAACCCAGGGTGCTTCTTTGAGATGAGTTTTAGATACAGAGGGATTTCTGGAATGTGATCTGCCCCTTACCTGGGTATGGATCTGCCCTTCGCTGCCCCTGTTCTCTCTCTGCACAGTGGGTGCAGCAGCACCTGAGAAAGCCCCCACTACCCAAGGCTGGAGCCTGTGTTTGGGGCATTTTGTTCACAGGGTTGCACAGCAGGCTGAAGGTCACAGCTGCTGACTCTCCTCTCCCTGCATTTTAATGGGGTCAGTCCCACCTCAGCCATGCCAGCACAAATACTTACTGTAAGAGTACAAATGTGAGGAAAAATAAGTTGTTAAGATATTGGCCCTGCAGTACAGAGCGAAGTAAAGAGAGTCTCCTGAGAAAGCCTTCTCGGCAGCCTTTTATTAAACAAAAATAACTTGCAGACGACCGAGAGTCGACTATTTGCTCAGGCCCCAGTGAAGAGATTTGATTTTTATTCTGCTCTTGCCTCTTCCCTGTGAAGGAAGGAGGATTAAAACACCTCCCTGGGTGGGTCCTGTTCAGCCCTGAGCCCAGTGTCCAGGTGAAGGTTTTGACAACCGAGGGTGCTGCTGATTTTGGTGGGGGAGAAGGGACAGGAGCAAAGAAAGACAGGCTTTCTGCATTACTCAGTGACCCACCTGCATGAAGGCACCTGAAGGACTGACATCCTCCAGGACATTTGACACACCTTAATTTTATGCCAACAAAACTGAAACAGAGCTGAAGATATATTTTCCCTCACTCCCTGTAAACTTTCATAAGACAGGTTGGTTGAGTCTTTGCTTTTGCTTTGGGACTGTAATTTTTCTGAATGACCTTGTCATTGCTTCAAGAGAGACCTCAGAGCTGAAGGGCTTTTAAAGCTGAAGGAGACAGGTAGGCAAAGAGCACACCAACCCAAGAATGAAACCAGTAGTCCTTGAAAAAAAAAATCATTACTGAAAGAGAACCTAATCTTAAAAGTTTTTTAATTCATTTTTTTTTTCAAAGTTAAGAGTCCAATAATTGAATGAAGGCTATCTAGAGGCTAAAGTACGCTGGTCTTTCTAGATTGTCCCCAGAGGTGACACGTGTGATACTGGGACTACAATGGCAAACACTCACAGAAAGACACCAGCCCATTTTAGTCCTTGGGGTAATTTCTTGCTCTTCCATGTTAATACCCACTTTAAGTCCCTTTTCTTCTTACTCCTCAGGCAGCCCATCATCCCATTCCCTCCCCTTGGAGGATCTCTTTGAGGAGTGTGATGACAGAAGAGAGGAATTGAAGGTCCCTTGAGAAGTCATCTAATCCGTCCGGTTATCTAGTCCGTTCAAGAGGATCCATTCTACCTTACAGACGTACAAACCTCAGGACTGCAAAACATTTAGTTGCTAATCCAGAGAGGATTGTAAAGCTTCCCTGGAGGATGAGTGTAGCAGAGAAGGACTGTGTCCCAAAGTGCTAAAGCCAGACGTAGAAAGAATAAGGAGCAAAACCAAACATAGTGAGTCTCTGCCTTTGCAGCACCCATTGGGGTTACAGTACCTATGCAAATTAAAGCAGCTTCTCAGAGTGGCTGCATCCATGCTGCATGCTAAATGAACCCTTAGGATCTATCTCAGCTGCAAGCTTCTCACCTTGCACCAGCATTCCTACCAGCACAGCAACAAATGGGGACAGACAGTGGCTCCTCAAGATCTGGTAGATGAGCATGAAACATGGGCGACAGGGCAACCTTCATGAAAGCCTCTGAGCCTGCTCAGAAACGTCAGTCCAAAGAGAACAAAAATCAGGTGACTCTTTGAGAACTTCAGGAATAGCAAACACTGAGGCAAGAGAGGACTCATCTGCAGCTTAACTTTGGAAGGTTACTTTGGAGAAATGATTTAATGTTGTGTTGTATTTCCAATGCTGAGGATTTTGGAGTGAGGGTCAGTCCATTCCCCTATTAAGTAAGACATCATTACTATGTTTTCAAACTACTCAAACATCAACACAACTTGAGACCTGAAGTGCTCCTTCCTCACACAACAGCAGCCAAACCCAGCCCGTAGCTGCAGTTGTCTAGGTGGATAGCATGGCAGTCACCTACTTCTTGGTAATCAGCTTAAAATAACAGATTACAAGACAAGGCCCAGGCATGATTTTTGACACTGCCTTTTAAAATGGACAGCTGTTTTTAGGTCACTAAAGGCACTTATTTTTCTCTATCCAAAGTCTCTTATTTCCTGTGTTCTTACCAAATCATTTTAGCCTTCATATGCAAGAATTGCAGGAGGGATTTTATTTAGGTGACAGATAGAATGAGCACCCCCGAAACAGCTGGGGATCCCGTGCTTCTACAGACATTGGCCCATGGGTTTCCAGGGGCCAGTGCTGCCTGAGACTTTGCAAGCAGTGTCTGGAGAAGCTGAGACACACACTGCCGAGGAGTCGCTTTCCTCCTGGACACGTAGTGTTTCCAAGAAAAGGATGTTCTGTTCTCTGCCACCTCTAAAAACAAAACTGATTCTGTCATCTCCGTGTTTGTTTTGCTCCATCTGATATTTTTAAGTTGTTTATTAAATACAGTGCTGATTTAATTGAGTGTTTGTAATAGCATGAGATCTGTGCCATTGGTCTGAGCCAAGAGCCAGAAGGCACGCAGAAGAACTTCCCCCATCACGCTGACATTGCCAGGCCTCCATGGCTCACAGAAAATCCCTTTCCAGTCAGCCAGTACTAAACTTCCTTAATGTAATTCCAAGATTGCCACCGACTGGGATGAAACCACTGTGAGAAGTTGTCTCAGAGTCTCAACTCATGCACAGAGGACCTCTCTTTAATTTCACCATAATTGTCAAAAATTGTCTTCCAAATCCTATTGCAACCACAATGTAGAAAGAGTTCATCTAAAAATCTTCTCTCCTCACTGCATTTACCAGAATCATAGGACTCATGCTGCAGTACTGTTGTGGTGGAAACTATTATAAGGAAAGCTCATTAAATTTCATTGCAGAAGTGACCAAACATGAAATGTATACAGCAAAACCATTTCAAGGAAAGATCTTACAAGATCCCATTTCAGGAAAATGGAAATGCAGGGGTTTCCATCTGGAAACTGAAGGGAAGACTGTGCTTATGTAGTTACAATGCTAAAGCAAATACCAGAAAATACAGAAATCATCTTTGTTATTGTTAAATAACGTCATTGCAAATTGAGTGCTTGCACAAAATACACTAAACAAAAATAACATTAAAAATATAATATTAAGATGTAAATACACAAGCGGGGAATTCTAAATTAAGTCAACTCTTTGCTTAATACAATTCTTGTAAAAATGACACTTTTTCAGAAATATACCTTATTCTCAGCATTTTTTTTTCTCTGTACCAGGCTATAGAGTGAGAATGAATAAATGATTGTTTACACAGTTTAAATAATGCTCCATATCTCACATCCACAGATAAATGTGTGGGACTCAATGCATCCAGTAATATGGACAAGCTGCCAGGTCTCCATTTCATTGTGGCCATCTTTCTTCCTGTCATTCTCCACAGTCCAAAGTCACTTCCGCAGGGGAATTGGTGCTGTTTGTGTCACCCCACCCCATGCTCTTCCTAGAAACAAAAGCAAATAGCATGCCATGAGAGCTGTGTCACCTTTCTCACCACTGCTGCCCTCCCGCACAGAAGATGGGCAGCTGTCTCACCCTGGAGGGTGGCAGGGTTTGTGCCTGAGCCCCCCCTTCCACCCACGGCACAGTCCACGGCTGAACTGGAGATTTGGACGGCGGTACCTCAGTGTGGCTGGAGGCCACCCATGAGAGATGCACCATGGCAGCATCAGGGGAGAGCCTGAGGAGAGAAACAAGAGGTGAGCCAAGGACCTCAGGCACCACGGGATCACTGAAATGGAGTTGAACAGCTGCGGTGGGTGGCTTGTTGAGGGTTGAACACTGAGCTATCAGCACCAGAAATCCTCAACGAGCAGTTTAAGGCTGTGCCTGGCCCTTGATGGAAGAGTGCCTGGCGGGAGGCAAGGGAGCCTGAACTGAATTGGAGAGGGAACCCAAACCACTGCGGGCAAAGAGGCCAGTCTCCAGGAAACCGGGGTGTCAAAGCGATGGTGGGGAGGAAAGGGAGCAAAATGGGGACAGAAGAGACAGGGAATGCAAACACCAGGTGCCACAGGAGGCCAGTGGGAGAAACATGGGATAGGGAAAGGGATGGAAGAGGCAAAAACTGGGGAGAGGAAAGGGAAGTGAAAAAAAAAGTACTTGCTCCTCTTGAGGAGGAGGCAGTGGCCCCTGGAAAACTTGCAGTTAGAAGAAACTTTCCTTTGGTTTCCAAAACCATCATACAGAAATGTGGACAAGAAAAATTGTCCTGCTCTTGACAAAACAAATTGGGACATGCCCTATAACAAAAGCTACCAAAGGAAAGTCGGCATCGGCACAGGAACAAATGGGGCTGAGCTGGCCACGAACTTGTTTAAGGTGGCAGCGAGGAGTGTGGCTCTGGGATCATAAAGGACGGGAGCTTAATTAAGCATGGAAAGGAGCCTGATGCATTCATTAAAGGGATTATACAGTGCAATCATCTCCGAAGACAGGCAACTTGTTTCAAAAGTCCCAAAGACCCCCACCTCTGTTCCCAAATCCCACTGTGCTTTTGCCAACCTCTCATACTTTCATGGAGCCATGCTTTTAGCACCACATTTCAAGAATAAAAGACCGAGGCTCAAAACAAATTTGGACTCTATTAATGTAGTGCCATACGTATTTGTACTCTTACATGGATAAAAGCAACTCTTTCACTCAGAAATATAGGGCCTATCAAGGGCTGCAAGAGTACATACAGATCCATCCCAAAATAATGCTTTCTCTGTATTTCAGGAATGAGCCTTAACTATACTTAGGAAGAGGAATTTGTCTTCATGTGATGAGCCTGACCTCATCTTCTACAAAGGGAGAGGTTGTGAGCAAGCAGACACTCCTCGCATCTGCAAGGTCCAAATCACCAGTATATTTCATATATTTAAAGTACTGATCTGGAACCCATTGCCATAGTGTCTGGGTGCCTCATAGTCTGCCTAAAAATAAACAAATATCAGTTACCCAAGTGGGTGACTCATACACGAGCCCCTTCCAGTGTGAGCGGGTTGGCTGGTTAATTAACTTGAAGTCTGACTAACAGATGATCCTAATACTACCCTCAAACTACCATCAAACCACTTTAATTAGTATGTCAGTATGCCAAAGTGCACAAAGCTAGTAAACTAACCATCTCTTTCCATGTACATCATGTGTCAAGAAAATTCCCTGTTCCCAGACCGGAATTCATCCTTATGGGCAAGAAATGCTTATAGAAGTCTTTTGGTCTCACATTTAAAATATAGTCAGAGAGGCAGGTTGTCATCATAGCACCAGTGAAAACCTTTCACCAAGCCATGAACCCAGCACAAAATTCAATCTGCTCTCAAAATACTTGCCACTGTGCTCATGTAGAGTGTTATTAATGTTTTTGATAACTAAACCTCACCTTTCATCCCCTCCACACTCCTAAAAAATACAGTATATTGAGACAATCCTTCCGAATCTTGACCTCATGGCAAATATTATTTTATAATAATATAATATTATAACATTAAAATATTTTTTAATGAGCGGAACTCATTGGGATTGGATAAGTGGTTCAATTCCTTGAGTTTAGTGTTTTGTTTTTAAAAACTCCTGTCTACATATAGGTACACACACATACAAGAACATAAGTATCTATTGTAAACATGCATATATATATATATAACCATATGGAACTCTCTTTGCCAAGCCAGTCTCAGCCCAGAGGGAGCTTTGCTGGCAAGGACAGGAACCTTTGCTATCCTTTGACTCAGTAGCAGCCCTCTCACTGCCAGTAACGTTAGTTTAGTTACCATTCAAAAATGCAGAAAAGAAAATCATCTGGGCTTAATTTCCTTAAAAAGCCACTATTCTCAGTTGTTCCAAGAAAAAATAAGTTCACCTTTGAAGAAAAAAAAGAAAAACAACAGATTTTGTGGCATCTCTATGAAGTGTTACGACTGGCCACCTTTGAAAGACTTGAAGTTTAAACCCATATCCTGCTCCACATGCTGGTTTTTTTCCAGTCTAAGCAACTCCTCTGGGCTGGAGAGGGAAGGAAGGGGGATCTCAAAAGACATTGCTGATCCATAATCAGCAGCTATAATTGCACTTTCCTTTAGCTGGCTCTATCATTTTCCGGGCTAAACCCCACCGTTTACATGTAGTGAAAACCCTGTGGAAGTCAATACAGAACTGCTGCTCCAAAGTCAACCTGAACTGACTTTTTCAGCCTCTTTGCAGGTTCTGGCCGTGGTTGCTTTTTGACATCCCTGCACTACACTGACTTTCTGTGTACAAAGGAGAGAAGTTGTTCCCTGGAGACTGACTTGAAGAGTCTTAGTACTACCAACAGCTGCAGGAGCTCTCTTTTTGCTCAAGAGATAAAAATTTGTATTTTGCAGCCAAACAGGCAGAGTAAAATACACTGGAGTTGATGAGAAAACTCCTACCAGCTTCGGTGGGACCAAGAATTCACCCCTTTTCCTGGGGGCTGACAGGAATGTGCAGTTGTGCCTCTTGGCTTTGGGGTTTCTTTCCAGCTCACACCCCCCGGGTCTGGCTCTGCAGCTCCACAGCACACACACACAGCAGGACCAGGTGTAAGAGCTCACATCACAAAGGGACCCCATTTCTACATCAGTCCCAGCACTTTTCTGTACAGAATTCTATGCTGGCCAGAGCCATTTAGTGAATGAGAAAAACATCTGGTCTCATGAGTGCTCCCGTGGGCTCCACGGAGCTGAACTGAGGCGACTCCTTAAAGCCAGATGCGCACGTACAACGCTTCTCTTGGTGCTGCTACTTGAGTTTTCTACCAGCATTCCAAAATGTGTGAAAACAAAGATAATTCAGGTTTTCACCTCACTTTATTGACTGTTTCAAAGCGGTGTTCACCAGTGCCTACATAATTATCTAAGTGATATCTAAGTGAGATAATACAGCAAACACCTTTTGAGCTGCAGGGCTGCATGAGTGGATGAGCTGTGCATATTACTTGTACTGTGAAAAATACTGTTGAAGTAATAAGGGTTTTGTCATAAGTTATCCTTCAAAAGTTTTGGTTTTTTTTTTTTTTTTTGGTTTGTTTGGGGTTTTTATAAGCGTTATGAAAGTACATGAAAACAAAGGGGAAAATGTGCTGTAGAGGCAAACACAATGCTTGCCACAAAAGACATTCCAAAGAAAGAAATAATTCCCAACATTGTATTGTGTGGGTTTTGTTTCAGGGGAAATAAATAGCGTGAATAGCATGAATATGCAGTTCTCTGACCTGACAGGAGTCTGAACAAAGACAAGAAAATCTTCATTTTCATGTGGTGGGGTTTTTTCTTTTTTATTCTAAGAGGCTTTTGAATTTCACGGGATATTTTCAGCACAGTGTTGGGAAAGTGGTAGGAAGTGCAAACAATTTCATGTGTTACATCTGACTCTTTTCTGTCCAGTGAAGGTTTTTCTGGACATACAGCTGCAGTTTCCTGTCTAGCTTCCTTCTTATTCCAGAAAAGAGACACCCATAGCTAAAAGGGGAAAAAAAAATCTTACTTTACATGAAAATTATACGGAGGATATTCTCAAATCTACCCAGGGAACACACAAGAAAAATGGAGACCTTTCAATTATTTTGCGTAAAAGTAGTGTGATGCTGAAACTGGTGGCATCTTTTCAGCGTTAGCAAAGGCTGCCAGTCTGCACTGGGAGTCAGAGTGTTATCTCCAGGTAATGGGGTTTTCTCATTTAATGCAGGAACATTACACCCCTGTCATTGAGCTGGGGTTTTTTTCTACTTCTTTTAAGGAAAACAGGAGATGAAAGAAAAAATTAGAAAATTCCTGTCACAAAAACAATGAACGACTTTAAAAGACATACAAACTACTAGATTTATTTCTGCCTAAAACATGTGGTTTGTGCCAATTCTCTGTGTGCTGTGACATTACACTGCAGTAAGGGGAATTCTGACACCAGTGTTACTAAAGGAAAGTAGTTTCTATTGTAACTCCCACCTTGAGGATTGTGTCTGGATTTGGTTTTTGAATGGAGGGGTTTTTTTCCTTACTTTAAAGTTCCTGTGTAAAAAATACCTTTCCCTTCCCCCCCCTCCATTCCTCTGAATTTCAGTGCCTGAAAAGGATTTCATCCCTTCTGCTTGGGTGAAGCCCTGTGGTGGGGTAATGTCCCCATGCCTAGGGGACTGCCCATGCCAGTACCCTCAGGGTGAGCCCTTTCCTTTGGTTCCCTGGGGGAAGAGCCCTCCCACTTCTCCCTCCCCTCCCCTCTGTTGCCAGAAGCTCAGAGATGGTGCCCCAATTTGAGTACCTCATCCCTTGCTCATCTGCCAAGTAATTCCTACAGGATCCAGAGGATCTTCAACGTCCCTTCCAACACAAAGCGTTCTATGATTCCATTGTGTGACTCAACAACATCAGCTTGGCCTCTCTCTCCTTTGTTGGCATCCTGAAGCAATGAAAGCAGTGAGTTATATACTCACAGTCTGTATCAGTGCACTCAGGTACACATGGCTACACTCCACCCATGTAGTGCACACGTGCTCTGGACCAATTCAGCTCATAGCTGTTGGACTTTGCTCCAAATGGTAGCGCTTCCCAGGTGCTACACTTTGATGCCCGAACAAGATCAGAAATAGGTTCTGAAGTCTGTGGAGACCTCAGAATCCAGAGAGTTTGGCACCAGGTTTTTGTCATGATACCAGTGACAGAGGGAGTTGGGACGCCTCATGGTCATCTGGTTGTGAAGAAAGGACTGTCCTACAGCAACGGCTGTTAGCGATAGCGCTGTTGGTGTCACTGACGGCAGGCAGATAGATTTCAAAAATCCGTTCCCAGCCCTGGCCCCTGTGATTCAGTAACCAGCTGATCCTGCAACACTCATGCCAGCCCTGTAAGCCCCAGGGGCACGTCCACTCCGTGCCAGAAGCACACGTGTCTGTGAGAGAACTGCTCCCTGCTGCCCTGCCTTGCTCTCACATCGCAGCCCTGAAATACCTGCTAAGCACCATCAGCACCAGCAAAACTGTGTCAGTCCCCACACTGGTTTACACCAGCAGCATGGACTCGGGCTCTGAGCACAATCCTGAGGTATTCTGGTACTTTGCCATGAGAGATGTCTCAAGCTCCCTCACCCACCATCTTTCTGAATTTCAAAAAGGAAATTACAGTCTGTCACCACTCCCATTTCTACCTACCCTTCATCATCCAAATCTGACTTTGTGAGGGTCCTTCCCCAGGTATATCCAGGTTGTTGTTACCTTTCTGCTCAGCAGACTTACCCACCAAACAAAATGGCAGGTCCAGGCCCGGTTCAGGCAGAGATTTCTCTGAAGGTCACTGCACTTGGCTTTGGCACAGGCAGCCAAACCAACCCTAGTGAATGCCAGGGCTGTCTTGGTCTGTATCACCTGATTATCCATGTTGCAGGCCATCAGCACTGCACAGCATCTCC
Source organism: Grallaria varia (assembly GCA_013396735.1). Classification (NCBI taxonomy): domain Eukaryota; kingdom Metazoa; phylum Chordata; class Aves; order Passeriformes; family Formicariidae; genus Grallaria; species Grallaria varia. The sequence goes on from VWZG01004774.1 coordinate 238,295, forward strand.
AGGCTACACCAGAGGCTCTCCTGAAAGAATTGTCCATAGGGGACATCTAAAGAGCAGCTGCTCCCCCATTCATCTCTTGCCTCCCAATACACCGTGCCATGATGAAGTCCAGCACAGACGGAAAGGCCGTCCTGCCCTTGGACTTTAAATAATCCCCAAGTCTCAGTGTCATGGAGCTCTGCCTGGGATCTTCATACAGTAAAACAGATAAGTGCAATCAGTGACAGAAACAAGCAATTCTGTGTATGGCAAAATAAATACAGTTTTGCTTTCTACAAACAGCACCTTAAAGGTGAGGCTCAATTCTTCCCAGACACTCACGGAAAGACAAGTTGTTGCCACTTTCTTATCCTAGGAGTGGTAACAGCTCTACATATTTGTGGAACTGAAGGAGCTTGATACTTCTGAGGTCCCTGAAATTTTGTCTCATCTTGTAAAATGAGTTAAAAATCTGAAGAGGACAGGGTGATAATATGAGCACATGGTATCACTTGCATATTAGCCATTTAGCCCAAGTCACAAACCCCTTTTCTTCAGCTTCCCGGTCCTCTGTGGGAACTGAGGGCAGGACAGCAGAACATGTGTCACACCGACCTTCTTCTTATGGGAATTTTTCCCATGTGCTGAACATGACCACAGAACAGCAAAATGTGTGTGTCACAGACATCTAATGGGACACCTCTGTGTGGGTATGTATCCATCTCTATTTTTTTCCTGCTGACACAATAACACCAGGGGGACCATTCTCAACCATGACAGGGACTCCCATTCATGGCTACACAAGTAGTAACACCCAGCAAATGCTGTAGTGGTCAGATACAGACATTCACGCTTCAAACCACCACCATAGGACCTCCTAGAGGTCTTCTGACAAAGGCCTCAGTCTCTGTGGCTTAGTCGTTCTCATAAATTACATAAAACTACTCCCCCTTTCCTGCTTTCAGTTTTCTGGCTCTCACAGTAACTGCAGGGGTACAAAAATCATGCAGGGGAGCACCCCAAAAAATCTCATTTTGTTTTGCATATGGATTTGCAAGTCATTGGTTCATTCATGTGTTTGTAAGGATGTCTTTTCCTTCCTGACTATCCCACCTTTTCCAAACACAGGTCACATCCCACACCAAACACCCTTAAGGAAATGCAGCTTACTGCAACCTCCTTCAGCTGGAGTATCTCAGACTGGCTCTTAAAAGATAACAAACAATGCCAGCAAAGTCCTTTTCAAGTGATATGACTGCATCAGCACTGGGACATTTGCCAGCACAGTTATTTTTTGGCAAGAGAGGGTAAAAAGCCACTGTTCTGACCAGCAAGACAACGCTGGCAAAACAGAAGCACAGGCCAGCATCTCTCTCCTCTGCCCCCTGCCCTGGCCCCTCTTTCTCCCACCACCACTTACACCCACCGTTTTGGGTCTGCTCAGGAAGGGGAGGGATGTACTCATGCAGAGCTCATGTGGATAAAGCCAAAATGTCTCACGTAAACAAGTCCAAAGGACCTGTGGGAGACGTGGGCCGTATGCCGCAAATCGCTTCGTTCACTCGGTCACTCATCACCTCGCTGAGTCCCTAACCCAACAGCGTCTCCTCAGGTACAGCTGACTACAAAGCCCCCAAAGCTTTGAATGATCTCTGTGCAGGAAAAAGACACGTCGTGTTGGCAACGAGAGGTGCAGCGCTGCCGCTTGGTCTGTGGGGCACTGCTGCGAGAAGCGAACATCCAGCAGCGCGGCTGCAACGCCGTCGCTTTCACGAGCGGTGAACTTCACGGGGGAGTTGGGGCCATTTCGTCAGTAACGTTTGCCCTCCTACCTCCCTCTTGCGAAAAAGGAGCGGAGTTCAATTCCGAGCTCTGCGCTAATGCAACTGTAAAATTACAGGTTAAAAAAAGCTCAGAAAGGGGAAGCTGAGGGGCTGTTTCAGCAGCAGCCGTAGTCCAGCCTTGCTGCAGTGACCCAGGTGGGTTCCCCTGGGCGAGGACACGCTGACAGCATTACAGCTTCCATCACGATCCTTTGGCAGAGCAAAGAGCTCGAGGAGACTTGGCACAGCCTGGATGCAACTTCCAGAGCCTCTGCAGGCTCGCACCTTGTCTCTCATCTTAGCAATCTGCGCGTGGTGCAGTCTGACAGTGCCTGGAAGGAGCCTGTGCCATAGCTACACATGCATGCAAGCAAACAGAGGAACAGGTAGGAAAAACGAAGTATGTGAAGCCTCATCTCTGCTGGCATGCAGGTAAATCCTGATGACAGACTCTAATCCTTCTTGTTAACGTACTTCAACTTCTTGCTACGGTTTAGCAAGTTGATGCTATTTGGGCAAAATACCACAATCAACATATAAGTTGGCAGGCATGGCAAATTGAAAAGGCTTTGAATAATGTTGTTCCAATTCTTAGCTTGAAAGCTTATAGCTTACAAACAACGTAACATGTAAGAACACTGTGTATTGATTTCATTAAATAATAGCATCAGGTGGGGGGAAATTGCTCTGAAAAGTGGCTTTTAGGAAAATCACTTTATAGTCCATAGTATCTGATAAAAACCATAGTGCCTGCAATAGAGACCAAGGGGAGAAAGAGCTGAATCAGAGGCCCTTGGGATGCAGTGCCAGTCTCTGCTGCAAGGGTGTGGGAATCCTGCAGCAAATTTTACTAATTCTCCTCCAGCCCTGCAGTAGCAGCATGTGACTGCAATCCCCTGGCCCCGGTTCTGCCGCCAGCCCCGCTCAGCCCTGTGTCCCCAAGAGCCACCACTGAAATCCTCCAGGGCAAGACACAGCATCAATCCTTCGGAGCAGCACTTGTGCTCAGACTGGGCAGATTGTGCCACAGTCAACTGCGCCAGAATAAAATGTTTTAAACGAAATGAGGAGAGATTTAGATTGGGTGTGAGGAGGAAATTCTTTACTCAGAGATTGGTAGGACACTGGCACAATGAATTGTGCACAGGTTGTCCAGAGAAGCTGTGGATTCTCTTTCCCTGGAGGTGTTCAAGGCCAGGCTGGATGGGGCTTTGAGCAGCCTAGTCTAATGGAAGGTGTCCTTGCCCATGGCAGGGGCACTGAGACTGGGTTAAGGTTGCTTCCTACCCAAGCCATTCCCTGATTCTATGACTTGGGTATGGGGTATGGGCTAGAGCTGCACAGGTGGGGTTTTACCAGAACAACGAGACCAGACTATCCACAAGCAAAGTAGCCCGAGTGCAGTCACTGCAAAAGTGAATTTCTGACAGATAAAAATGTATCCAACCTTTTCTCTGCTCTCCTTACCCCAAACCAGCCCTGGCAGGGAAGAAACTCCTCAAAACATATCCAAGGGGTTTTTTCCATCACTGTTCTCTCAAGCACCTGCTGGGTCTCATCACACTTCCAGCTGGTGGGGCTCTGGGGGAATCACCAGAGCCTGGCCTCCAGTAAGACACAAAGGAATACCTCAAAAATGGACAAATTTGCTCCTGCTCGGAGCAGCACAGACTGCATTAGGATCTGTGGGGCCGCTATTTAACCTCCCCGATAAGTTTCCACGAGGTGAAACCGTTGCCCCTGCCAATCCACTGAGTGAATCCCATTTAATTGGGCTTGTCACCTCCCCTGGTCCCTGGCTCCTCTCATTCAGAGCAGGCTGTGGAGGCACAGACCTTGCCAGCCAGAAGCGCACTATTAGTAGTGCTAGTAGGGGCACTGTTATTATTAGCCAGTTCTGTATTTATTTTTTAGGAAATTCTACTGCTGGACTGCAGACTTGCCTGCAATGCTTTGCAAAGGGGAGGGCTGGGGAGGGCAGACTCCCCGGCACCAAACCCATCATTAATCTATTTTGAAAACAAGATCATGTTTTCCAAATAGCGCTGCATGACTCGCTCCTATTCTGCCAACACATTTTTATGGTGGTTTGGGATTTTTAGGGGGTTTCTTGGTGATGGGGGAGGAGCTTAATGACTGATAAGTGTACTAGCCTGCCTCGCAGCCAGCCAGCGGAATAGAGTCTGTGTCCTCACCCCTGGGCTGCAGAGTGAGTGAAGCCTTTGTGCTCGGGGTGGAGAGCGGGTGCCGGGGGATAATCCGGCTATAATCCATCCGAGCTGGGAGGATGTGCCCATTCCGATACGCAGCAATATCTGGAGGCAGTGGCATCGCCGGCCGCGCACGCAGGAGATGCGCTCAGGGAGCGTAAACCCCTCTAGAAGCTACGGTGACTGCAGCCCAGCTAAACGCAGGGCTGGGTTCTCGCACGATGCTCTGCCGAGCGGAGCTTTAACTGCATTACCTGCGGGAATCGCCGCCCCTCCTGCCGCGCAGCCCCCCTGGCTGCCCGCGGGGCTGAGCCCGCCGCTGGAGGGGAGCGGGACCGCCCGGCAGCGCCCCGTCCCTCCCGGGCAGGGGCCGGGGTGGGTTCCTGCGGGCCCCAGCCGCCTTTGCCGAGGGCGGACATCCCGATTAAGGGTGAGGCTCAGTGACAGGCTGCGTGTCAGAGCCGGCCTGAAGGGTTTACAGCGCCCGAGTGCACGCAGATGCTCCCAATCCGAGTGGATTTGCCCCGCACCTCAGGACAGTCCTGCTCAGGATGGAAAGCTGGTTCAGTCTCTGACTGCTGCTGTTTAAGGAGATGTGCGTTGTCCTGAGAGGAGGCATTGAGCTGGCTGCTGGCAGCCGCTGTGAGCAGGATCAGCAGGGACAGGCAAGGACCTTGCAGTGAAGACAGTATGGAAAGAGAAACCCCAGCATTTTAGCGCATAGCTTTGGATCTCCATTGGGGAATTCCCAGCATTCTAGATGCTGTTTCCTTTCTCCTGGGGTCCTTCAGAAGCTTTGGGGCAATTACAAATGCATGTTGTGAAGCACAAAACCTGGCTTGTCCCTGGGAGAGAGGAGGCAGCCTGGTTCTGCAGTGAGGGCTTCCAGAAGCCTGGAGGAGCCGAGCCCACCGTGAGGTTCTGCACCTCCCCTGCCTCCAGCCTGGCACTAATGGGGGTAAAAGGCACCCGAGCAAGAAATAGCAGAGTTGAGAGCACGGACCTACAGTTCAGGAAACACAGTCTCTCCTTCCAGTGCCACCTTTGCCTCCTGATAATCCTGTACAAGATGCCTCAGTTTCCACCCCTGTAAAATGGTCCAGCAGCCACCCTGCTGGTGAGCTCTCTAACAGGTAGGAGAGGGAAGCATTGTGAGTGCCATCGCCCGGCCGCTGCCCTGGGAAAGGCAAGGGGATAGGGGCAGGTAGATGTGTCAGCTGTGGAGCAGGAACAGCAGAAAGGACCTTAGCACCTGTTTTTAACATGACATTTAGTTTAAAAAAAAAAAAAAACAAAAACCCTGGAATCCTGGGGAAAGGAAAAGAAATTCAGAAATTCAGGTGAGAAACTGGGTGACTGGTGAAGTCATACAGCTGGGGAAACTAAGGCAGAGATGAGCTTCAGTTGGGAATCAATACCCTGACACTGAAAATCTCTTCAGCAGAGGGACTCATCCACTCCTGAGACTGGGACATTCCTGGCAGGGAGAATTCCATATGCTGCTTCTAAATAGTGCAGAAAGTCCCAGCTGCTGCAGGGAAAGGAGTCTTCCCCCTAGGACAGCGCCAGGCTGGCTCAGGAGAACGTGAGCGTGCTGCAAAACAAATCTCTTGGAGAGGCTACTGGGTGCTTTGCTCGTTCAGAACGGTGTTGTGCTTATTCATCTCCGTGCAATGTCCCCTGTGATTGCACGCGGCTGCACTGCTATACTGGGGAAGTTAGGAGAAATTCAATTATATTGATTTACAGAAGAAAGAGACAATAACAAATGTAATGGCTAGTTGCTATTCCATATTTTATCGTGAGCCATTAAGACTTCAGGGTCTAATATCCTCTACCTTTAGAATGAAATTAAAACAATCATTTTCAGGATGAGGTGCTTCTCCGCACAGAGCCTGGAGCTGCCAGCTAACCAAGCATTGACACACATAAATCAAGGCCTCCTCAAATCTGGGTGCCCTCAGACACTTGCTGGAAATCAATTGAAGAAGGTACCTCTAAGTAAAGGTGCTTCTCGGTACAAAATATGCCAAGTAGATGCCCCACTCATTGTGCAAACACATTGTGATAAATACACAGTAGGAATCTGAATCTGAAGAGGTTTCAGTGCTTGGAAGATCCACCTTCTAATTACTATGTAGGTGACCACAGTCTACAAAAGAGAAATAGAAAACTCGAAGTAATAACCTAAAGCAAGTAGAGAATTGTACTGGTCTGTAGCAGGTTCCAGGTACCAATGATTTGAGGGGTGACTTGAAAAAAAAGACAGATTTTTGAGAGGGGTAACAAAACCAGCCATCCAGACTTGAGGCTACCAGCTAACAAGTCCCTGGCAGCACCTGCTGCTGGATACACATATCACTAGCGACAGCTTAATGTGCTGCTGCTCTGAAGGCAGGTGTGCAGCTCCACTCCCAAAGGAATAGATCCCTGAGCCTCTCCTAACCCGCTTTCCTCCTCTGGCTCACCTCCCAGTAGGTTTGCAGTACCATGATAGCCCAAGTGGAAAACAAAGTGCAACCAATTCTCCAAACCTTTTCCTTTCAGCAAGCACCATCTGCAACCCCCTCATGGACAGGGATGCTGCTAGTGGAGGAGTTTCCCTCCCCAACATTCAGATTCTGCTGGGGACATACAGCCAGGCAGCTGCTCTGTCTAACACAGGCTGAAAACACTTGTTCTGTTTTATGGGCAAGGGCTAAAAAGCTGCTGAGATACCTTCCAGCATTGTAATGCTCTGAATAGAAAATGATAGGATAAAACTCTGGCTTTGTGAACTAGAGCATTTTTGTGTTAATTGTGGTTTAGGAGCCCTGCTCAGTAGTTGAATGAGTGACCATTTGTTTGCATCATCTTAAGCTACAACTGCATGCAGTTTATGGTCATTTAACAGAGTATTTATAGCCAAGGTTAATAATTTCCCTGCAGTTTTTCTTAGCTCCTTGCCATCATATGACACCTTGAATGGCTCCTGCCCACCCACAGCCTCGACGGAGCAGCAACGTGCTGCCAAAGCAGCAGTGATGTCTCTCTCAGCGTGCCTCTGTCTCAGCTGAGTGATGGGAGCAACTTTTGCCTGCCTAAAGCATGGTCCTTTGTTCCCAGAAATCAGTCTCCGAGTTGTACATTTCTCTCCCTGATGTTATCAATGCTGAGGACTTCCCAAAAGCTCTCCCTTAAGAAACACCACGGCACGCCCTGCACCAAGTCTGGTGGGACCCTACTGCAGCTCCCATGGGATGCCAGGAAAACTGCTAATGCACCCAGCCTTCCTCTGCTGAGCAGAGCAGGGTGCTGCTTCAGCTCACAGCTGCCTGGCACCTCTCCAGGTGATGCTTGCTTTTTAAAAGCAAGCCACCCACAGCCAAATCCCACCACAGGTGGTTTCCCCAGTGCTGGCTTTCTGCATGAAGCCCACAGGCACCTCGTGGTCCAAAAGCACTGGTGGGTAGAAAGTGACTCCCTGAGCCCTGCACATGGGCCCTCCCCAGAGCATTGCTCCTGCAGACGACCTCCAACAGGCTTGTGGTTTCTACCAGCAAAGTCCTTTCTCTGGGTGAGGAGAGCCCAGAGGGTAGCTACCTCCATCAGGGTCTTCCCTCTTCCACAGAACACCTGTTTTGTGTCTGTTTAGGAGGATGGATGGATGGATGGATGGATGGATGGATGGATGGATGGATGGATGGATGGATGGATGGATGGATGGATGGATGGATGGACGGACGGAAGGATGGATGGATGGATGGATGGATGGATGGATGGATGGATGGATGGATGGATGGATGGATGGATGGATGGATGGATGGATGGATGTCTCCACCTCCTCAAGAATGCGCTGCTTCTGCAGGACAGCTCACTAAGGGCTGGCTCTGCCCCAGCCTGGGCTTGGAGCTCATCCTTCCAATGCTTTCAGACCATCTTTGGGGAGAGATGACCTGATGTTTGGGTGGAGGCCAGGCAGGTGGGAGGGGGCATCCCTGGGGTGCAGGGCAAGGGTGTGAGGGGAAGCAGCAGCTGCATACCTTCCCTAGGGAGCAGAGGGCTGAGAGACAAGTTTCAGTGCCAGTTTCAAAGGCACATGCTTCTCACAATCAACCCTGTGACCTCCCTGCGTGCCCTGGGCAGAGCAGGTTGCTTGATCACGCATTGTATATCTGTGTGGGTGGAGATGCTACATCCTCTCTGGGGGCCCTGTTCCCATGTTTGACCACTGGTAACATCCATAACAGCCAGGCAGGCTGGAATTTAATCTCAGTCAACATCTGAAAATGTCATCCAGGCTGAGCAGAGCTAGTCACCCTCACCCTTACTCCAGGTCTCCTCTGTTTCAGTGTAAAACTGTCACACTCAGCCTAGCCCCAGTCCAGCTCTGCTCCTTGGGAGCCTGTACCATCTCAGGTGCCATCACGTCAGGACAGGAGGCAGTCTCTCAGCTAGACCTACTCCCCTGCTCTGAGCTCACCGTCCATGTATTTGATAATTCACAGAGTCAAATATTCTACCTTTTGCCATTTAACCTTTGTTGGCAAAGTTAATTTGCAGAGGCAGATTGTGAGCTCTGTGGGACAGAAACCACATTTTTCTACTGTGTTGTACATAGTAACAGTTTCTATGCAATATTGCATAGAAATAAGAGTCTTTATAGGACAGACTAAATATAACAGCTCTAATGAAGTTACCTGTGGTCTTAAACATAACATGTTGCCTTTCAAGCCTGCAAGGCTTCAGCGCATGCATTGTTCCCCTTTCTCAAAAACAGGAGAGTAGGATGGCTGTTTTTCTATCCTCAGGCAGCTTTACTGGCTGTTTTTCTGTCCTCATGCAGTTTTACCTGCCTCCTTTTTGTCTTGGGAGCCACTTCAATACATCTTTATTTTCTAAATATCACATGGTGACCCATAGGCCATGTCACATCCCTTTTTTGCCACCTCCTCCTGACCAGACCACTTCCCAGCTCTGTCCCACCACTCAGGGATGAGGGCCTTCTCACCCTCACCCCTGTCATTGCCTTTCTTGGCATGTCCATCCCTTACTACTTCCCATCACTACCCAAATATCAGCAGAAAACAGGTCTGCCACTGATTGCTGTGCTCATCTTTTTCTTTTAATTTCTTGTTACTATGCCTAAAAAATGAGGAGATAAATCTTATGTGAAAGAAAACGAAATCATCCCCTAACCTCAGGATGAAGAAAATGAACCCTTGCCCTGTTAGCTAGAGTGGAATTGAAACCTCTCTCTAAAAGCTCTCAGTATAGTAGCTTAAAATCTGAGGAAACTTTAATGACCTCTTCTAATTAACTAGACTTTTTGGGTTGATTCCTACATGTGAGTTACATGACATCACACACAGGGCAGCAACGCAGCCATCCAGGTTAAAAATGTTTGCAGTCACCTCCAGGGTTACAGAAGGTAATGGAAGACAAGGGACTCCTGCCTGGCCTGAAGAAAGAGCGCCTTGGATCACTGCACCCTAAACATGTAAAGTTTTTACATGTGTTTGTTGGGACCATCTGCTCCGAGAGCTGCAGTGGGCAGGCAGGAGGAGCCGCCTGCCATGGCTTGTTGTCTGTAGCTGCTTATCTGGAACCCGAGTCACAGTTGGCTGCTGGTCCAGAACTGAGAAGCGAAAGACACGCAAATGAAATGTACTCAGCTCAAGCAATGCTTCACATTTCACTCACGGGCCACCTTGCTTAAAATCACTTACAACTTCTGTTACATGTGCAGAGGGAAAGAGCACTCCAGAAGATACAGATGCTCCACAGACACACAAAAATAAACAGTGGCTTAGCAGAAATTGTGTATAGATATAGAGAGGGAGGGGTACCCAGTATCCCTGTTATGCATTGCAGGCATCTCATTTTCCTTTCCTACCCACTCTCTGCACTCTGTCCCACTGTAGGCAGTGTTTGGTGAACCCAAATAATCAGAGTACCTGATGATGTGCCACTGCAGATGCAGTGGTGGCACCTGCTATTTGCCTTTACTGTGTAAACCTGAGATCATGCACTTGCAAAACAAGCCAGGGACCCTGTGCCACACCCCTTCACTAGAACAGGTACACCTGCCATAGCTGTACCTATAGAACTCCATCTATTCCTATGGGCAGAATAGGTACACTCATGACCTGTACCCAAAAGTGTGCTGGATGAAATAAGGAAGAAGTTCCCTTAAAATGCCCATTTTTCATTAGCTGTGAAGGTCAGATCCAGGCAATAGTGCTCTGTACTGTGTGCATTGTAATAAGCTGTAGATCACTGTGTGACATGAGACTTACCTGCAGACTCCCAAACTGTCCAGGAGCTCGAGACAGGAGACCTCGGTGCCTCTGACTAACCTGATGGGCTCGGGACCTGTGGGCCCCTGTGCATCACCTTCCCCCATGAAGTAGACACCGCTCAGCCCAGGTCATAAAGTCATTCCCTTTGGCAGCAGTGACCAACACAAGTTACAGCCAAAAGCCTCTTCGCTGGGATTGTTTTCTACAAACTCTGTGGCTCCCTTGGCAAAGGGCAACCAGGCAAGGTGGAGGCTAATGCCACCGGTCAGCTGGCTGGCTCCTGGATGGTGTTCCAGATAACAGACAGTCTTCTGCCTAAGGGGATCTCAACTTGGTGTGTTCAAATTCCAAATAACAGGTCAATTTACTGAGGTAGACCCAGAGCTCTGTTCTGGCAGGAGCCTGAGATACTCTTTTGAGCACAACACTGTCATGAGGGGCCAGCCACCTGCCAGCTTCAAGGTCTCCAGGCTGGGGTTGCAACTTGATTCCAAAAAGCCCAATAACCCACATGATGTTCTCATTTTCCATTTTACAACCGAAAACCACTGTGTTTTCTCATTTGGCCAACTGCACCCAGCTGTCACCGAGCAAAGGCAGCTCAGAGCCGCATCCACTCTGGCAAGCCAAGTTGAAGAGTGTGGCCACACAGCCAGGGGGAGGAGCCAGCAGGAGAGAGGATCTTCATCCTGCTTTGCTGTCTATTCCGGGTTTTCTCCATTTAACACTTTCATTCCTCCTTTACCTTTTCCTGCTGTTTTCTTCCTCCTCTTCCTTGATCATAAACCCACCTTGAGCTCCCACTAGAGCCCAGTGTGTTCATCTTCTGCCATTTGCAGCCCCCAACACTGAACTGTGGTTTTTCTCAGGCAGGAATCATCAGTTCCACCACCAAGACTTGTCCCTAACCTCTGCCCCTCCATTTCCCCCTGCAGCTTTTTCCTCAGCAGTCTCCAGAGCCATGAGGCCTTCTGGGTGAAGTTAAGTTTGGAAACGGCAAGCAGATGTCCATGGTGGCAGAGGACAGCCTTTGGCTGGATCCTGAGAGCAGAGCACTGTGGATGCCTGAGCTTTGATGCCAAATCCACAGGTCCCTTGTGGGTGCACACGAGCATGGTGTGTCCCTCTGCCCAGCTGTGTTTGGACTCGCAGCTCTCTCCTCCCAAACCAAAATCTTTGCTCATGTTGTCACCGCACACTCTGCCTCCACCACTTGCTCAAAGCCAAAGCTTGCTCAAAGGCAACTGGCACCAACAATGATTGGGTTAGAGGTACCTGTACCCTTCATTCCCAGAGTGTCAACATGCCACCGAGAGCGAATACTCTTCAGATTCAGTTTAACGCTAGAATTTCTTTCATTAAGTGCTCACCAGAAACTCCTCACCTTATCCGTGCTGCTAAAGCAGTGCAGGACTCGGCATTAATCCAAGATGCAACCCCCAACAAACTCAAATTTGTTGCTAACAAACATGAAGAAATGCTTGGCCGCTGGTGCATCCATGACCTTGTCTCTGGCATCACAAGGAATTGCTGTTTTCCCCTTACCTGACGCCTTCTCTTCCATTTTCCAGGATGTGAAACAATCAATCATGGGGGCAGGGAGGAGGGTGGGAGCCGGGGGAGAAGTGCTCTTTCTTGCTTGTGGAGAGGGGAAGAAAGGAGCTGGAGGACATTTCTAGCCCAAGTAAAAAGCATTGGGACAGCAGTTTGGCACCAAGTCATCCTACAGAAAAATTAGCAATGATCTCCACTGCAACAGGAATGGGAGCTGGCTGTATATTTGTCAGGTTTTTGGCATGTGTGGGTTGGGGTTGGTTGAGGTTTTTTTGCTTTTATATAAATTAATTTAGAAATGGAATGCAGAGGTGCCCCTTTTATAGTGGCTCAGCTGAGAAAATGTTGATTTGCACTTTCTGTGAGCATTTAGGTGATAAGGTTCCTCTTGCTTTCACAGCAGCAGCCCATTTCTACACCACGGAGACACCGATTTGCTTCCTCTTTGCTCGTTTGTGAGGAATATGTATCAGCTATATAAATGTTTGTTTGTTTTCCATGTTTGTATTTCAGACCTCATTTTTTTCCTCTCCAGGCATCCTTATTGACAGACTAATAAATATTACAGCCTCCCTTTCCTATGGATTAGGAGGGCTGCAACTATCTATTCAAATGCTCAGAGTAATCCATTTTTTCACTGCACATAATAGGGGAGGGGAAGAAAAACCATCATAACCCACGATGGGCAATCAGGCAGGGGAACAGCATGTACACAAAATGCTCCGTAGCAGCTCTGGAATTACACTGTACCTGTTTCTGAAAGCTTCATTTTTCATTTCAGGATTTTGTATACAGGAAGATCCAGCTGCAAGCTTGAATCACTGTATTCCCGTGCAGGCAGCTCACAGAAATCATCTAGGAGGAAAGTGATACACCAGCACCACGGGGTTTCTTGTTGCCAGGAGGTCAGGCAAGAATGGGTGCTTCAAAACAACAGTGTTCCTGTATTTCTGGTAATGCAGAAGTGGGTCTGAGGTTCTTGACTCAAGAGCAATCTTCTGGTCTTCTCAAGCACCCAGATATCTCAGGATGTCACAGCCTCACTTTCTTTCCCAGAGGCAGTGCTGTATTTTTTGGTCCTGTGCTGCAGGGTGGGACCAGAGATGGGAGAGCCACACTAGATGTACAGGCAGGATTTACATCTCTGATGTATTATGGCTGCAAAACTCAATCCTCTAGGCAAGACCAAAGCAAAGGGACTTACTAAAATTACTGCTTTTCCTCAAAAAAGGTAATTTCTTGCCTTTACCGCAAGGAAGGTACCCACAGACCCATGGAGATTTGAAAACACCAAGTGGATAAAACCGACAGGAGTAAAGGAGAAATGAGATATGAAATTAAATAATGGATTATAACACTTGCCTCTTGCCTGTGAGAATTTGGAAAACAAGATACAGGAAGGTACCTGCCACCAGAAACACCATTAATAAAGGCCCATGCAAGATTTCATTTTCATGAAGACATGCTCAAAAGGAAGACAAGCAAAGCATGGCTCTTAAAAAAATATAATTTTTCACAGTCAAAAAGATTAGTCTTGCTCAATAGTCTACAGCTAAGTGGGAAGAGCTGGTAATTAGGTGGCACCAGAAAAGAAAGAGAACAACACTGCAGTCTTACAAAAAATATTGGAAGGTTATCACTTTCATATAAACACAGGAACTTCTGAGGTCTAAGACAGGACATTTACATCAAACTCAGCATGGTGAAATGCCTGGTTTAAGGTTGGGTTGTAAGGGCTGTCAGAGATATAAAACTTGAAAAGACCCTGCTAAAAAAGACCACTGAGGTTTCACTGTTGCTGTAGATCACAGCTGCAAATCCTGGCCAGAAAGCCTTGGTGGACCAAGCGAGCACATCCCAGCCCCAGGAGCTGGGGGCGCAGAGCCAGAATTGCAAGGCCCAAGAAAAGATTTGCAAAGCCTGATGTCTTTGCAGAAAGGCTTTCCCATCCAGTGTGAAAGTACACGTGGGCTTCTGCAGCTCTGCTGCATTGACAAGAACGCAGTGAGGACCCACACAGACATACCTTGAAAGAAACCCCAAAGGTCCATCCCCACAGGGAGCAGATGGCCTTGGTACAGAGATGAGGAGGGGAAACACTCATGGGGATCTCTCAGGAAGTCAAGGCACTCAGCAGGTGAAACGTCAGCATCAGCATGAGGGTGTCTTACAAACTGAACACTTCTGTGAGTGGGTAGAGAAAGGTTCAATAAAAGGGTTGGAAAGAAAATGTAATCGAGCTCATTGCTGACCTCAGCTAGCACACTGGGAAAATCATTTCTGTCATAGATGGAGGCAATCTACAGGTCTGAGGAAAACAAAATATTGAACAGTTTCTTTCAAGTAACAAGTTTCTATTCCAGAGCTGAAAACATCTGAAGCTTCAGCACTTGTACTCATCTCCCCCAGCTTGGATGGAAACCTGAACCTGCACTGACTGTCCAGGGTCCCTCGTGGGAGACCAGACACCGCTGGGATGCAGCTCAGCTAGTTTAGAGATCCAGCACAGGAGGAGATGAGCTGTATCCTAGCAGAGGGTATTTTTCTGCATCAGATAAAGAGTGGGGCTTTACAACACAGGTATCTGCACATGAGCTGGTTGGTCACCATCACCTGAAACCAGGGTGGGATTAATTTTACCTAAGAGAAGGAAAATGCATATCATAGCACAGGAGCTTGCAGGGAAAAAAATACAGAGAAGCAGAATTAAAGAAGGGAACAAAAACAAAATAAAAGCCCAATTCCCAGTAGCAGGTGAAGGCAATGCAGAAAGAGATACCTCTAAAGTAAAATGAAAAAGAGACTGAATAAAAAAATCCCCTAGGCCAGTGTTTCTGAACACAGTCAAGGAAGCCAGATTCACAGGCCAAGCCTGGCACAGGCCTGCTTATGCTGGGAAAATATATATATTGATTTTGGATCATTGTTCTTAGAATCCCCAAATAGTGTGATTAAAGATTACAAACCAGTAACCATATGTTCAAAAGTCTATCTGCCAGTCACAGCATAACAACTATGGGAACAACAGATAACAAACCACAGCTTGTCTGTTACAAGTTGAAGTGTTCTAGGGGGAAAAAAATATTGTGAATAAAATCCTCTGAGCCCAAAGCGATTTGGCTCAGTGTGGGTTCCCCAGCTTATCTACCTCATGGGAAGCAATGCCTGCTGTCCCAGCCCAGCATGCAAATGTATAATGAGGCATTATTCTGTGTGCTGGGAGGCAATTCCACCCTCCTTGTGCCTCCAGAGGGATTTCTAGAGAGGACAAGACCTGTAAAAGAAACAGGAAATCCTTCATCAGATTCATCCAGGGAAAAGGGGGATGGCAGCTCTGGCAGAGTGAGGCTGGCCAGGCTCATTGGACCTGGAAGGGGACTGAGGGGTCAGCACAGGGACACTTGGGGTGCACGAGAATGAGAAATCCAGTGCCAAGCACAACCAGGTACCATTGAATTGCTTGTTCTATGCTATGCAAGTCTATCCTTCCTTCCAGACAGTGGGGCTGAACTGCAGTGTCCCAAGAGCAACCCAGCCAGAGCAGTTTTGGGAACAGTAGGAGTATGCAGCCAGGAACAGGCAGATGATGCCTTTCTTCAGCTGGCAGGAAGATTTTTTTAATTTATCTCATACACTAAGATGCATCCAAGTCATTACCCCAGCCAGGCAACTGCCTCCCCTCCAGCTACACGTACTGCCTGTGCAAAGAAGCTGTAACCAACAGGTGGACACCTCCACCCAAGGCTGTGGCTGTACCTCCATGGTTGAGCTACCTGGAGGGGGGAGTGGGCTGGTCCCACGGGGTCCAGCACTGCCCGGGGGCCAAGGAGTTGCTGCCAGAGCTGCAGCCCCTCTGGGTCTCCAGCGGCTCCTCTGCATCAGGGCACTGTGACTTCAGGGTCTGCTGCAAGCTTGACACTCTTGGCAGAGGTGCAAGAAAGGATGGAGGAGGGAGAGGCTGATGGAGAAGAATTCAGTGCTGTTCTGAGCACAGTGAAAACTACAGAAAGGAAAAAAATAATCCTGCAGAGGTAGAAAAGCTGATTTACTGCCGAGCTCATTTTTAGAGTGGCAGCCACCAACATCTGCTAATGGCAGTAAAAGTCCTCCCACTTTGACTACACATCAGCTCCTGTATAAACTCATCTGAAGGCTGGCAGGTATTCTGGGATGGTTCTTTCAGTATGTTTTATTGCCTCAGTGCTTGTCAAGGGAACAAATTTGTGTTCCCCATGGCCAAGGGCCACACGTAACCTGCAGCCTCTCACTGAGGTTCAAACCTCACTGCATCCCCTGTCCCACGCTGACTTGTTGTTGCTGCCCCGGACTGCAGAGTCCCAGCCCAGCATCCACATTCACCACAGCTCCACCAAGCCCCTGCTTCCCACTGGAGGACAACAGCATGGCAGCCGACCTTCCTTCTGCCTGCCATGGGGCTCCCTTAGGAGGAAGGCTCCAGCTGCCCAAGCCCAGGGCAAGGCATTGCCTGGAGTGGGCAGCATGCACAAGCCACCCAGGGCACTGCCAGAAGGGCAGAACAGCTACAACTTCTGCTAAAATTCCTCTGGAAAGGACTCAGGATGCTAATGGGTTTTAATTTTCCATGAATTTGCAAAAGCAGTATCCTGCAAAGCTGCAGATGATTGTTCCTGCTTCCTCACCTAGTCTAACATTCATTATATTTTTCAAACAGACATTAGTATTAATTTAATCTTGATTTTATTTTTTTTTTCTGAAGCAGGCTATAATTATATATGCTTTTCCCTGTGACATTTGCTGGGATATAGTGAGGCCAGGGCATTTTAAAAGACTCATTCAATATAACTAGCATTTCAATTAGTGTAAGCACATGAAGTAAACATTTTTTAAAAACAGCCTAGTCACTTGAACTCATACACATGGGACAATTTGATTTTTAATTTACTGCAGTTTTTTATTTTTTCAAAGGGTAGGAAGTCTGATTGAGTCCTAGCAGAGTATGCGTGTTAAAGCACGCTGAACTTCTCCCCATTTTCTCCTCAAAGCTGTAATATATTTTCCTTTCCACAGCTGAAGCTTCATGTTGCCACTTAATCTCTGTGCTGCTGCCCTTACCTGGGGACATTTTCACAAAGGAAATTTCCTACTGAGCAACACTGTTTCACTTAAGAAAGCTGCTTCTCTTTTGGTCCATCCCATCAACATTCCTGAGCATGGATTGGCAAAGGCACGAGTAATATTTTCAATGGCTTACACTTGCTCTTTAAAAGCAATCACAGAGAAATACGGTATTCATCTCATTCCTTTATTTCAGGGAACATCTAAAATAAATAAATAAATAAAATAAAGGCCTCCTTTGGGGGTGCACAGGTCCCAGCTACCCACTGAGAAGTAGGTCATTAAAGCAAGAGTCACATCTCGCTGTGTATTAGTGCAGCATCTCACACAACAGACCCCTGACCTTGCTCAGGGTGCTGGGCAGGAGGCGGCTGAGCTCTGCAGCAATAACAGCCATTGAGCCTTTAATAAGTTGTCTCAAATTACCAGAGGAGACATTAAGGAAAAAGACATTTAATTACAGTTCTCTGTTAGAGGGGGGAGGGGAAAGAAAAAGAAAAGCAAGGATCATTTTAATCCATCTCCCACAAGCATGGGAAAGGAAGGCCATTCTCCCTGTGCCATTTACCTCTCCTTTCTGTACCCTGGTGACCGAGGTCAAGGGGCAGCAGGAGAGGACACCAGTGGCTCCTGGAGAAGTAAAGTAGAAGGCTCAACTTTTCCAGCCCACTATTAAGGCAGTTATGATACAGCACTGGAAGGGTTGTCCTGCTTGGAGAAGGTCCCCTGTGTTCCTGCAGGCACCTGCTGGTTGCACAGCTCCAAGGGCAGCACATTTGTGAGAGGGCTCTAACACTTCTGGGCTTGTTGCAGGAGCCACAGGGAGAAATCGGCACTGAAGCTGAAGAGACAGGCTTGGGAAAAAGGTGAACCCTGAGCTTCCCCTGCAGGAAGCAGAGGCCTTGGTGGCTCACATGGTAAGAGGGACATGTCACCAAAGCGTCTGCTCAAAAGCACATGGGGAAGGCTTCTGCCATGGGAGTAGTAGCGGCGAGGAATGCTGGATTAGGACACCTTGTTGTTGAGTAACCCAACCAGGCTGAGTAAACTGGGCAGGTCTTTGGCCCCAGTTCTCCCCGAGACCTGGAGAAACACGAGGGCAGCACTCAAGAAGAAACCCAACATCTGCACTGCTATTTCTCTTCCCAATAATACTGTTGCAATACCAAAATGAAGTGTGATTACAAAAGCCAAGAGTATTTCTAAAAATAAAGAAATACCAGTAAATGCCTACATATGAAATGCAGCATTTTATCTAACATTCCAAATTGAACTAAACGCTGTGGTGCTCACTCTGCCGTTCCCAGAAAAAGCACGGTGCATCTCCAATTGATTTACTCTTATTACTCATTTTGTAGTGGGGTTTGCAAATTCCTCTCCCAGCACAGCACATAATTTTTCTCCATTGCTGACGAACAGCAGCAGGCTGACTCCGATAAATCCCACTTGGTCAGAATTGAGTATATCCATAGTCATTTGTCCTAACCGAGTGGGTGAAAACACTGCTGGCACTGCATTAGTGGGAGGCAATTTCAGTAGTTGCATTTATCCTTCCTTTACCCTCTTCCACAGATCCCAGAGTTTTCCCATTATTTCAGTTTTCCTCATCTTATGTGCCAAGCAATCCTCTCCAGGAGGAAAGGAGATTTGAATGCCATCATCTCTGGGAGGAAAATCACATTTAGTAAGGCTTAACCCAGACTCATCTGTTGTTCCCAAGGGGAAACAAGTACCCCTGTGCCTTTTCCTACCGCAATGGAAGGCACTTGGTTTGAGCTGGAACCCAACAGGTCCTGTGGTCAGGGTAGGATTTGTGAGGAGTATAGCAGCATGTTTGTGCCATCAGTTACTATACACTGACAAGTGTCCATAACATGACACTGCTGGGGCTGGCGTTTTCTGCCCAACATGAAAATTGTTGACCATGGGGCTCTAATTAATTAATCCCTGGCCATGCTCAATATTTGCTGACAAGACCCCCGAGTGAAGGTCCATGCTCCCTTCTCCTGGGCGTGGATAACCTTATCTCCCCCTCTTTTTTTTTCATTGAACTTGCAATAGGTGAGTACCAGAGATAAACAGGGGAGGAGGAGGAAGACAACATTTTAAATTAAACACCAAAGCTGACCTGCCTGGCGTGCCAAGGACACTCCTCTGTTGGCAAACCATTTTCCCAGGCAGTATGGGACAGCGCCGCAGGGAATGTAGATCCATTAACTGTGCCTCTTAGTTAAAGGTGACATCTAGAAAGCTCCTCACCGCAGAGGGAAGTGACATGCCTGCCTAACTGTGCTCCTCAGTATCCGCAGGAGTGGATACAAGGGCTGGAGTTTTGCTCATGCCCTTCCCAGAGGAGACTCAGCCCAGGTCCCTGACCTATGTACTGGTTTTGCTTCAAGATCCTGGTGGCCCCCAGGCCTCTGGAGGAAACCACGTGGTTTTTTGTCAGGGACACCTGGGGCCTTGCCTGGACTTTGCCAATTAGAGCAGAGTTGCAGAGACTGCAGAATTACTCACATTTCGTGTTCCATTTTTTCAGTTAGATTAGTTCAGGGATCAGAAAATGAATGAGCTTAGCTCGAGTCCCACAAGTCTGCTTTTCCTCCAGGCAGCTAAACACGCTGCTCGACTTGCTAGGCAAACATTTAATCACTTTCTGCACTCAGCATCCTCCCTCATGCTGGGAGGTGGGCTCTGGCCAGGTTCCTCCAACAGGCAAAGCAGCCACATGCATGTGCTTATTTCCCAAGCAAGTTGTGGCCGACGCACAAGGACAGACACAAAGAGAGGAAATCACCTTTTGTAAAGGATTAACCTTGTAAAGGGGATCAGGTTAAATGGGTTTCTTGACTTCCAGAGCATCTCCAATGGAGCTGTGAAACAGGAACCCATCTGATAACACACCTATCCAATAATTTATTCCAGGAAACATAGGGGAAGGGAGATTCACCTTCAAATGTTTCCAGTGCCAAATATCATGGGTTCAATTGGAGGGCATTTAAGTTCTCTAAAGTCCTCCTTTTCAGGAGAGCAGCAGAAACCTCATACTACTTGGTTTATCCAAAGTAAGACAGAAGTGTATCTGTCTCCTTATCAAGAGCCAGGCTGGAAGAAGTGCCTGATCATGGTCTTTAACCTAGCAGAAGGCAATGCAATGAGGTATACCAAGGAGAACACAAAGAAAAAAAAAGATGCTGGGCAAATTAAGGCAGCAAAGGTAACTTAAAATCGAAGCAACTTGCTTAGGGACCTTGTGAATTCATCACTGCTTGAAGTCAAACCTGGGCATCTTTCCAAGAGCTACGTTACAGCTCAAGAATAAATTACAGGTGTGACAGAGCTGGTGTTCTGGAAGCGCAGAGATATGATAAAGGCTGTGGAAACAGTCACATCAAGTGGATATCATTATGAATAAATTGTTATTCCTCACCTGATGGGAACTGCTGAAGTGTGTGGGAGAGGAAAGGGGAGAAAAGGATAATTAGGGCAAGCTCCCACAACTGCCTGTACCAATGGTTTGTGCTCCTGAGACATCAGCTCTAAAAGAAAACGGCACTGCTTGGTTTGGGAGGCTGGATGAGGTCTTTGAGGTAAATACCAACAGTGCTGGCCTTGGAAGAGCATTCCTCACTCAGTTACCAAATGCCAAACGTGCTCCACACGCACCATCTGCTGCCTCTGCTGTCCTGCTAACCTGGGCAAATGGGGATCTGCTTTATGCCTCTGCCCTCACAGGGCAGGTTGAGCTGGCATCCAACAGCTGGAATCTACCACGGTACATCAGAAGGCAACTGCAGGTTTAAAACCCATTCCTGGGTTTTCAGCCTTAAAAACTTACAATTCATCCCACTTGATCATTTATCACTAGACATGTGGGTCCTTCATGCACCCCAGCACAGCTTGTGCCTCCCCCTCAAATTATATTCATCTAGACTTTTCTTCAGATAAATCCCCCAAATAAATCATTAGTTATTCATAATTTATTGAAGCAGTTCCCAATCCTTTGGAATGGGTATTGCTTGGGCTGTCATCTGACAAGATTAATCACTTTTCAGAGCCACTGGGAACACCTTCTCCATCCTTGCCTCCTCAGAGCTTTGCCGACTGTGGCAAAGTACGGGCTGGAGGTGCCACCTGGCACTCCTGCATCGCACACAGGCTGTTGAGAAACAGTTTTCTGTAGACAGATAACCAAACTCAAAGTTTCACAGCAATAAAGAATGCGGCACATCTGTCACTCAGCTCTGCTAATGATTAATTCCCTTTGCTGCCTCATTTACAGGACTTTGTCAAGAGATAATTTCTATCCCTACCACAGAGTCTGGGCTGAAGCCCCCACCTCTCCACTCTCCTTGGCCAGAAACCACCTCCTGCAAAAATAAATCCTGTCAGTTCAGGGCTCTGAGCAAAAAACTCCCTGCCCCAGGGGCAGAGCCTACACTCAGTGTCTCCTTTCCATGCCCCAAGAACTTGCACGGCTTCCCTCCATCCCCTCACTGTTCCTGCCACTGCCCTCCTTCAGCCTCTGCCTCACCACTGGACAGGAGGTGCCAGTAGATTTCAGCATCTTTGAATGGTCAAAGCAATAAAACATGCCAAGTTTGCCACACAAAGTTGTTGCATCTTTTTTTTTTGTGTTCTCCTTGGTATACCTCATTGCATTGCCTTCTGCTAGGTTAAAGACCATGATCAGGCACTTCTTCCAGCCTGGTTCTTTGCCACACAGAGTTTGCCACCTCCTTAAAAGACACATCCACAAGGACACATCCATGCCCTTTCCTCCCATAGAGTCTACAGTTTCTTCCCCAGCTTCTGCTGTAGGCACTATTTAAGACAGCAGCACACACGCACTGCCCAGCTTCCAGCCACAAACCCATGGCTTCCAAAGGCTCCTGCAAGCATTAATCAGGACACAGTTTTCACGTACTAATTTACTTAAATGACATGTTACTTTGTCTTCACATCCAAGACACTTAAACAGCTGAAGAGAAATCACAAACCGAATCTCAAAGGAATAATTAGTATACAAAAAATAAACCAAGCCAAGCTAAAGCCACCCAGGCAAGTGGCCCTTGGGGTCTGCCTACAAAACAACTCATTTAGAACAACACAGTCACACATTGAAGAAATTTGGACAGTGTTCTCCAAAGCTCCAGCCATTCTAGGGGAACAACCTGCTATAAAAGGCTGTCGTGAAAACTTGGAACCTGTGATGTGCAGCCAGACTCAGCAGGGAAAACAAACCATCCTTTTCATCCATTACTCAGGAATGGCCTTAGAGATGGGACCATGGCAGCAGTCCCAAGCCCAACTCCCCCACAGACTGTGATGGTGCTTCCACTGTTCCCAGTGTAGGTTCCATTGCATTGATTTCTAGACGCCCACGCTAGTCTGTAACTGGAGGACAGCCCAACAATCTTGTTGCTGTGTATAATATCAAGACATTCTTCTTGTGCTCTCCAGCTTTCCTCTGTGCTGTCACTGTGCCTGGTTAGGAGTTTCCAGAAAAAAAACTGCTAAAAATACCACCCTTGCCAGGGAGCAAGCCAACACCAAGGGCAGTATCCTTCTAGCATCGGGGAGCTTCAACCTTCAGACAGTAAGTCCACACTGACATCTTTTTCCAGAAGTTTCTAGCATCCAGCCAAGGATCCATTTCTCCAGCCTGCAACAGGACCTCAGCCTCTGTAATGTTCCTCCAACAGGGACACACTCACAGCCACACACAGCTCAAGGCAGCCTCTCCCCACCAGCATCGACTTTTCATAGGGCTTGTCTTGCACAAACCAAAAATAACCCTTTGCTAAGAGACAACATCCACCACAAACCTCTCATACAATACCTCGTTTGAGCACACTTCCTAAAATGCTGTTCTGGAGCCTTTGGTAGCCAAGGATCACAAGGACCTTCCTTAGGTATGTAATTGCTCTTCTACACCAGTGAGACATTAACTGAGGGTTTTACCTCCTAAACCCCACCGGTTGGCAATCCAAGTCCTAACTTGTCATTATTCTAGGACTGACTAATCCATAGGAAGGACACATCCTAACACTTCCCATCTGCAGACATTAGATGACATGACTCTCTACTCTGAGCTGATGGGTGACTTAACTTGGCTTAGGTTTCACAGAGATTAGCAGGAATTATAGTTTTGCTCCACCTCCATGAGCATGTTAACAATCCGCAGCAGCTCCGTGAATCCCCCCAAGTGACCAGCAATTGTTTGAAGCCTTTAGTAGGCTCTGAATTTTTAAACAAAGACATATTCCCCAGAGGGCTTACAGGCCATTAAGTAAACATTAAACTTTTTAGCAAAATGTAAAAACATTGAAAACCTTCTCAATTACTCAGCTTCCATTTATACAGCATTGTGACCTCTCCATCCCAAGAGGCTGTAGAAACAAGACTGAGTTACTAAATGAAAAAATGCACCTTTACATGAAAAACAGAGATAACTCCACTGCTTTTTGACAATCTTTAAATGCAAGAACAGCAACAAAAATTATATAAACCCTCGTTGCTTCATTTCACAGATTAATTTTTCCTTTCATACCACAGCAAAACATTGCAGAAGGACAGAAAACTCGACCACATTCACCAGCCTCTTGTTAACACAATTACTCACAAAATCCTTGAGATTAACCAGTTTGATCAGGGAATTACCATCTCCAGCGGACGAAGGAAAAAGCAAAGAGTTCCATGAATGCAAGATAACGTCCTCCTCCATGACCTCAAAAAGGGTTCACCAACCAACAAGGAAGCAATTTGAGGTGTTGGATGCTCTCTACAGTCGATAAAGCATTGCCTAAATCTTGCTGCTTCTCGCAGCACAATGACAAGTCCCTTCATTAGCAAGGCACGTCCTTCCTTGTCAAGCTTCTGCTTGGCCCCGACACTAATGAGAGGCTGACGGGTAATCATTTAAAACTGCATTTGCTCTAACGCTATGAAGTTATTTACTATCCCCCTGGTCCAGCTCTTACTGCAGACTACGTAAAGGCACCTAACAAGGCTTGGATTAGGCTCCTCACTACAACCCCTCATGTGGGGGGCTTGTGGTTTAAGGCACTAATACAAAAATATCTTGGGAAATCCAGCAGAAGTCAGGGAGTCATATGCAATTTTTATTTATATATATATGCATATGAAAATCAAGTTTTCTCCTCTCATTGCATGAGATTTTCTCTGCACCTCCAGAGCCAGGCTGGCAGGAGAGTACTCAGTGTATTTCTCATTATGGAGGCTGTAGGCAGCACACATTTGGGGGCGGTGAAGATGCAAGTCAGTTGATAGTTATTTGTTATGGATCTTTTTCTTGACACTGAATTCTGAACCGCAAATCTGGAGCCCTGGGCAGATCCCAGTACTCACTGCTAACAATGTACTAAAATAAAACCAGGAGGAGGAGAAGTTATCCATCCGTGCCTTGGGCTAAAGGCATTGTTCGTAACAAATTGCTCCACTAGTTTATCTTCCTTGTGTGCATGGCACAATTCTCTTAAATTATTTTTCTGCTGCTAAATCCCACTGTGGTTCTGGGTCACTCACTGAAAGTCAAAGCAAGAGGCTGCTTGTGATGGAGCGCAGGCACAGGGTATTGTTTTCTTCCTGAGCAGGGCACAGCACTGAACCCACAACCTCCAGTGATTAATTGCAGAAACTGAAATCTTTATACAAATAATTTTAAAGGATAATTTGTTTAAGCTTAAAAGTTATCTTCTCAGAATATTTGTACCAGTGAGAATTGACCGTACAACGGGGAGAACCAGTCATGCAGCAAAAGGGAATTAGCTTAAAAGAGAACATCCAACTGACTGCTTTGGGTTTGGCTTATTAATCGTTGTTTTCAATTTATTTTTTTAGGGAAGAATATTAACAGCACAACGTACTTATAAGAGACACAAAGTTACCGCTGGCATCAGAAAACCTGTCCCTGAAGTTGTACTGGACAGGCTAAAAATGGTAGAAAATATAAAAGTATAACACTTTCAGCATTAGTGACACTTCTTCACAGGATGGCATCTCTTACCTGAGCTGTCTCTTGAAGACAAGTGGGACACAGGGCCCAAAGGAATGGAAATTGGGCCCAGTGAGGTTCCCCATACAACACAGACACATTTCTAGAGTACTTAAAAGGTTACCAAGACACAGGGGGGCTAGTTCTGTAATCAGGGGTATATTTCAACCAGCAATGAAAATCTGGGATCTTGAGGAGGACATACTTGTTTAGGAGTTCCAGAAGTTTGCAGCTGCCCCAGATTTTCCACTGTATCTTGTGTCAGGAAATGAGTTTAATCCTCCTTCTTGAGGAAAGAGCACAGGACAGGAGTAAGGACCCTTCCTACAGGAAAGCAGGACAAGTGATTCAGGTATCAGTGATGGAGATAAGTCTGTAGGATGTGCCATGCTGGGGAAACACAACATCTGAAATGGAAATAACTAGAATCTTTCAAACCAATTCTTCCCACAAGGAACCCACTTCTTATATGAGGAAAAAGAAAACATAAGCCAATACAAAATCCTCAAAGCAACACAGCTAGTGCTCCCATGAACACCCTTCTTGAACCTCCCTGCACCAGTAGTGATGTTCTGAGTCTGGCACATGGAAAATGAACAGTTACTGCATCCCAGTGGCAAGTGTCCTGGCTGTTGTGGGCTGTGGATTGTACAAAATATCCCACAGGGACTTTCCAAAGCATTGGTATGAGACATCAACATTTCTTTGTCCAGCTGAAAGTCCCTTGTCCCCTCCTGAGGTTAAGGTCAGGCAGCCATGGCACCAGTTAATGGTTAATGCCCAGCTTCCACAACTGAGACAGAGCCCTAGGCTCTACCTTCATCTATAATAAGGAAAGGAAAAAGCACTTCCAGCATGTAATACATTAGATCAGTTCTCAACATCTAATTTAGGATTAAATTAATTATACCCTAGAAAAGCTTATTTCTCTCTAAGGGATTCTGGACAGCGAGCTCAGGCAGTGATATCCTTATCCACTGATGAATCCTGCACCTTGTGAGAGGCTAGACAGGTACACGTCTCTCTCCAGCAAACCCACTGCACCCATTCTTCTGTTTCATTAATTCATCTAATTCGCTTTTCCATCATGGCTTATTCTAAACCTTGAATATGCAAGGCAGCATCAAAAAGCCTGCAGCTGCCTAGATCTCCTATTCATCTTTTTCTTTTAGAAATCACTTCAGTTTTGTCACACACAGAGTCTCATCTTCCATTTCAAAAGCTTATTCAGGTCTTGCTAAGCCACACAGTCTCATAAGCTAGGTGTCAGACAAATTATGTCTGTTCCCCCCAAGTGTGCAGGTAGGGAGAAGCACCTCCCAGTTCATATGTGCATGTTTTATTTCCATCATTCCACACACTTTCTCCTGTTGCAAACTACCTTTGTGAAAACTAAGCATGTGTCCAGAATCAGAACAAACACCTCATCCCTCACTCACCCTCTTCTCCAGCTGGATGCAAGCAGAAGTGAGCATGATGTGTCAGTTCTCTTACTCCCACTTCCCAATCTCCCCAGTGTAAATTTCTTGACTGGTCAATGTTTTCCCACATGTCAGAAATCCCTGCCCTTCTCAGGCTAGACCTGCAGTCTTTCTCCATGCAAACTTCTCCCCTTCTAGCAGGGGAAACTTCAAGGTGATTTCTCTACCTTCTGTCAAAGTTCAGACCTCCCACATGCTACTGCCCTCAAGAATTCCCTTCTTGATGACTTCAGAAACTAGTTCCCTGACTACTTTACAGTGATTCTCTCCTTAGCCCTTCTGCAGCAAAAGAAAACAATTTCTCTGCCCCTGTCAGCAGGAGTGTTTTGGTTTTGCTTTTGTTTGTTTGGGTCTGTTTGTTGTTACATACACATTTTGTTGACTGTTTCAAAGCAAGATTAGCAGTTACATTTGCTCTTATTATCTCGAAGACTATATGGGTGGATAAGCCAGAGCATGGTTTGGAGGACAACGATATAATGGGTTTCATAGTCCATTTTCTTTCTCAACCATCACACTGCATCTTTCAACACTTGAAGATGGTTTATGAAATGAAATCCAAGCTTATACTGTTATTTCATAAAGCTGATACTTGGGGATTTGATTAAGATCTCAGCACACAAAGAGCACCAACACTGAACTCTTCCCTTTCAGCCTGAACTGGAGCTTGTACTGCATCCTGTGAGGCAGATCCTGCCCTGTGGGAGAAGTATTCTGTGCTGCTGTGTTGCTTACACGCCACAGGATGGAACAGACTTGAAGACACACATGTGCTTTGGAAAACAAGGTTTCCCCACATACACATTTCCATTCTTAGGTAAGATCCAAAGCTTAGTTAAGGCCAAACCTCAAAGTCCAAACAACAGAAGTTGCTGGAGTGCTGATGCCTTAAGACTTCAACACTGGAAATTACCTGATTCCAATTTGTTTATGTAGGATAGATAATAAGGAATACTGATAAAAGCATTAATTCACCACCACATTCCCATTTACAAATACATGCCACTACTAGGTAAAAACGTAGCACTCGTGTTTTCAAAAACAGTAGTATTACCACTACTTTACCTTTGCTTCTGGACTCCTCATTAGACTCCTAGGGTACATGTTTGGGCCTGAAAAATCCCCGTTTCCTCACCTCTTTATGTTCCCTGATTGAAAGGAGAGGAAGTTCCTTCTTTTTCATACATTTCTCTTTGTTTTACTTTGGGGTCGGGGGGCACCTGGGCAAGAAGGGCTGGTTTGTATTGAAAGTTTAAGGGCTGAAGGAACCTCGAGTCAAACAACTCCCCTAAGAGAGCAAGTCACTACCTACAATATTGGTACCATATTCTCTACCAGCAGGAAAATTACAAGGATGCTTTCCAGTAAGGAAACACCTTCACCTCTTAAAAATGCTGTCTGTTCTTCCAAAACCCCAACCCCAGCTCCCTCCCCACCCCTTTGCTTTACAACATAGAGAGCCATGACTGATTCCTGCCCTCCATACACTGCAGCGCTGGAAGCCACCACAGTATCCTGATGTCTTAGTTCTGCTGCAGAGAACTTCTTGTCACCCATCCTGCACTAATACCCAGGCTCACAGAGCACTGTTGGTACCTGCCTGTTGAGTGCAACAAGGCAAGGCAGAGCAGTTTTCCCCAAACTGCCCTATGAAGTCTTGTCTGTACTTCTGCATTTAGTGCTTAGTAGCACCCAGCACATGAAGAGACAAAACATGACCTTCCTGAAAATGATGAAGCGCAAAATTTCCCACCCTTTGGGGAATCTTCAAAAGCAACATCTATCCGCTGCTAAGCTTTGAGGGCAAGGGTTGTCTTTTTCTATGTATTTTAAATGTATTTCTTTCATTGTAGGGCAAAGATGAAAATCTTGTTACCTTGAACAGCCAAGTGCTCTTTGCACACAGCAGAGGAAGCAGTTTATTCTTCAGGTCCTCTTTATATTACAGCTACGTTCCATCCATATCCTATGAGCCAGGCTTCTGCTCTATCCCCTCAGAACCAGCCATCACTCCAATCCCAACACTTCCCAAATACGAGAGCAGCTGCCTGGAAGGTGGCCAGGGAAAGGAACGTGCCGTCCCCTCCACCAGAAAAGGAGCAGCCGCCTCTCCAGGGCCACTGGTGGGAATCACGACAGGCAGCTCCAGTAGGCAGCACCGTACTAAGGGCTGCTGGAGTTGCCCAAGAGCCCAGGACTCCGGCTCCTGAGTCCAGGGAACCCGTGCTCTGATGAGACCTCCACACAGACACTGCAATACAGGAAGGGGCAAACCCTGGTCGCGTCTCCTGACCAGTATTTGAAAGGTGAGGGTGTAAATTAACCATCAGAACCACACTTTATGTCAATAACATTTTACTACATATTTTATTACATCAATGGCTTGAAAAAATTTTATTTGATGTCAGCAAACATTGGAAATCATAGAAAAATGAATTATGTAGAATTTCACAAAGGAATTTACCCCACTATAATTCCTCATACAGTAAAATAATCCAAAACCAAATGTTACTTTTCAGTGGCTAAGCAATTTTATAATGCTATGAACGTTCATCACAGTAAGTGTGCTGAATAATAGAAAACAGGCAAAAAAGACATTTAAAATATTACTTACAACAGCATTATTACAACATACTTTCTTTAAAATCCCAACGAGTATTTTATCACTTCAAAAGCTATACAGCATTTCCATTATATTTGCAAACTTAACCTTATACATCTTTTAAAATCTTGAAAAAACTTCTTTTAAGCAATCTATAAGCAGTTAACAAAATTGATAAAATCTACATAATGGAATACTATACACTCCAGTATAAATTTTATTTTAGGAGAATATGAATGTAAACACTCATTATTATACAACATGCATAGACTATACTGACCTTCCATCTTCAGAACTGTAACTTTCACTGCAATTGTGCTTTACTATCAACAGGAAAAGCTGCATTAATCCAGGGAGTGGCAGAAAGTATTTGCTTTAGGGGCATTGCACAAGATCACTAGATTTTTACTCGCTGAAGACAAGCTGGAGCTAATAAAATAATTTTTCTCTTTTTTTGTAGGGAGTAAGTATCAGGCCACTCAGGGCTCAGTGGGCTGTGCACAACTTTATACCAATTGGAAAAACACACATTATCAAAAAAAAAAAAAATCTCTTATGGTATTTTTGCATTTATTTCATTGACTTGGAGATTTTTGTTCACAAATCCAGTGATCAAGTTAGTGTAATGCACTGTTTGGCTCATATTTGGTGTGCAAGAATACCAACAGCATATTAGCGATTTCATAGAATAAAAACTGAACTTTAAAGTGACAATGAGCATATTTTAATACATAATGTTTCTGATGTGTTTGTACAGGAAAGAAAAACGTTTGTCAGGACACTGCTTTAAGAGAGTATGAGTTTCACTCATTTTAACTATTAAAAAAGTGTTCTAGTGGATATTCATGGGGTCTTCCTGGTTGCAAACTTGTAAAAATAGATTAAGAAATCATCATCCCCATTGGTATTAGAGATATTGAGACACAACCATTGTGGCTGCGTTACCAGTTATGGCTACTATGGTCTTAAGCATCTGATTGTACATTGTTGCTATACTGTTAAGCACAACTGAGGCGTGTATTTTTTTCCCTTGGTTATAAGATTATATTACAAAAATTGATCACTGTTTCAAACCAGTTAAACACGAATATTCAAGTAACAAGGTTGTTTTAATGGATAAGTGAAAAAAGAAGTTACCTAGCACTTTACACAACTACATAAAAATTAAATAGAACAAATGAAATTTGTTTATGCATATGCAATACACTTTTATATCTTTAAGATTTCTAAAACTAAAACTTAAACTATCATTTTCTTTAACGATACCATATTTTGCACAATAACTTATACTTAGGAGAAATAATTTCCCATTTTCCACAAAATATATATAATTATGACATTCACATTGATAGTTTAAGAAACAAAATTTAAGTGAATATTCTATCTTATGCAGTTATCTTTGTGGACCCTTCTAGTCAGAATGCAACCAGTTGATGTTTCTAATGCTTGACCCATTCAGAAAAAGAAAGAGGGTCTTCACCTAAACAAGATGAAACCATTTCAAAAGCTAAAATTATTTTATCGCATTTAAAAACATAGTTCAAGAGAATGTAAAAAAACTAAACATTTAAAATACAGTGCTATTATATTGCATGTATCAACTACAATAAGATAGCAGTCAAGTGAAAAGTAATTAAACAACTTTTTTCTTCCTAATATCACGAATTATACACGTTTCCCCCTACTCCTTGGGGATGAAGCCAAAACACAACTTTTCTGATCATAAGATGGACAGATTTGAGGGTAAAAATCAATGGAAAGTCCTCACAGGTAACTAACTCTCCAGCAGAAGCCTCTCCTGATGAGTCCCCAGCTGGGACGCAGGTTCCCACAACGCTCCCACACTGGCAAGGACCTGCCTCCATGCATTGGTACCAGCAGGAGGTACAGCATTAGAGTGTTTCTAATGAGCAGCATTGCTTTACACAACTGTCAACTGGATTCACAGTGCTATTTGCCCGGTCTTTAATCCTAATTCACACACTGACTAACAACTCCTTTCCCACAGGAGGCTCCCAGCTCCAACTGGTACAGGTCTGAAGGAACATCTGAACCACCATCAGAGCTGCCAGCTCACAGCAACAGCTGTAGAGACACAGACACCAATACAGAGGATTCCACCCTCCCATCACCTCACAGGATCTCTCTGGAGCTACTAGAATGGAACTGCTCAGAAACAGCTGCCATGTCTCTGAAACAGGGCCTTTCTGGGCTCCACGCTCCCGCCTGCCCTAGGGAATCCCTACCTGCTCTGTGCCTGTGTGCCATTGCTCAGTTTCTGACATTGAATTACTTTCCTCACACAAGGCCTTTCCTTGGGCTGTGTCTGCACGGCAGGAGGTGCACCCAGCTGGCTCTATTACCCAGCTGGCATCAGCCTGTCTAACGTGGGTACAGAGAGCAGAGCCACTACAGCACACAGCATGGCACAGCCCAGCAGGCAAACATCAGCACCAAGTTCGGGGCTCAGCTCTGAGCTGCAGCACCTCAGCTGCAGGCCAGGCCATGGACTAGCTCATTTCAGGTTTTGTTGGGAAAGGCTGGTGCTGTACATCGCTGCGTGCCATCTTGGCTTGAACCCTCTGCAGACCAAGAGAGGCAAGGAAGGTCTTTTTTTTTTCACCTGCAAAGACACCTGGTGGTTTCTTCCAACATCATTAAATTAACCATTTTTAAATGCTTTGTGACTAGTGTTATTTTGCAGCTTTCCACTGGACAAGAAGTAATAATGCTGCTTCCAGCTTCTCTGAACACTGTCTGCTCAGCAGTCAGCAACTATCTTGTTCAAGGTGCAAAGTCCTCATACGGGACTTCCAAGAACAGCTCCAGTTCAAGCCAGGTAAACAGGCCACAGCACAGGTCAGCCGAACAGAGGGCTGGGATTTCAAAGCTGCATGCACCAAGTATTTGGAAAAGCACCTCTTAGATTTTAAATTGCATATTTTGGTTCTGAACACGAAAGCGATGTGTGCTTCAGGAGGGTTAAAATGGCCAATGAAAATTAACCCAGTTCTTCTCCATTGAACTTCCAAGAGACCAAAAACTCTTGAAGGTTGAATTTTGTGCTCCAACCCTCATCCAGACTTCCAGTGCGAGAAGCAGTTTGATGTCTTTGGCAAACAGCGCTCTGAAGAGAAATGAGACACTGGGACAGAAAGTGACCTATGGTAGCCAAATGTAAAAAGGCACATATTCCCCGAAAGAGAGGCACCAGAGAAAGTTGTTTTGACTTAATCCCACAGAGGATCAGGAAAAAGAAAGTTGTGTAGCACTCATTTAACAAGTTACAATGCAAATGCTGAATGCCAGGGGTTAAATAGCGTATCAAACAGTTTCAGGTTACGTATTCCCTTTTGCACTAAATAAAAGCCATTAAAATATACAGGAATAAAATGCTCAATTAGGGAGCTTTCTATGAAGCAAGAACACACAAATACAGTGGAAGGAATTGCACAAACCAGAAGTGTAATGAGTTACATCTAAAACCTTGGACTGACCAAACCTTAGAAATTACATTTCCTATCACTTTGCATTATTCAAGATTGCTTGTTAACACATCCTGTCATGGCAGAACAAACCTGACACTGCTGGCATGTGCACAGGCCTCTCCTTTATAGAAAGCTCACTAATAATAGTGTCATCGTAAGAATACACAGGAAGCGGAGACCACAAGGCCATGCAGCAATACATACTTATACCCTATGGACCAAGTATTATAAGAACTCCTAAACGTGTACAGTGACTGTGGGGCTGCTAAGGAGCTCCTTGTTTTGCAGGTTGGTCAAAATTTATAGACAGGTGTTACTGGTTCTAGAAGTCCCCATGCTTAAGCATGATGTTGATGAAATGGAGAGCTGAGCTACCTGGGTGCTTTTGAAAGAAAGTGGAGGCAGTATGGAGGAATGAGGGGAGATTAAGGCAGATGTAGCACAGGACTGGAAGCGTTTGCCTTTTTTTTGGTAATAGCTGCTTGTCCACAGATATGATGCAGATGGCTGTCTGAGGTTTGCTAATACCTGATATCCTGGATAACACAGTAGTCAACACAAATTGTTCTAGGCTACAGCACCTTCTCACGAAGCAGATGCATATCTGACATCAAGAACAGAAGTAGCCTGCAGGGAAGGGCAAAGAGGGGAGAAAAAAGAAGATGTTTAGTTTAAAATGAGTACACATAGGCTTTCTTGTATCTCCAAACTTCACCCCAGATCTATGGTACCGAAAGTGACAAAAAGGAAAAGCCTGGCACACAGGAAGAACTGCAGCAGCGTTCCCTATTCTGAGGCACACTGGGATTTCTTGTTGGCAACGTAAACGTACAGGAATTAAGACTGGAGTTGAGGCTGTTTTATAATCAACAGCCTCGCCTCCCCCTTCAAAAAAGGGAACGGTGGCCACTTGCTATAGAAAAGCCCAGAGCCCCCAGAGGGTTGATGAAGCTTTCACTAGGCTGGTGGCCAAACAGCCAAGGCATGCCAAGGAAGAAAGCACACCAGGGACTTCTGCATTAGGCAAGCAAAGTCTTCTCCTGGCTACTGCAGAGTCCACCTGACTTGACCAGACATCACCTGTGCAAGTGACCCCAAGTGCAGGCATCAGCCACACCATACTGCGCAGCTCAGGAGGGACCAGGAAAACTACCCCCAGCCCACACAGATCACTTATGTGATAATACCAGTGATGTTCCACTTTGCCCCCAGAACTGCTGAGACAGGCATCCTGCCAGCACTGTGCTTATGTTACCTCCAAAGGCAGGAGCACCAAATTCATAGCCATTCTGAGAGGCCAGGTTTGATGTGCTCAGAGAGCATAGTGACCACTAGATTTCCACAGTGGGACAGCTTTTTGTCCCTTCCATATGCGCTTTCATGAAAAGCTGCAGGCTTGCTAGTTAAAATCTCCTCCATGCTGCCAGCACCTCCCTCCTCCTAGCTGTGACACACCAGTTCTCCTACTGTCCAGAACAGGCTTCATCAAGATCCACAAGGCACACGGTGCTAGGCATATGCAGTCTGTCACAGCTGGCAGCTCACTGCCACTCTGCCTGGCTCCTGTCTGTGTCAGCCTCATGCAGGCAGGCTCTGCCCTCATCCCCACTGTACTGCAGGGCACTGACTCTCACAACAGCTGCTATTTCTCCAGGCTTTGCAACCATTTCCACCAGATTATTGTTTTGGTCCAGTTCCCACCACTCAGCAGTTGCTCTGTTCCAGACTGGGCACTTTCCATCACTAGTTTGGAGATCACAACTGCTGGTCTAGCAGTAATTTCACCAGACTTTGCTGTCATGCCTCGACTCTCTCTGCTCCTCCCCTGCTAACTCATTTTTGGGATCCTCATTGTTCCAGTATCCACACTTGGCCACATCAGCCCACTTCATTTTTTTTCCTGTGTCAAGTGAGACTCCTCTGTTTTGACCTCAGCTTTCAGGATCAAGGAATTTGAAGTTAGGAAGAATCTCAGAGGGCTCAGAGAAGAAAAGCTCTGCATGGCCAACAGGTACAACTACTGGTCACAGGAAAAGGCAGTGACGTGAGCCACCTATCTTTCAAATTGGTGGCTACACACAGTAGTATTGCTTCTTGCCTTTACTTCTCCATCCTGGAAGAATGGGACAATTTCACTCAGACCCTTCCAAGAAGGCAAGTTTTCAGATTTTGGTTTTATCTGTCATACCTTTGGATGTAGTTCCCAAATATAAGCACCTCTAAATTACATGCTATTAGAATTTGTAAAGCAGCGGCATTCTGCTTTATGAATATCTGAAGGACAAAGTACAAGCGACCTAACCCTAATCAGACCAACAAAAATATGCAGTACACTGGGAAGTCTTTAGTCCATGCAAGACCAAAATTTGCCTTACACTGTTGACTGTGCTTGCATTTTGAAGATACAGCTTTTGCACCAAGCTGTCTTAAAAATTAGGCCAAAGGAAGTCCTTGATCAGACATTTTTCACACACATACCTCTACTGAGGTTTTCTTTTGCAAAACTGTGTTAATACTACATTTTGTAGCTCACTTTCATATTTAAACATTCTACAGTCTCTTAGTTAACTTTAAACATACACAGCTTTTGGAGAAGTGTTAACTTCATGAAGCTCCATCAAGGAAAGACCATTTCTAGAATGTCTGTCTTCACAAACTGCTGTAAAAAAAAATCAAGGAAACTTTGCCTTCAGGTAATTCCAGAGTGAACAGTTTCACACACCCATCTTGTTTATAGCTTTCTTCCCTTCCCTCGAGTGAAGCCACTCAAATATTAAAAAAAGAGCAAGTTTTGGCTCAGAGGACTGTACAGTCCCACAAAGCCAAACCTAGAACAGCTGGGAGTACTGAGTGCAGGAAAAACATCCAAGTGAGATAAAGATGTATGGGGTTTCAGCAGCAAGAAGCATTAAACCATCTGTGTTCTGATGAGATACAGATACTGTCAGAGGGCTGCAAACTGACTGTCCTCTTTTCACTTTCATACATGTCTGGAATTCCCAATTCCCAAAATCAGTACTGGAATCTGTATATCCAGAGGAACTGAAATACACTCAGACTGAAGATTGTCAAAAATGGCTTTTGCAAAGACTGTGTGTATAGATATGTGTGTGTATGTATATATATATACATACACACACATATCTATCTGAACTGAGCTCAGATTGGGAATTTTACGGGATTTACCTCATCTTCCTCTTCAGACATCTTAGTGGAATTCTCAGGGGATTTTACAGGTTTCTGGCTATTGGTTCCATTTGTCTCCTCTTTGCCATGCTCTGCCTCCCACTCCTGTAGAACTTCATCTATGTTGAAACGACGTCGATAATTTACAAAAAAGTTTTTCACTTGCACCACAGATTTGTTTCCAATCACATCAGAGATTGCCTGAAAGTCTCGGCCGTATTTTCTGATTGCTAAAAGCAACAAAAAGAAAAACAAAAGCAAAGTGTTATTTCCACTAAGACCACAAATCAGGCTCAAGTCACATCATAAGGATCCAAAGCTGAACTTCTGTCAAGGTTTCAAGCCTTTTTCAGATTAATTCAGGAAAAAAAAAAAAAAGTCTAAATGGGTAAGAGACACAGCTAAGACTAGCCCTGGAGAAGAAAAGAAAACAAAGGTGTAGTAAAAGATGGGCAGAGTCAAATCTACAAGACCTGTGTAAATCTGCCTGTACTACTTCAGAAGTTACACAGAAAGAGAGCATAGCAGTGACTCCAGTAGAGTCACTTTCTGAAAGCTTGGACAAGCGTATATTATTTGCAAACATTCATATGATGCAATTTATACTGCCCAGGGAGGGGAAGGGGGAATTTATATTTCCTTGTTCATATACAGTTTTTGGACATGAGGACACAGCAATGTCAAAGTCCTTCATGTGACACTGAAAGGAAACTCAACCCTGAAATCCAGACTTTTGACTATACAAATAAACTTTTAGTGCCATACCTTGCACAGCAAGAAGCTGTTCATCTGTGGTCCAACGTGCATTAAATTTCTGGACGACCTAGACAGCAAAAAAAAAAAAATTAGGTAACTTCATTTATATATCTTCAATTATATCTGAGCTCATAAAAACCTCTCACAAGTGCAACAAAGAATTGTTAGTGGAAGTATATAATTCCTTTAACAGCAATGATGTTTTCAGCATAAAGAACTGCATATGGCATCCATGCAGTTAACTGTGACATACACTATGCCTGTAAGTCACGGTAACACAAGAAGATAGGTCTGAGCAAATAACTAAGAGCCACACACTCTTCCAAAGTACCTACTTGTTTTTATCACAGACACCTTCTGTAATCTTGGCCAAATAATTTCCAGCATGAGGTACCAGTATTGGACGGAAAAATGCAAAAATGCCACAAGAAAGACGGGCCATTAACATCCTCTCCCACGTTTCTCAGCATTTACAGCAAAGCAGCTACTTCTCTCTCAAGGGCATATAGATATAACACCGACAAAATATGATCTGGGATACCTGCACTTCTGCTAGAAACAACTTCCACAAGTTTCATCTTAAATCTTGCTCTTACTTCCCATTTCCATTACACATCAGTGATTATGGTAACAGACTGGAATTACACTGACAACCAGTAGGACACTGGTCCTAGTTTACTGGAAATCAATAGCCCTGGCATGTAAGCTTAGATTAGCACTTATCTTCACAATAAACAATGGTCAGAAAATGATCTTACCTCTGGAAGTCTGTATTGTTCTATACCACCTTCAAGTTTTTCTTTGAGCGCGCTGTTTGTCTGTTTGATATTCTGAATCTGAAAAGAAAGTGTCATTCCTTTAACAAGATTTAAAACATAGTTTGGGACAAGTCTTTTTTTAGCAGCCTCGGCAGGAACTCCATAAAGTTCAGCCTTCCAGCTTTTCTCACAGCCTTCCTTTTCCAAAAAGGAAGCCTGTTATACTGGAATGCAGGAGCAGCTGGTGAATTGGGAGATCCCATTTAATTTATTCTCTGTAGCCTGTGAGTTATTTGGAACAAGAACTGCCCCAACTTCAAGGTCTGTATAAAGACCAGCATAAGAAGAAAGACCCTGTTTGCAGCAAGTAATGAATCAAAGACTGCTAGAGAGCTCCACTTCTCCCAGAGTGCCAAAAAAAAAGGCTTCAGGCCAAAATACCAATTCTATTAAGTTTAATAAAGAGCTTGAGAGAGATCTCTGCTTTAGAAAGAGTGAAAATGCTCAGATCTAGGCAACAGACTCATGCAGTAAACCTGTCTTTAATCACAGATATTTGAAAAACACTTGTTTAAAAGGCCGATCCATGAGGGAAGCAAAAGGTATGTAGGAAAGCTTGTATGATGCCTAAGAAAGACTAAACCAAACATATCTGCCTCTTCTAAAAGTACCATAAGAAAAGGCAAAGAAAACCAGCTGCTGCAGATGGGAACTAGATACTACTGAAAACAATGCCACCTGATGAAAGTTCACAGCTAAAACCAAAGGAACTCTGAACTGCAAGAAAAAGCAAGTGCCAGTGTTCCCAGTCCCCACTATAAACTTCTTCTTGTTTCACTTGAGGTATAAAAGTAGGCTTACCCATAGAACTAAAACATAAGAGATGTAAAACCCAGGGCTGCATTAGTTCAAGACTAGCGGCTTGTCAACTAAGCCACGTAACAACGCACATCATCACTGCCAAGCTACCAGTTCCTGCCAACACTGCAGACTGCAACAGGCACTACCACCAAAACCAGCCCACCCATATCCCATCCATACCTGTCGTTTGATTGAGACTAATTCCATGTCCAGTTGTCTGAGTACAGTGGTAGCAGCTGTTGCATTGGCAGAAACAGCCTCCACATCTTCCTGGGAAAGGAACATTCCTTTGGGAGGTTTCCTCTTTGCTCTGTTTTTGGCCTGTGTACTGTGCTTCTCCTTCTTCACCTGAGGGACAGTTTCAGCAGGCGGCACCTGGCAAAAAAGAGTCATTTTACAAAATGGGATGACCTTTAAAGGTCCCTTCCAGATCAAACCATCCTGTGATTCTATGACTTTTAGCCATCAAAGACTGGAGAACAACAAAGCTACTTTGCAGACAGGAAGACTTTTTTGCTTTAAGTGGCGTGTCATACAAACACTGTCTTGTACAAATCTCTCCTTTCTTCTAGGCAGCTTTCAGTGTTTGCAGAGATACTGGTTGTCTTCTCTGCCCGTTCTCATTTTGAGAGATAGGTGCCCAAATCTGCAGCAGTTAAACGTTCTGGTTATTTTGAAACCTCTCTTCTTGCTTTCATTGCCAGGCCTGAACACATCAGTTTAACTGAACACCAGAAGGAAACAAAGTGGAGTTTGGAGACAGGGGAAGAACACAACTAGAACAGTTTACGGAGACTTGGAATAAACCAAATTTAGTTAAAGGCAATGGATAAAGGAGTGAGATGACTACAGAGTAATTTTCTTAGATTGTTACACCATTTCTTGGAAGCCAAGTATTCTTGCAAAGCATTTGTGTATCAACTGTTCCATTAAGCTGATACAGTTTTGCCTAAAATAACAGGTAGGTCTCTTCTGGAAAAAATAAGTATTTCACAGACCACTAACTATTTTTATCCCTTACATTTAAAGCAAAGAATTTAGCACACACCTCTAGTATGTTGGTAGATTAGCCAGGACACTATATTACAGATCCTTCAAGAGCACATCTGATTCTAAAAAACCAAACCCATTTCTTGCAGAAGTTATTTTCAACAAGCAACTCATACTCAAGATTTATTACCCAGTGAGTGGAGCCTGGCCAAGAACAGAGAACAGAAGAAGGGTGGCAAGGAGAGAAAAAGCAGAGAGGGGAGGCTGTACATCTGATCACTGCCAGCTTTAAACACACTGGCTTCACTTAGTGCTATTGTTTCCCTCCTAATTTACAGCTACGTGCAGTTTCTACAGTTTGTGACATTTGCTCATTAGTGAGCATTAAATGCTCACATTTGGAACCACACAAGGCTGAGCACAAAACCCCAGGTAAGCATGAGGTTCTGACTCTCCAAGACCAGAAGACTCCAGCACAGCTGCCCACAGACAAAAGCTTGCACCCTCTTCATGGGCACAACGGCCAGAGCCACAGAACAGCAGTAATGTGAACAATGGCCTGTTCTCAATCCTTTTCTTCAGTCCATTAGTGCCAAGTATTCCATGAGATATGATGCTTAAGGCAAGCGCAGAAGCAAGAGGTAACTCCTGCCACTGCAGGAAGGATACCTGTATTTTGTGTTGCAGAAGGGAGTTGTGAGCAGGAGAAGCCTAATTGGTTTAGCTATGAACAAGCTCTGCACCCTGCTTCAGAAGTGAGCCAGGTAAATTACTCAGCATGGATAGGAATTTCAGATCTACTCCTATTTCATTTACATACACAACTTCCCAGGACCACGCAACAATACCTCACTACAGGTTCAGGCTGCAGGTTGACCAACATGGAATTCCCACAGTGCAAACATCCCAGAAGCCTCAACATTAAGGAAAAATGAAAGCAGTTGTAAATTACTGTTTTACATGGTTCAAAAAATGCAAAGCTTTTTTGTGTTGTGGACAAGAAGACAGAGCTCTAGCAGAATAGTTTTTGATGACTATTTCCTCTGTCTTGGAAACTCTTGCCTTCCTAGCCACACACCTCTCTAGAATTAAATAAATTCATGAAAACCGGAGAGAATTAAAATGCAGGGATTTAACAGCATTCCCCTTTTTATTTAGATATTGCCACTGTTATCCAGTGCACTACAGTCTCACAAACCCCTTAATACAAAGTTCCCTTCCTCAGATTTCACTCTGTGAGAAGTCCAACCTATCTCAAGTCATGTAAAAGCAGAGGATGAAATGGGAGGCGTTTCCAGGAACAAGGAAGATACAAAGAAAGCAGCTCTAGGTCATGACCTCAGTATTACAGAGTCACTATCTGAGGAAACCCGAACAATGCACTAACACTGAAAGTAAAGAGGGAAGATTCCCCCTCCAATGATCCCCAAAAGAGGAAACAGATGAGAGACTTCAGATACTCTGAGAAATCCCAGTATTACTGGGCAAGTCAGATCGTAACCACCACATCTCAGACGTGAAAAAACCACCTCTGCATGACTGGGACAGGGAGGTTCTTTACAGTAAGAGTCCTGGGCTACGGGCACATCACCACTTCTACACATCTGACCATGTCATTAAAAGAAATATAATGACCAAGAACAAACTTATGCCCCTTCTGGATACCTGCTCTCACTCTCAAGGCATTTCCATCAGCCCTAGGTGCAGGTACTGTAAAATCAGAAACAAAATCATTAACATTGTAAAAAACCTCCAGGATCAAGTCCAACCTTTGACCAAACACTACCATGCCAAATAAACCATAGCACTAAGTGTCATGTCTAGTCATTTCCTGAACTCTTCCAGGGCTGGGAAGTCCACTACCTCTCTGGGCAACTCATTTCAATCTTAACAACCCTTTCAGTGAAAAAATTTTTTCCTGATGTCAAGTCTGAACCTCCCCAGGTACAGCTGGAGGCTATGTCCTCTTGTCCTGTCCCTAGTTGCCTGGGAGAAGAGGCCAATCTCCATCTTGCTACAACCTCTTTTCAGGTAGCTGTAGGGATTGATAAAGTCTCCCCTGAGCCTCCTCTTCTCCAGGCTAAACAACCCCAGCTGAACTCTGAACAAGCTAAGCAGGCTGTCAGCTTCATTTTGCCCTGCAGTACAACCCCTGCGCAGAAGAGCCCCCAAAAGGCTGCCTGACCCTGCACACGCTCAATGAGTTTCAGGTCAGCTGGAGTGCCATGGCCTGTATCAGTGACAGGGAGGGCACAGTCCCCTCCCATACAAGATTTTCTACAGAAATGTCTTGATGGTAACTATCTGATCTGGTCTGGCCTTACAAAAGATGCAGCCAGGTTGGGAAAGAACAACCTTCCACAGCAAGTTCAGAGCATTGACAGTGAAGGAAGCAATAACAGAGGGGATTGAAAGGAGATCTTTTACAGATGCACTTTTTCTAAGAGCTTAC
This sequence comes from Grallaria varia, assembly GCA_013396735.1. Classification (NCBI taxonomy): domain Eukaryota; kingdom Metazoa; phylum Chordata; class Aves; order Passeriformes; family Formicariidae; genus Grallaria; species Grallaria varia. The sequence goes on from VWZG01004774.1 coordinate 279,830, forward strand.
AGAGAAATCTAAACACGAAAATTTATTAAAATAATGGGAAATGAGAAAATCGTATTATTTAAAAGACACTGGAGAGCTGCAGTATGCAGCTGCAACTTAGCCAAGCGAGAACCCTTCCTGTTTCTTGCAAGGATGTTTATAAATGGCTTCACATTCACTCTCCTCCTAGGAAGACATCGAGGGTGCTGGTTCCTTCAGTGGAAGCAACTGCTAGGCTTCCCTGAAAAGTCTAGAAGAGCACCCTGGCATGGGCGAAGAACAGATGGGAATGTTGTGATTTTTCAGTTATTACCATTAAAAATAATTTGTTGGCGAAATTAATCTCACTGACAGTGGCTGACAAAACAGCTGCTCTAGGACTTTGCTTTTGCCTCCATCAGATCATGTTTTTTAAATATTTCTAGTGTGTTTTCCCTACATATAACCCATAAAAGAATTTCAAAAATTAAATAGAATGTCTGTGGGAGAGAAATTAGGCTACAAGAAATCAGGAAAGGGAGCTACTTCAAGGAGAGAAGGCCTTAGGGTAAGCATCTTTCTCACTCACACATACAACCTACACCGCTGCTGAGCGGCAAGGTGCTTTTATTTAGTAGCAGATAACCTGCAGGTTATACACATGAAGTACATGCTTTCTTGTTAAGCATCACAGACTAGCTTTTCAAAACTGTTTTATTTGTGTAGCTATTTTTATCCAGAACTCTATGCCCACTTAAAATGAAGTAGTTGAAGTGAGATGCAAGTACTACATTTTAAGGAGACAAAATATTCTGTACATAACAAGTTAAAGCCCCTCTGCCAGACAAAATGCACTTATCACAAAAACTTTCTCCTTTTCGCTTCACCAATGGGGTTGAAATCCTGGTGCTACTGAAATCCTCAGAACTATTACTGGGGATTTCAGCCCATCAGGATTTTAACTCAGAGTCCAAAAGGATGTATTTCCCCTCCACCAAGACAGTTCAGTAGGGAGATCTGCTTCTACTCCATCTCTATGCAGTTAGGTTGATTTAAACCATCACTGAAGGTGATTTAAGCTAACACACCCAAAGAGAGAATCAAAAAGACTAGGAACAATCACAGACTAGATTGTCATCCATAATAACTTATCTATATTTGTCTTGATCTAAGAATAATTATGAAGACAATTCTTCTTTTCTTACATGACAACTATACAAAGCACAAAAAGAAAATTACATACTGTCAGCTTCTACATGAAGTAGCTAGTAAGTAAACACTTTCATTTGTACAGAAATCAGAAAAAGAACTATACCTCCTTTTTGCTCTCCTTGTTTTGTTCAACTTCAATGTCAATAGGGTTATTTCCATTTGCTTCCTCCATTTCATCCTCACTGGAAGACAAAAGCAAACAGTACTTACTAGTTTGTGAGGCTCTCTTTTTCTATAAATAGCATGCTAAAACAAATGCACGGATGCAATATCAAGTCCAACAGCCCTCCTTAGTTTTATTCCCAGGATGTGGTTTTTTGTAGGGAGTTGGAGGATTTTTTGGTTTTATTTGTTTTTAGTTTAAGTCAGTAAATTCTTAGTTGTGAAGTTGTGAAGATAGTACATACAGGAAGACTTCTCAATAGTGTTCTTAGGCAAAATAAGTCTGCACAGATGAAGGCAAGAGATACAAAATTAATTCCACAAGTTACCTTTCAAAGAACATGGGACACTGAGCATTTTAACTTTAGGCAAGCTGAGACAGAAAGAAAGACTGAGAAATACACCAAGTAGTTAAAACATGGTCTTCATACAATTCCTTAACGTTTAGCAAAAGACACATGCACAAGATGAACTCCCTCAAGATCAAGCACAAAAAATGTTTGGTTGGTTTGTTGGGGGGTTTTGTGAGGTTTTTTTCAGTGACAGTCTCACATTTCATTTTCCCCTGGAAAAGAAAAAAACTACCAGTTACAGAATAATAATAGGCATGAAATTTGGGCCATATTGAAAGTGACCACGGCACACCTGTCCAGTTTAGCTTCATTGGAATTTTAATCAGATATTAAATCAAATGTATTTTCACCATTTAGAATCTTTGTACTGTACACAACTAAAGGTAATTGCAGCATTTGAGATGATGCCCAGAAACACAAGAAATATGCTGATCTAACCAAGCTTATCAAGCTGCTTCTTTTTTTTTTTTAATTAAAAAACAAAACCCAAAAAACAACAACAACCAAAAAAACCCAAACCCAAACAAACAAAAAAACAAAAAAACCCCCACCCAAACACCTATTTTGTCATGTCAAACTTTATAGCCTGGGCTGATGAACCATCAAGCTGGTGCACATATGTCACAACTTCAGGGCAGGGCTTGTGCTACAGTGCTGGGCTGTACAGCCGTGGCTGGCTCCCTGTTTCAGCCACATCCCAAGGAGGAAGGGACTGCCAGGTGGCTTGGGCTGGCATCCATCTCCACAGGAGCAAGCACTTACACAAGCCACTTCTGCTCTCCCAAGCTGCCTGGCTCCCCAGCTGATTCACAGGACACTTAGTCTGAGTAATCACTATCCTAGGGAACAAACACCCAGGTAGCCCCTCTCAGACCTGCATACACAAGGGCCATCGCACACAACAAAAAACAGCTACTGAAAACCTGGTTCCAAACACACTGGGAGTTATTTTAGTGACAATCTGAGGAGTTGGGGAATTTCCCTGCCTAGCCACAGAAGAGATGCAGAGGTATTCGAGTGAGATACCTCAGACTGCCTCTTCTCCGAACCCTGTCTCCAAAAGAACTTCCTTATGTTCTTACCTAGGTTCAGATTTCATCCCTTCCATAGCGCTCAACTCCCACAGTCTTTGCTGTGCCGACAGTTTGCTCTTGTATTCTAGCAAGTTCCCTAGACATGAGCTAGATCAAAACCCACCCACTCATTTCTGCAGTTTTAGACACTGATCACTACAGCTGAAGAACACTTCTCAAGTTCTGCCAGCATCGAGTGGCACGGTACAACCTGAAAATCCAGGCACCCTAAACTCATCTGGCGTGGTTTCCACACCCTGCACGGCTGTGCTGACAAATCCTCTGGGGGTGTAGAGGTTTGTCTGTTTTACATAATGGAGGGGAAGAATGGAAATCAAACATCAAGCTCATGGCCTGGTGCTTGGCTTGCTGCAGATGCAAACCAAATTATGCATTTCCAATCCAGCTGCCTTCCTCAAAGGTTACAAAATCACAGTACATGGCAGCCCATACAGTTCTTTCCCAGTCACCATATGGTCTGAGGTGCTGTTTTTCATAGCAAACAGGCACTGGTACCTGAGAGATGTATTTCCAAATTGAAGTAATTTCATTTATGAGCACAGAACAAAAATAGAGAGGTAGTATTAAAAGACCCTAAACTACATAGTACAAGACAAACATATACTCCTTATAAACGATCCCATACTCCCCATAAATTAGTAGGAAAACTAAAAAAAAAAAAAAAAACTAAACTAATTAACAAAATAAATACCACAGAATGGGGAGAAGAAAAAGAGATAGCTTTTGCAGAGAAGAGAAGGGAACAGAGCGGAAAAAGAGACTCAAGCCAAAGAAAGCCAACCAAATACTGGACAAGCTGGCTGGCAGTTTTCTCCCTGGCCCTGTCTGTTAAGCAAGTATTGTTGACCTAATGGAGATATGGGAGAGGTTGAGTGAGTCATTGGTGTAGTACAGCTCAACCCTAGAAACACATTTCTTTCCCCTTCCCAAACAGAGCTTGTTCATATGCACTGGGGCCAGCAAACAGCTCCTTGGGAAGTGTAGCAACTCCTCTGAGGAAAAATCTTTACCAGAATTTTGCCCAATTATGTTAGAAGTCTTCTAAAGGCAGGCACACCTCAAGTTCGGTCTGCAAAGACATCAGCTGCATTTTAGAGCAAGTTGAGAAGACACTGGCATCAAGCAGATGAAGCTGCTGCTGTTCAGAGGGTTATTTTCCCCAGAGACACCTAAGGCCTCTGCACTTCTGAGGCTCTGTCAGCTACAGAACTAAGCAAAGTCACCAAGTGGCCGTTCCAGCTGCCAGGTATTTATAGAAATTACACACAAGGCCACTGGCTGCCTTACCTTCAAGGGCTTCCATGGTTATCCAGGAGGGTGAACTTGCAGAAAAATGCAGGAGTCAAGCTCATCTGCTAAAGCTCAGCAGACAGTGACCTCCTGAACACCACCATCCTCATCCAGCTCCTAATGCACCCAGGACTCCTTGGGACACCTCTGCTGGAGAGCTGATCCTAAGTTCCCCTGTGCTACCCTCTTCTCAGTCACTCAAAACAGAGCCTTAACTTCATCTTTGTCAGGGAACAGAGCTTGGCCTGACAGCCTCAGCTGGTCAGTTTTCCAAGAGGCATGGGAAGGGTCTATGTGCATATACACACAGGCTGAGGGGTCCTGCACTGGGGTCTGTTCCCCATATCAGGTGCACGTTCTCACTCTACTGAGCATCACAGGGAGGAAATAAAGGCACATTTCTAGTTCTTTCATTACTTCCTTTCACCGTCCTGCTTATCAGCTTTTCTGGCTCCACTGACAACACTGCCAATCAGATTGTAAATAGTTTTAATTTCATTTTCTCCACCCTCAAGCAGTATGAGAGAAAAGGTTCTAGAATGATAGGACGGTAACCAGTGTATTAGAGGCAATCAGAAATTGTACAGTGTTGAAAAAGAGAGCACACCTAATTGCCAGCAGACTCCTTTCGGCTTTAAGCAAAGCAAAACATGCACAGCAGGGAAGAGGGGTGGAAAAAGGTGTGGTACCAGGAAACATTTTGGGGAAAATCCTACATCTAGTTTCTTACAAGCTAACAGGAATCTCTGGGATAGCCTAAAGAAATCAGTATGTGGCAATACTCAACCCTTCTGCTTGCAAACCTACCTTTCCTCACGTTCCCTTTTTTGTTTACGAGCATGACGGTCCATCACACTAGTTTTAGTTCTTGTCTTCTTCCAGGAGTAGTAAAATTTCACCAGGCTGGCTATTGATTTGTCAGGAAGCTGTAAATTAAACATGTATCCTTTTATATGTTTATATGTAAACTATCCCCAGGAGTTCACATGCAATTGGTCTGGTTTTGTCAAGGAACATCTGACCTCTCTACGTTGGATTGTCTCAAAGGCTCAAGCTTGGCACTTCTGCGGCCTTTCCAAAAATGAGCTATGGGACAGTGTTTCAGGTTAGTGCCTACTATTTAAGACATCAAAATCTCTGAAGAGCATCTCTGCCAGCTTCCACTCTGAAGGAACCAAGCTGGTTTCCTTCAGAATAGAGGAACATTGGAAGAGCAAATCCAAAATGAGGCCTTGAAACTGAAATCACAGTTTTAAAAGCTGACACAGAAACACAAACAACCACAGGAACTGCTGAATTGCAGGCAACATCCCAAGCATATCTTCGATGTTTGGTTAAATAGGTTTATTCACACCATTCAAATGATGAAATCTATTCAAAGGTCTCAGCAAAGGATGCTTTCAAAAGGTGAAATGTTACTGTATGGTGAACTGAGGATACAGAAAAGAACAAGTCTCAGAATTTTTTTTTTTTGTCCTCTTACACTAATACTGTTACCCTGTAGCTATGAATAAAAAGTCTGTCTCCAAAAAGCATAAAACTACATTGATACTAATTCTCTACTTCGGAAGCACTCTGCATGGATGTTCTTACAGAAGACTTCTAAAAGGAAAAAAGTCCAGCCTTTCTTGCTGAATAAAACACGTTTTAGTTAAGTGTCTGATTCAGCTTGGAAGGCAGAATGGGTGGGGCTTAAAACAAAACTGTGAGCAAGAGCCAGATCTCTCTTATTCAGATACTGCAGTTTAAGTCTTCACTTGTGATAAGCCTGGTTCTCAAACTGCAGATTGACTTTAGTTCTAATAATGGATCACACCAGAACTACCCCCTGGCCCACAGCTGCACACAGGCAGAAATCCATCTGTGCTGGCAAAGCACAGGTGCTGTGTTGATGTTGTGTTGCCAACAGCCATGCAACAGGCTGGTATGCTGAAATTAAGAGTTCCACAGAACAAACTCAGGGACAAGGCTGATATTCATTTGGCTACAGACCCTTGCTAAGAGTGCCAAAATACCAGAATCAGCTTCGGTAAATAACGTAACTTGCTCTTCATTCTCTGGCTTTGATGATTTCTCCCCTCAGTTCCAATGTGCACTGGTGCTAATGGGACAGCATACAAAAACTAACAACTAACATGCTCCCAAGCCATTGATTCCTGTCCCCTGCTAAACACAAAGCTTCATGCCATTTAATTCCTTTCATGCAGGATGGCTTTCCTGGGAGCAACAGTAAAAAAGTATCATTACCTAGGGAACAGTGCATTAACTTGGCATCCCTGTATTGGAATGCGTTTCACTCAGGGACAGAGTCACACTGCTGCACATAAACCAAATGGAGAATTTCTTGTTTTAGCATTTAACCAAGCAAGAGGATGGGCTTTACGTTCTCTCTTTTCCCCAGGACATTTCTCTCCTCTTTTTTTTCTCTATAAAAAAAAAAAAAAAGAGGAATAAAGAAGCTTCACCCTTCAAGAGTTCCACAACTCTCCAGACTGCCCCCAGTTTGGGCAAGCCATGTCACCTGACCGAAATGAGTGGGAGATCCTAGGACTCCAAGAACATTTGGAAATGAATGTCAGTGAAGGAACATTCAAGGAGGACATGAAGAGAATGAGTCTCTTCCTGCCACCATTTTGAAAAGAGATCTGACAGTTTTCATCCATCCTTGGAAGGCAAATCAGCCTTTAGTTCTCGGCAGGATCAGCAACACAGACCTTCACATGTGTTTTTAAGAGGCTGAACAGACTGCAACAGCCTATGCTCACTTCAAAGGGTCACAGCTAATGTAACTGGGTCCTGCTGGAACACTTGAGAGGCACTTTTCTGAAGGAGAGCAAAGAACAAAGTCTGGTTCCCACCCAGGTGATGAACTTGAAGACACTCTCAAGATACAATTAATAAAATTTTTTTACATCCCATCCTCTCTCACTTTCAAAAGAAAACTGCACACTCCCTAGCACCTCCCTTTCAGGCAGAAACCTACACTTGAAGTTTTCCATCACAGTTTAAAACAATATCACTATCAACCAAAAGCAAAGAACTGAATGCTTGCAATGATGTATCAATCTCTACCACAGCACCTGCTGATAGCCCAAAATCACATTAAGCACAGACCTCACAGTTAAATAAAATTAATTCCTAAAAAGCAGGCTGTAAGAAAGGAAACCAACTTTGCACAGAGATGATCTTTGCTCTGTGTGTGGGCATGTGCATATAGACCATGCCTGAACTCCTGCTGAGACAAACACTACCATAGCACACAGGGGACTGAAAACTGTAATTTCCAACCAAAAAAATTGCACAGTCAAAGTTTATCCTGTACCAGTAAAGCACTTCAGGGAAACACTTTTACAGAGACTCTGGAAACAATATTGTTTCTCTCTGTTCACGGCAGTATTTTCCCTCTAACATCCCCTTTGGCCTCTCCCAGGAACATGAGACATTCATTCAGCACAATCACCACTGAAGATGATGGTCCAACCTTCTGTTCTACTGTTCGAGTCCTGTGACTCCACTTACCATCTGCTGGATCCTGTGAAATGTTTTCCCATGGAAACTGAAGGCCTGTTCAAACAAGACCTTATCTTCCACTGTCCACTCATCTGGGAATGGAGTAAAGTTTGGCAGATCTGCCAAAGACTTCTCGATGTTGTGCTTGTGCCAAAATAGCATCCCAAGGGCCTAGAAATGACACAGACACCAAGGGGACAACTGTAATCAAAAGAAACATTACTGGAAAATTGAAAGGGAGAGTTACAACATTTTTATCAGGCAACATATTAGGCATAATTTTCATTCTCAGCTACATCAGATGCTTTTGTGAGTGTGAGAAACCTGGAATCTGACACCCACCTGGACTGTGAAGACCAACCTGAAGTTTATCAAAACCATACAGGGTAGTCATGTAATAAGAGAACAGCAACAGAAAAGTGGCAGAAGAAATTACTCCAACTTTACTGATCACAGTATGCACAGAAAAGCTAAGCAAAGACCCAGGATATCTACCTAAAAAACAAGCGGGACAAATGGCAGTTTCTTGCCAGTGCTGAACTCTATTTCCTAGCATTCAGGAGGATAGTTCAGTTGACTGGGGGTTTTTATGATTGCTTAGGGGGTTCTTTCTAAGGGGGAGAAGGAAAAGGGGAGGAGGACAAGAGAAGAACCGGAAGGAAAGGCAGAGCATGCACAACCTTGACTTGCTGCTTAAGTGTCCCTGGCCCAAAGGTGGAATAAATTTCACTCATTTTGGGGGCTGCTCATTTGTTCTTTCGAGAGACGCCTCGTTTCACTGCTGCAGTGTCTCATTCTCAGTTCCAAAGACAAAGTACATGTGCTGCACTTCAGCACCTGCAAACCTGCTGCCTGCAAGACTTGTGTGCATCCCCCCACCCCACTCCCAAGGGTGCACAGCACACATCACCACCCCTGGCACACCAGCTACCACTGCGAGTCATTTTGGGAAGGCCTGACTCTGCAGAGCTAAAAACCAGCCTTTCACAATGGCTGTGAAGTGAAAACAATCCCTAACATGCTGAGTAAAACGTAAGAGTAACCTGCTCATCATATGCAAACTCAGCTCAGGTTTCTCAGCCATAGTTACCCTCTTCTAGTAGTTTCGCCCTGGCTGCTCAGCATTACAAAATCCCTCCAAATCTGGGGTTTCCCCATGATGCTTTGCTATGCAAAAACCAGTTCCTTTATGGGATCTTGCACCCTTGAGATTCTACAGAAAGCATGCATACAAATGTTAGTGTTATACAAGGTCTTTCCTGGACCCTATTGGACACTCAGTGCTGCCCGGACACCCTCTCCTCCCTTTTGCCACCATGCAGAACAAGTAGTAGTCTTGGCTGCATCACCAGGCACTTGAGATGTCACAGGAGCCACACAGCCACTCTGGCAAGCATGGGGCCAGAGAAATTATTTTGCAGTCATGAAGGACTGAATTTTCTCTCCCCTGACATCCTTTTCAGCTTCAGACACAAGCTGTATGAAATATCCCCATATGAGGAAGCAGGGGAAAAACAAGGACCAAGACATTTAGGGAGGGCAGAGTAGTATTAAATACCACTGAGATGCTAGCAAGGGCTGAGGGGACAGCTAGTTACACAAAACAAAAGGCAAACAAAACGAGTTTCCTTGCAGGCTTGTTTTAACAGAAGAGCAGTATTCCTCCTCCACCCCATGCTGCCCTAGAAGAACTCTGCACTCGTACATGGGTGAGTACACAGCTTTCCCAAACTCCTTTGTCCCAGGGTGTCTGCCACAGGCTGGCAGGAAAGCACAGCTCACAGCCAGACCCTACTGTAGTGCTTTCAAAAGCCTGTGGCTGATACAGCTCAGCACAACCACCAACAGCTGTTTGCACCACCAGCTGACGCGGGCTTGCCCTCCTGGAGCTCACTGGCCTGCAGGAGCCTGTCCTTAGCCTGTCCTCCAGCTGGCCAGGCTGCAGGGACTCCCACCAGCAGAGCCCTGAGCCTCCAGCCATCGAACAGCAGCAGAGCCAACAGCAGGGCACTAGGCCACAGGCAAGCGGAAAGAAAGGACAGAACAGGGAGCCGCGTGCAGCACAGATGTGGCTGGCTGGACGGGAACGCCGCTGGGCACAGGAGGGCCAGCACATGCCCCAGCACACTGTCAGCTGCTCACCACTCCCTTCAACTGACTGGAACATCTCAGTCTGCAAAGGGAGGCTTTAGGCAGCAGGCACAGGTGGAAGAATGGGAATCTCTGTGCAATGACTGTCAGCCAAGCCACCTGGACAGAGGGCCAAAGAGACCGGCTGTCAGGGGGATGTGCACATGGGAGAGAGCTGCCTTGGCCAGCAAAGCCCACAGACGGTGGCCAATTGCTAAAGCAAGCTCTGACTGGCTTCCAGGGAGTCCGTATCAGCTTGTCCACAGTTATCCATTCAACAGCAACTCTGATGATACCTGTTGAAGACGGAGCATCCCTTGGTGACACAACAAATCATCCGGACTTGAAAGCCTTGACACTTGTCCCTATAATAAACAATGAATACATGCCTTCCAGAGCAATACAAGATAGATGCTCTTCAGCTATTTCCTGGAAGTGCCTAGTGTAGCTGTCTAGGAAATCCCAAAGGACCTGGGAAATGTGCTTAACTCCAGAGTATTATGTAAGAGTACTACAGAAGGAATGAGGAAAATTTTAGAAGTAGAGACATTTTTACAAGTTGCTCAGCCACTTTACATCCTGGTCTGGCAAGTCCTGCAACTTCTACTTCTGTACACAGAGAAGAGAAAAACAGAGGAAAAGACTTCAAGGAACAAGTGGGAGGTCTGTATTTCCAATATTAAAATGAATGCAAATCTCTGCTAGCCAAATTTAAGTTTTCCAAATGTCAAGAACTCAGTGATTTAAAAAAAAAAATAAAAAAAATCACAAGCTCAATTTTGATCAGTCTTTTGTATTAGTTTATACATTCCAAACATCACTTCTCCATTAAAATAATGAAACCCATTTCTATTATTCCGAGATCATCCCCCTTGGCAAGTATTACCCACAATATCCAATATTAGGATATACCCATATCAGCTAAAGAGCGTTACCGTCTCTAAGTTCATTTAAAGATCACAGCTTTTTGATGCCTTCATGTTCCTTTTATTGCTATTTTCTGCTCTTTGAAACTACAATTATCAAGTCTAATCATTCCTAGTTTTGCTGGAAATTTTGCCGCCTATCTCAATTTCAATGTTCTTGTTCATCAAGAAGTCTTTTTGAGTGTGAGTATCAACCACTGAAAGTCTGACTCAAAGATGACAGCAGAATCATTTAGATAGAAGCCCTTGCCCATCCAAATCATTGGTTTCTATGCTCACGGTCCCTGACTGAACAATTTCACAAACTTTCAAATTTTTGTAGAATCTCTCTGTAGAGACAGTATGAGATTTGACAATACAGTAAGTCATGAGATCCCCTGCCTTCCCTTTCCGGGCAAGTATTAGTGCATAAGGAAACTCCAGAGAATTTAGAAAAGTTTCCCAGGCACAGACCTACTCATCTCCCCAATAAAGTTGAAATCGATGTTAGTTAATGCAGAAAAGATTAGTACACAATCCTAGACTACAGAGAGTAAAGGGAAGGTCTGTTCCTCAGACCAGGATTCCCATCCCCAGGCTACAGGTACTGGCTAATGTCGGTGACAGCTGACAAAGTTAATTCACCGTTACTGCACCAACAGCCAAGGTGCTCATCTATGAAATACAAAGTGATTTGGAACACAGTTTTAAGGTAAATAACTGTGGATATTGGTTCGCCTCAGAAAAGCATATGATGGTTCAATAGCTCATTAATAACTGCCAAGACATCCATGAAGCAGAGATGGAGCAGTCAGCTGGAAACTGCAATGCAATCAGGCAGCTGTCCAAAGACAAGTCAGTCTTTTTAACGTTGTTTAGGGGTTCTGAAAGTGTTCAAGAGGTAGTCACCAGAGGAAGCATAACACTTATGGCCAGACAATTACTAGAAATTGCAATGGTTTAGTTTTTCTTCCTTTGACTCTTCATTTAAAACTAGGGGCGAAATCCACATTCCCAGACAAAACTCCAGGTGAACTCCATATCCCCAGAACACAGGTTCCTATTAGGAGCAGTCAGTTTTGGGACAAGTAGGAGAGAAGAAAACCCAGTCGGTATGGAAGGGAAGTAGCAGTTCTAGGCAGTCACTTGAAGTAATGTTTTAATACAAGCTGAAAAGTATTTTAAAATTAAGTAAGTATTCAAAGATTTGTTACCTGCTCCATATTGTATCCATGCTTCTCTTTAGCAATGGCAATATATTCATCCACTGAAAAACAAAGAGAAGGTATAAGAGAATTTCACATAACGATCTCATCTCCTCTTCCCTTGCCCTTCCCAGTCTAAAACCCAGATTTGCAGCTCTGATTTTAGTCCTCCACAGAGAACTCTCATGAACAGCTGCTGTTTCCAACAACTCAGGAAATGAAAGAAACAGACAAAAAACAACATTCACCAAACAAACTGCTACATATTTTCCTTAACAAGCCTAAATAGTGCATGATACCCAATCCAATTCCAGTGCTTCTGAAACACAACATACAATATTTCAGAATTTGTTCACCAAAACTGTAGACATGACTGCTTCAGCTACTTTTTGGAGTGTTTGTTTTGTTGTGGTTTTTTTGTTTGTTGGTTGGTGGGGATTTTTTTAATCCCCTGAAGCAGTTGTTTTCTTAAGGAAAAACATCCCCAAACACAATCCATACCTTCCAGTACTGCCAGACTCTTAGTGCTGCACAACCACTGCAGGTACCTTGGCAAATTTTTCAATTCTTAGGCCTCTGCAATTTTCATCTTGGACCAAACCCCCCCTCTAGGTATTATTAGGCTCCCATAAGCTTTTAATCTTTACAATGTGAAGATGCCCTGAGGAGTTATATTCCGTACAGATGGGACTAAAACCCAAATATCTCTTTCATTGTGAGTGATTGAGCTTACATTATACCCCACAGAACCTATTTGAGAGGACTGGATCAAAGTCAGTACCAGTGGTGGTGTTCTGAAGCCTGTGCCCTTGTGCTTGGTCATTATTAACCATACTATAATGTTAACACTCTTGAAAATAAAAATTCAGTGTCAAAGGTGAGACTCCTGCTTTACCTAATGGAGTAGAAGATGCTGGAAGCACTGGTTATCTGTAGGATCTGCAATGTGTTAGCACCCTGACTTGGAACCAATATGCACAGTCACGGTTCTCATTCTTCCACAGATTTTGGACTTCATGACGGGTCACAGTGAACTCAAAAATCATTCTCCCCTCCTTCATTACAGATACCCAGAGAGGGATGCAAGCAAATTCCTGTACTGAGCATCAAACTCATGGAGAGCATAAATAGCACCTTGGGAGGGAAATAGTTCTGTGTACCCTGCAGCTAAGGAAGCCACATGGTTTGGGCCTCACAATTAACTTCAGCTCTCAAATGTGCGTCTTCCATGTCTTCTGATTTTATGAACACTCTCATGGAATAGGATGGCATTTCTGAAAGCTTTTCCTTCCAGCTGGGACAGTCCCCAACTCTTCCTTCAGCTAAAAAAACTAAGCAATAAACTCAAAAGGTACTGGGAAAATAGAAAGAATAGACCAGAAAACACACAGGAGGAGAGCAGCAGCCTCTTACTTTCAGCTTGCCATTAAAACTTAAAATCTAGGTACTTAAAGTAGACATCCCATCTTTAAACTAGTCAATAACAGGTGGTATCAATGCCAGACTTTCATATGGAAATGAAAAGCATTTCTTAATTTTCACAAAGAGTCATTGCAAAAGAGGGCTTTGTTAAGTGCCATGGAAAAGTCTGTGAGAGTATTAATACAGCCACACGTTGTGGCAGAAGAGCAAGCAATAAACACAGGTACAGTTCCACATTAGCAAGGACACTCCATGAGGTTCTTGTTCTTCTAAGCTCCCATCTGCACAAAATAGCAACTCCCAGTGGGCTGATGAACCTGTTTGCTGGCCCGTGATCTGGATACATTCAGGAAAAGTTTTATTAGCCCTCTGGAAAAAGGTGTAGTCACAACCATTCACTTGCACTGCTGCAGCACAAACTTGCCTTGTCTCTTCAAGTCAAATTGTTTCTAAGGACTGTGCTGAACTGGGATGAAAACCATCCCTTCTTGCAAACACAACCTCTTCATGCACAAGGAAAACAAAATAGTTGCAAAGGCAGCAGAGGTGATTGTCCCAATGACAGAAACATCCTAGGCTGAATTCACTGCACTGTCTAATAGCACATCTTGAGGGCTATCAAAAGGTAGTACAAACCTTGAAAATCAGCTTTGCCATGGGGAAAAAAACTTGCCACACCACGTTCCAAGGGGGTGAACATGATCCAGGAAGGCCACATAGGACAAATAGGAACAGAGGAGGGAACTGCCTCAGACACACACCATCCCTTCCCACCAAATGCCAAATAGGGCAGGGAACACCAGTGAGATTTGATCAGAAGAGCAAATTCAGGTGCTTCCAGAGTTATAGATGGTTATAAAATCACAAGAAAAACAGAGGCTGCCAGGAAACCCTACGTGCAGCATTTCCCTGTACTTCAGCTAAATGCTCTCAGATTCCATAAGACAGATATTGCACATGTGGTGTTATATATTTTGTCTAAAAAGGAGGTGCAAGAGGAGGGAAAGGAGCTGAATTCTCTGAAGTTCAAGGCTGAATTAAGCTCCAGAATGCTAAGTACTGCTGCATTAAGTACCTTGCTTTCACTGTGGAAAGATCTACAGTTCCTCATTGGACTTCAGCATCTTATCCTTTAATATATACAGAGAAGAGATGATGTTGTTCTCCTTTCCAGCATATTACCTTTCTTATGCCTGATGCTGCAAGTAATGAAAACACATTTGCCTCCCAGCCCCCCAAAAAATCATTACAGCATTTTCTCTCCTAAGTGCGCAAGAATACTAGCAAGGTCCCCAGACATCAGTAGGATTTCTCTTCAATCAAGTCAATACAGCACTGAGCCAAACAGTAGATTATGAGTGACTGGGCACCATGAAAGGAAGAAGATGCTTTTTCTGTCACGGTAGGTTCTGTAACACATCAGTTTTACACTTCATTGTTCCCATGGAGGAAGAGAAAAGAAAAATAAGAAAAAGGCAATAAGGCAGCAAACTGGCCAAGAGCACACAGCAACTCTCCTTCTATACACCAGGAGAACGTTTGTGGGAGACAGAAGGACAAAGAATACACCATTGTATTCTCCTCTTGGCTTGTTTTCTGCCCACTCACTGACAATTTAGTCCATTCTGCTCCTCATTTCTTGGCTAATTGCGGGCTCACTTGCTTTGATGCTTGCACCATCTGAGAGGTATGACAGTCCCTTGAGCCATCCTTCCGATTGCTCTTTCTTTACCACCCCCCCTCCATATGTAGTAAGAAAGGAAGAGCACGGCACCATCTGAGTCACATAGCCTCCCATACCAGTAGAGTCTGGAATTGCTGCAAGCTTAGTGCTTTACATTTATCTGGCGTGGCATAAGTGCCCTCTCCCATCTCTGCCTTCCCCATGCACCTCTCGCAAGCACAGGGCAGCAGGCACGTGAAATTCTGCTCCACTGCATTTCAGTGGCACTCAGTCACGCCCAGAATGTAACGCAGCAATCTGTTTAGACATCACCATTCAGAGCCAGAGGAGCCTGGGGCAGAGCCCTGCTTACACCAGAAGAGACAGTTTGCCAGCACAGCTCTTCATTGCTTTCCAGAAAAGAATAAGCAAGAGCAGCAAAGCAATCCCATCCCATTTCCCCTGCACAAAATACACCCCCTACACATTCTTTCAACCAGCACAACTATTCCTCCGACAGGGCAGACAGGAGAATCCTTCCCTCCCATCCGACTCACATCCCTATGCCAGAAAGATATTTCAACAGACCAGGTCAAAAATACAATGAAACTTGAACAGAAACAGTCGTGTGACAGGAGATGCATTGCTCCTGTGAAGGCTCATGTTGCTACTAGAAACCAGATGGGGGCAGGGACAGAAAAGAGAACCATAAACTGGTATTTCTTTACCTACTTGGCTACATTTCTTCTCTTGCATGCATTTTAGCTGTGTGGGAGTGAGCAGCATTGCCCTGTACACCCCACACCCAAAATGGAGCAAGCACTGGCCCAAAGAGCCCTTTCCTACAGCCAATCACGCTCAGGAAGTCAGAAGTAGCACAAAAGGCAGGGATGCAAAGGGAAAAGAGCCTCACATACACAGTGTCACCAGCAAAGAGGGGCACAGGTGCTCAGATGCTAAAACACACCTCTCCCAAACACATGAGATGACCAAAGGACCCTGGGTGTAGTACTGGCATAGCCAAAGAGATAAGGGAAATGGAAGGGAGTGGGAAAGGAAGCAGAGAAAGATGTTTCCATCCCCTGCCATCTAAAGAGGAGAGTTTGTCCAGAACAGTGCCATCAACCCCCTGAATTTTGTTCTTCTTTCCAGCAATCTTTCTCATAAACACTTTTTTTCTGCTAACCATCTCCCTGCAAGCATTCCTCACTAGAGGCAAAAGAAAGAGGACCCTCTTGGCCGACAGAGGGAAGTAGGAACAAGTGCAAACAACTGCATTGCTGATTTTCAGTCCCGCATCCTTGAACAGTGAATTGAGAGACGTAAAACAGGAACATTAATTTCAGGGGGCAGCTGAACTCTGAAAAGATAAATGCCTCAAAATAATGACTCCACTCATCACCATTTGATCACATTACAATCTTTATGAGTGGATCTTTCTGAAGAATGTCTTCCCCCACACTCAAATTGCTTCTTAATGGCCCCACAAGGATCACATCATGTTCAGTGGATTCAGTGACCCCAAGGAGTGTTTGCAGCATAAGTGAGCGTGCTAAAACCTATAGAAAGCAACAGGAATGCAGAGGTAGGGCTGTTGCTGCAACCTCAATTCACCCCTATTGCTAGGGTACTGCAGGAGCTCTGAACACTTTGCATATTACGTGATGCAATACCCTGACAGAACAGGGTGAAACGAGGACAAAAGCAGCATCCTTTGCAGCCTCAGTAATGTGCTTCACAGGGTTTGATCAATGTTGGAACCTGCAAGGAATTCTGGATGTTGCCATACATCTCTCCCTCCCCTTCACCTCCCCTGAGAACTGGCGTGGGGGGGGGGGGGGGGGGGGGGAGGAGAAAATAACTTTTAAAAAAACGAAAAAGTCAAGACCCCAAACAACTCAATACTATATAAAGAAAATAAGGACATGTAGACACACATGTGAATTTTTTTCACATTTCAAAACACAATTACGTTGGTACACAAACAACTAAGCACAGTTTTTGCCTTGACTATAAAAAATGAGCAGCTGCATTGCCGTCCTGCTGCCCTGGCAGCACTGGTGGAACACTCCTGCCACCTCGTGGTCCCAGCTTGGGAGAGGAAACTGCCAAAAGCACACGAGTTTGAACAATCGTCTCCCTAAAGTTAGCTGCAGCTGGAAGCAGGGGAAGCAGACACATCAAAGAATGTACAAAATCACTTAAAAGGAAACAAAACCCACCTGATCCTAGAAGTCTTTCTAACCTTAATCATTCTACATTTCTATTCAAAGGCTTCTTTTGCCTTGGAAAAGCTATTTCCTCTTCTTGGTATGGGTATGATATGATGCGTGTAACAGGCAGGAGAACAGCAGAGGGACAGAGCACAGACATGTTTTGTGTCATGTGCTACACCCAGCTGGGCAGGCCCACAGCCTCCTTTCGCACTGACTCTAGGAACAGGAGAGTGTTAGTTACAGACACAAAGGCAACTTAAAAATCACTTCATGCAACTGAAGGCACAAGAGGATTTATGCCTCAATTCCACTGCATCTGCAGCAGGTGGAGGCAACTGCGAGGCAAAGGAAAATCTACCTTACCTGGAAAAGCTTACTTGAATAGGAGCAAGAGAAAATATGCTGTCGAAAGGCGTGGCAATTCCACAGTATTTATCAGCCTTCCACCCACTTACCTCTCTGTTGCTCAGATTTCACTTGTGTATCATCTCTTGTCCACACACCAAGGACCAGAGCGTGCCACTGCATTACAAGTCTCCTGTGGCAGCAGGGCCAGATTAAGCACCCCATCCCTATCCAACCCCGTCCCCCTGGGAACACAAACACTCGTCTGCATCCCCAGGGAACCAGACTGGCAAACTCTTCCACCTGAAAAACCTGCTCCCAGCACATCAGTTTCCTCACTCAAGCAGTAGTAGAAGCCATAAAAGCATTGAGTGGTAGCTGAAAGTAGGGAGATGCTCTCACCTCCCAGGAGGGGCAGTCCCACAACCCTCATGTAACCAGCCCTATCTACACATGCTGTCCCCTTGTTCTGCAGCAGCTCCAGTGATTTACACTCTTTATATGTTTATACCATGTTGCATGCCACATAAAAATCATGTTGAGAGATCACACAAGCCTGAGAAGAGATGAGCCCTCCTAGCTCCAGCACAGGATGAGGCTGGGTCCAGCCAAAAGTGCAACTCATTCCTTGCCTCAGCACAATGGCAGGGATGAGCAGGCGGGTAGGAACAGGCATGGCTGTGTAAACTTGCACTGGTAAGGAAAAAGTTGCTCAGAGAACTGCACTTGGAGCCTGCAAACTGCAGTTTCAGAGAAAAAAAAAGAATAAAATCAAGGAGTGCCCCACTGCTAGGAAATTTACCCCTTTGAAAGCTCTAATACCTACCCAAAAGCTTCCTCTGTCCCAAAAAGGCAACCAGTCCCCATGCAGTGCCCAACTAGTAAGCTAAAAAGAAACATCTTATTTCCTATCCCCTTTTTAAATTATTTTTCATACTGCTCTTTGCATGGTATACATCTAAGGGCAAGTTTAAAGTTGAAACCCCAGTGATGGTTAAAGATCTGACTCATCTGCCTTTAGATTTTGCAGCTAGCAGGCTGTACTGCAGACACAGGTGTACTGAGAAATTAGGATAGTTTTTGTAGCTCACCAAAACTATATTAAACTCTTTACCAGGAAAGGGCTTCTGTTACTGGACACATGCTACTTGTAGAGCTTTTACCAACATATGTTCATTCCTGAAGCTGCCCCCTCAGCTGACACCATGACATCAAGGAAAGGCCTAACATACTGTGTGTATCTGTGGAACGGTGTATTAATGAGGATCATTAATAAGGAAAGCCAGACAGCTGATGCTCCCTTGCACTCTGATGCTGCTGCTGTTCTCCCTCAAAGGCCATGTGGATGCCCATTGTAAGGACATCCATGGAGGACCCTCTGAGAAGAAAGACTGCTTCTTATACACCCATCACATTCAACCTTCAGTCATAAATTTGCTCCGCTGTAGCACTGAACACCACTTTACTGGAGGGATGGCACAGGTTTAAATATCTCCAGAGCATGGGCACCATGAGACCAAATGTTGCTACATATACCACAGAACAGAAGAGGACAAGGGAGATCTGACTGGGCAGTAACAAAGAGAAAACACCATGTCTGGCACCTAGCACAGAACAAGGAGAGCCACAACAGATCACCTGGGGACCTAAACTGTGACCATATAGCATCTGAGCATGCCTATCATTTAGCAGTGAAAACTTGATCCTAAATCAGACACAGACACTGGACTGCACTAAATGTAATTAGTGAGAGCAATTAATTGATATGGGGTTTAGAGCCCATGTAAGATCAAAAAACCAGCACACACTAGCTTCTGGCAGGGAGGGAATACTTGTTCCCATATATGACCTTCCAAGAGAGAGACAGGAAGTTACAGACAGGATAGATGCACACAGCGCACGTCTCAACAACAAAGTAAGTTTATAGCAGAATGGCCCTTTGCATTATTCAGTACAGTGCTCTCAATTCAGTCCGAGAAGCCCTAAAGCCAGATTTATTCTGCTTTCAAACTATGGCTTGAGTTCACTCTACTGGGAGGTTATAGCCTTGGATTAGACACTTCAACTACAGGCAGCAACATGCCCAAGCAATGCAAGTAGGGACATTATCAATACAGTTGCAACTAGAGGTAGATTATTTTTAAAAAATCATCATATTGTTCAGTGCAGGGGATACTAACTTGAGTTAGAAGAAACCTCCCTCACAAAGATTTTCTTAGGGAAATTACTACTTTCACTCCATGAGAATGCCTGATCCAGTGAATCCTTTCCAAAAGACAGATTCACTAATTTGAAAAAAACCACAGTTTGGCACACACTAATGACAGAATCAGTATGGGAGACTACATTCAGACTACTAACAGTCCAATACAAGGCTTCAGTAGTCTGCCTAGGAACACTCTCAGCTCTTCAACCACACCATGCTATCTATGTACACTGAAATTCTTGATCTGCAAAACAGTCAGCAAGGATACCATTACTTCAAGCAACCTGCTGCTAACCAGCTTTAGAAGCCACCAAGGAATATCCAGACCCAAAATCCCCTAACAAGGGTGAAATCTTCCATAAGGTCCATATTCCACCCTCAATAATATTTTGAAAGCCCCTATCTAAAACCAGAACTGTTATATTCATGGTTGTTGTAGGAATGCAGACTAATGAAAGCCCTGTGTCAGAGCCAGGCTTCCTAAACAGCATGTGTAACTCCACGTCCCCACAACACAGGGTCTTTGTGCAGCATGAGGGCACACACACAAGGGGTATGTGGGAGTAGAACAGCCATCAGGTTAAATTACAGCTCATTATTATTGTTACCGATAACAAAGCTTGTGACAAGAGAGTAGAAGCCATGCTGACTCCCTTTATATTGGATACAAAAGCAAAAGAAATTATCAATTTGTCCCCTAGCTGCCTCCTTGAGGGATGTCACTTGGGCAGAAAGGAAGCATCGGGCAAGCCAGCAGGCAGTGAAAGCAAGGAGACAAGCCTGAGTCACATGGAGATGTTGCCCTCAGCAGATGTGGATCGCCCTACTACAGACAGGTCAGCCTTCAGGAGACACTAACACTCAATGCATCCATTCTTGTACTTGTTTATGTCCTATAGGCTTGAAAGAAAAGAGGTCCAAAGATGTTTTTGACCTCTCCAAGAAATCCATGCAGAAAGACAGCAAGTCTCCACGGCCAGATCTCGGACATCATCATCCTTGCAGTACCCTCCAAACCAAAGTATCAGTGTTATGTTGACTGATATTAAAGTATTAAAAAAATACATAAAATTAAGTCAATTTAGAAAAAAAATCAAGTTACAAATTCATACAGCACCTGCTGAAACATGGACTACATACGGGCCCTCACCCTTCAGGACTGACCTAAAGAGACTGATTGGGAAAGCCTATGATAAACCAATGTCACTAAATAGACCTGGTGGGTGGTCACAGCTTTTAGCCAGGAGTTAGAAGCCTAGTCCTTACTGGGAAGTTATTATGTACTGCTACTAATCCTTGGAGAGCTAGAAATTCACTACTACCCTACCATACTATGAATCTGCACAAGAACCACATGATCAGGAAAGTAATTTAATGTGGATTGCAAAAATAAGAGTACGGGAAAATTAACTAGTGGGAGTGGTTCCTAACTAGAGCAAATAATACCACAGCAAGCACCCTGTGATGAGGGAAGCTCTGGCACGTGTCCTTGAGAAAGCCTGGCTGCTCTGCCTCCTGCACCAGCACCTCTGTAAAGGTCACTCTTGGCAGCATATGAACTCAACACAAGCAAGCTGTCATGGCCATGATCTCCTCAAGTATTCCTCCATGGAACCATCTCCCACAAGAGCTCCTCCCTGCCTATGCACAGCTCCCATCACATTCCTATAAACATGTACATGCTGACTAACTTTGCTCTATGGAAAAATTAAAACAACAACAAAAATTTAGGAAGTTACCCTCCAGTTCCCTGACCCTTCTTATATTCACTCACAGCAACAGTAAGAGACAAGAGGCTAGAAGAAAAGGACCTAGTCCTCTGAAAATGCTCCAAGCCTACCATTCCCAGCAAGACCAGCAAGACTGGAGCACACTCAGCCTGTCCCAGGGCTGGGCTCAAGCAGCTGCAGCCTGCTCAGTCTCGTCATACTGGTCCTACAACTCCCACAGCGCCAATGAGGCTGGCTAAGACTGCTCCCAAACGTAGTTCAGATCAAGGCTCGCTGCCAGGGTAACTCTTAACACAGCCATCATCACTCCATTACATCCACATCATCTTATCTCTAAACTTCTCCTAGGAAAAAAGCTTCTTTCTAGCGCCAGCACCAGCTCAATCCCGCAGCAGCCACAGCACTGGCAGTCACATTTTCAAACTGGGTCATCCTGACACGTTCGGAGAAGGCCTGGATCACACTGCAGTGAAAAGGAGGAACAAACAGGTGGCAGGAGAGAACAAGGCACACGAAGAAACTGGTGACTACCTCCCCCCTCCCAGCACAGCGGCAGAAATTCCTTCAGGATAACACAGCTACCTTAGGTAAGACATCCTTTTCCTGGATACTTTCCAACACATTCTCTCCTCCTTCAGGTTTGTTTTTTGTTGTTTGGGAGCTTCAAAAAAAAAACAAAACAAAACCAAAAAAAAAAAAAAAAAACCACAAAAAAAAACAAACCCAAAACCAAAAAACCTCCACAACACCACAAAAACCCCCACATGCCACAGTCCACTGTACCTTGGGTAAAATCCATTCCAAACACATACCCTAGTTCTCTCAAACTAAATTGCTTTCCTGACTCCACTGCTGTGAAACGGTTAAAATTTCATCTTAATTTAAATATGCATTCAGAATCCAGAAATATCAACCTGCAGCAATAATGATGAAAGAGCTGCTCTGAGATTTCCACACAGCATTGCAACAGCAACTAGCACAGCAGATGACAAACAAAGGGGAAACTGCAGCTAAGTTTGAGGCAACTCAGCCATTTCTCGGATACACCCATAGCCTTTGAAGCCTGGTATTTTCTTTTTGCTGCTCACAAAATTGCTACTATCAGCATCAAAACTTGCCTTACCTATAATGAAATATTGCATTCCTTCACCTTTGTCTTTTGAGCGTTTT
Organism: Grallaria varia; assembly: GCA_013396735.1. Taxonomy (NCBI): domain Eukaryota; kingdom Metazoa; phylum Chordata; class Aves; order Passeriformes; family Formicariidae; genus Grallaria; species Grallaria varia. Next base: position 302,401 of record VWZG01004774.1, read on the forward strand.
CTGAAGTGCAGCAACTGCAGCTGCTGGGAGAAGTGGCCATGACTACTACTTCTACAGCTAAACACAAGCAGAATCTTTAATTAAACACCAGTTCTCTCATTTCTGAATTCATGGAGTTGCATTCTTCCGCTACTGTATTTGCATCCAAGCTTCACAGCTGCCAGGTTTACAGCATGAAATTTGGATTAGGGATAAACATAAATCCAATTCTGCTTTTCCATTAATCCTTTTTGCTGTCATTGGGACAGACAACAAACTGGTATTTCTAGGGAAGGAGCATATATAAGCAGCATGAACCTAAGGTTTTTCTTTTTGCTATCTTCACTAGAGACACAAAAGGTCAGCACCTACCTTCAGGAGACAATTCCAATCCCTGAAATTCACCCCTCAGAGACTTGGAAGCCTTGGCTCTACCTGGCAGCTCTTTTTTAAAGCTAATACTTTCACTACTACTAAAAAACCCTCAACACCTCAACAAGTAAAACCTTGGACACAAACAAGGAGAAAAACCCCCAAAAAAGAAAAGCACAATATACATGCTTCTTCCTTCACAACCTCCCACAGCACTTTACCAGTCACAGAAAAACCCAAGTATGAGCTCAGCTAAGAGTTCGAGAGTTTTTCTCTCTGGTGATAAAGTCTAAGCAGCTCCCACTCTCCCATACCTGACCAAAGTGGCTGCACGCTCTTACTGAGCATCAACACAACCTTCTCCAGAGTTATGTTATAACCCAAGTCACAGAGATGATGGGGGTTGAAGAGGAGAGGGGACTGAAAATAAAACCACAATTCCAAGCGTTTCAAGGATCCTGTTTAGGGCATGATAGAGAGAAGAGACTTAAAAAGCAGCTGAATACATACTAGACTATATCCTCTGCCTCGGTGCTGCTCCCTTTGGAGGGGTGCCTGTGTGCTAGGGAGAGTGTGGCTCTCAAATAGCTCTGAAGTGTTAATCCCTTCCATTTTTAAATGCATCTTGTTGAATAAGGGCTTCAGAGATTTTAAGATCAACACTTCCCCAAGTCCACTCTCTCCAATTTGTGGTTTTCTGCTCTCATTTATTTATTGTTAGGGCACTCTACACCCCATGGAAAATGAGAGCTAATGACGATAGTTGATGGAGACATATGTCCACAGAATTCATAGGCCAAAATAAGTGAGCCAAGGGGGAAAGGCTATATTCAAGCAGAAGCCCTTTGTAAAAAAGCTTTGGCTCAGCTACATGCTGAAACCAGAGACCAGCCACATACCTCATGATCAGACACACGCAGTAACCTTAGAAAACATTTTCATGTCCTTTACTCTAGAAGTCATTTTAAGTTAGAAAATAGAATTCCAACCTTGTTTAATGTTCCCCTTAGAAGAAAAACTGAAGACCAATACAAAGTCCATTTTATGCAAAGATTATCCCTTGAACTAAAGCTGGAGATGGACTCTGGCCACTTATAATTGCAACCTCCCCTCAGATATTCTGGGAATCACCTCACCATCACAACAGAGAACAGCTACCAAAACTCACTCACCCAAAGAAGGCTGCTAAGACACTAACAATCAGGACACAGAAATATGGCCAGGACCATGGGCTTTTGAGATCCTGAATGCCAACTCAGAGCTTCCTAGGGTGGAACACCACACACTCCCAAACAGTTACCCAGCCTGTGGCACAGTTAACTAAGCTTTGCCCATCCAAACACCACAGGGTTAATATCCTTAGTAACCATAGCAACCAGCACTTCTTCTTCCATCAGAGCCTCATCTGGCACATTACTGCCTTCCCAGCATCAGGTTTTGCAGCACATTTAGGGACCCTTCCCTTTCCCCCAGCCACAAGATTAGGCCAGGCACATTAGGGAATGTCTGAGCACTCGGTTGTTTCACTTAATTCTGGCATTTCTCTATCCCCACGTCCCCTGGGCCCTTCTGCTTCCCCTCCACAGGGGAAAGGAGGATATCTGAATTCTCTCCATGTGCGTAATGTAAAGCAGGGAGCCAGCTGCAGCCTCGAAAGAAGAGGTGCCACAGAGTAATGGAGAAAGGGAATGGTGAATGTTCAAAGTTGGCAGTGCCAATCAACTATCAGGTCAACCAGAAGCAGCGCTGCAAAACCAGAAGACCCAGCTGCCATCCACAGCCCACTGTCCCATGGGCATCAGGGACAGTGCCTGCCTGTTCAGTGACACCCCATAAACTGCAAATTCACTGGAGACATCCACCAAGACATCAGTGAAAAAACAAAACTCCCATCTAGTGGCACATATCTTCTGTCAGGAAGAGAGCAGAAAAATTACTTCCAAAGCAGAGCTTATCACTGGCAAAACAATACATCTTTCCCTCTTGTAGTTCACCTTTGAACTGCAGACGCATAAAAACAATCACCACATCCTACCCTCTTGCCCTGTGCCCATCCCTTGCTCCTGAGCAGCTGCACCATGCCAGCACTTGCTCATTGCTAAACCAACCCAAAGTCATTTTTATGGTTCCACTTGCTGGCGCACTTGGCACAGAGAAAGACACTGCTGTTTTATTAATAGCTTCGTGCTGGCCCAGCTTTATCCTGTGCAGGGTTTCCACAGCATCGTTACAATGCATTTTTCACTATTTCCCCTCCTCCTTTCCCACGTGTCACTCAAAGAGAGCAGATGCCTGCCTTCCACCACCTAGCTGTTCCTGCTTTTCAATGTCACCTTGCTCAAGGTATCATTCTTTGTCCTCTCTCCCTGTCTGCTTCCCCACCCTCTGCGACAGTCCCACCACAGCCAGAACAGCTGCCCTCTGTGGCACCAAGTTCACAGACAGCCTCTCAGGAGTCTCACTTTGAGACCAAACTCTCTGTAAGAGATGTGACACCAGCCACAGGGTATTTGGAGCACAGCTGGAAGGGGAGCACAGGTATTTTAAGTCTAAGTGTTCAGTTACTGCACAATGACATTACTTTCTTCTTCAAAAGACACAGGACAAACTTCTAGCTTTGGGCTAGCTTTGTGACCTACTCAATAATGGTGGCACTGCTGTGCAAGTGACCCCTTAAAGGCAGAAGTCTGGAAGGAGATATGGACCACGCTGGCAGCATTCAACTTTGGTATTAATATGGGCAAGGCAGTATCCAGGATTAATGGTTAACAAGGCACAGGATAAAATAAATGAACAACGTGCCAACACATTTTTTTGTTTTCACCTTCGCTATTACATCCATCATCATCCATCATTTCATGAAGGTATGGCAAAAGGTTTTGCCAGTGTGATTGTTTCAGCACACAGGGTGCGTGGGACCCAAACAAGCTTTTAACTGTGAACCTGAAGAATCAGGTATGCAGATATCCACCAGGTCTTGGCTGACACAGTGGTCTCCCTAGGGTTCCTTTCAGAAGCTTACAGAGATCCTTCCACGACCTCCACCAGTTTGGCCAGCCTTCTGCCATACCCATAAAGTGCACTGCTCTGAGCATTATCACAGAACCTGCTCAGTGGTTTTTAGCAGAGATTCATCTTTAACAGAAGTGGCTTCCATTTGTTCCACTGATTACACTGAACTCTCCTGCTCACAAGAGCTACCAGTTCACTCTAAGGAAGAGCTAACACGTGCTGCACTAACCTCTGTCTTCACACTGAGCCCCAGCCACAGAACAGAGGAGAGTTCTGTGACTTACAGGCACTGGATGGATTAAAGGCTTTGGAGTACACACCAAAATAATCACAGGTACCACACACTGCTGATTGGAAGGATTTGCTCACCCACAGTTCAACCTGAACAGCAGTATTAAGAACAGATGTGCTAGACAGGACTCACAGTACTTACAGCCCAAGGGGCTACACCAACCTCCTGGAGACCATACCTCCCTCCACTTGCAATTTCACACTGCCAGTGAATGACCTCCCTCACCAAGGATAATACACACATCACAAAAATCCATGATTTAAAAAGGCATCAAGAAATGGAGAATCCATCACTTCCCTGAATAACTTCCAGTAGTCAATCACAAAATAAAAAAAACAAACAACAAACTACTCACACTTGGGCACTTCATTTCAGCCCATGTTGACTTATTTTGCAGCCATCTATTTGTATTATGCATGTCTCTTATTATGTCAAATTTTTCCTTTGAGAAAGTAATTGACAATAGTCCCCTTTCAGCCTCTTCTCAGTAAACTAAACAGATGGAGTTTGCTTCATCTTCAGTTTCCAAAATGTATCAGTATCTCCTGTCTCCATCCTTTTATCAGATTTTAAACTAAAGCCACTATTCTGAGGTTCATTTTCCTGCATGCTGCTGGGTGCAGAGGCAGCAAACTGTACCAGTAACAACTTCACTCTTTACACCCACATCATCCCCTTGGTCAAGCAGGGCACCACAGACCTTTGCTGAATTACCTGCCACTGTTTCCCGAATTTGCTCTCTAAGCCATTTCTTTCCAAACATGCACCTTGATGTAGAAGGCCAGGGCTTTCAGTACTGAGATTCATAACCCTGAAGTTGGGTCATTAAGAGCCCATTGCATTGGCAGCAGTCCAAGTTAGGAAAAGACCTAAAGCACTCTACAAGACTGTTTGTAGCATTAATTTTATTTACCATCCTGTCAGACTATGGGTCATCAACAATTTCATATCAATTCCCACATCACTGATGGAAATGTTGATCATCACCAGTCCTCTCACACATCCCCACGGACCCCATTTAATTAGGATTCACCATCTACGATGCCAAGACTTGTCAGTGACTTCAAGAGTTGCTGAAGAGACCTCCTGTTCCCTGATGTTCTTTCATCATAAAGCAGATTAGAGAACTCTGCTTGTAATACATTTAGTAAGTGCTCTATAACCATTGCAGGGCATTGGTGTTATGGAGGAGGTTCCCATCTTTTGAAAGGAAGGGGGACTGAATCAGCTCTCAGGCAATTAGTGCCTAACAGCTGGCCTGAATACATTAGAACAATAAACTTATTTCTACCAATCAATCCATTCCTAGTCTCAAAAAAACAAAAGCACCTACCTACAGCAGAATTTGTTTTTCACATTTCATTTTTAAGTAATGCCAGATAGAGACAGGAATAACTGATACCTTTCAGCAGGATCAGCTCAAATTGACAAAAGACAAAGCAATGAACAACTAGCTCCCTGTTTTTATTCATCAATGTCATACCACTCTTTTAATTACCTCTTAGGTTCATGACATCATCTTAGCACATATCATATCCTTTCTATGCTCTATAATATGAGCATATTTTTGTGCCAATACCCACAAAATACTCAGTCACAGATCATTTTAGTCAATTCCATATATCTTCCCTCTTTTTCCTCCTCCATTCTCTCTTTCCTCTTCAAGAAATCTGTTTCCTATCAGGCAGGAGTTAAATGTTCCACAGATGAGCTGAGATTCAAAAGACACTCAGACTTGAGAGGCATCTACAGGAATCCTCTGTGTCACAGACAGCCCATGAACAGTCATTCTTTTTGGTGGCAGCAACAACTTCTTGCTCTTAAACCTTTTAAGAGGTTTCTAGCTGTAGATGACTGTCAAATGTATTCCTCTCCTCATCAGTCTAATAGTTCAGCATGCAATAGCCAGCAGGGAGCAGACAAGACACTACTGGTAGGAGAGAAGGCAGACATGATCCTTGCAAAGCCCTTTTTATCTGTAGATCACAGTACGATCATCCTTCTGTAATTTAAGGGGCAACTTGCTCAGTGGAACAAATGCCCCAGGGCAGAGCACAGGCCTTTCATGACAGAGCCAGTTTGAGCACAGTCTCCGGTGCCTGTATTTGCAAATGCCACTACATCCTCACAAGTGCCTTGTGATGCATCCTAGCCCTTGGGTCTAGAGGAAAAACAGGTATCAACAGCGCCACCATAAAAACTGCAGAGGAACAGGAATGCAAGATACTCATGCTTGGTCCCAGAATCAGAAAGTATTTAAAAAAAAAAAAAAGGTATGAGCACAAAGTCAAAAATAGCTCTTTTCAGCTCCCTCCCCCACCAAAGCACTTAGGTTTAGTTACTGCATTCAAACAGCAGCCCTTTAATCAAGGAGTCCTACTTATTCATGAGGAGAACTGTAGCTAGACAGACCTTTCAAACACTAGTTCTGCCATCTGGCAGCAGCACTGAGACTTGTTCCCAGACACACACAGAGTGCTGTTAATTGCCCTCACGTGGAATACCAAGGCACTGCAATTGCTCTGGCATTTAAAACCTACACGGGCTCCAGATGTGGGTTTTGTGTCTTTGTGGAGAAAAAGGTACTACGAATTCCCAAACATTCCATGTCCCCCCTCCCAATACTTTTCATTTTGCTCTTCCCAGTTATTTCTGTTGTCTTCTACAGCACCAAAAGCAAAAAAGCAGATTGTGTAGACCCATGGACAAGTACCTCAAAGAATTCATACCAAGGTGGATAGTGTGTCACATTCTCTTGCCTTTCCTGCTTCCATGGATTTGATGCTCTGAGCAGCTGCCCAGAGGGGAAACAAAGATGATCTGGGGGATTTCTCCAAAGAATTTTCTTTTTTCAAATTAATTTCAAATCATAATGGAAAAATCTCTACCAAAAGTGGCAACTTTGCATTCTTGAAGTGATACATGTAAGGGAAGAAGGGAATAAAAGCAGTTGAAGAGACTTACATTTTGCTTCAGACAGATTCTGGTTAGGTGACCAGACCAGCATGCCGAGATTCTCTCTCTCTTGACTTCTCCTTGCAAGTTTGGCTTAAGAAAAAACAGATACAAACCAAGTTACAGAGAAAGTAATTTCAGATGCAAAATGGATACAAAAGCAACTTATCACACATCTGCAGCTTTTAATCAAGATACAAAACCCATCCATAGAGTTAAAACCTCATCTTCCCATTCAGACCTGAGGCTTTTCCTTGTTTCTTCAATGCATCACCCTCTATATAACATGACAGATACCGCACACTCACTCTTTCCTGCAGTGCACTAGGCAGCATACGTTAGATCTAAATTAAAAGTTAATTAATGTTTCTCTTCCAGCATACTTGCTTATTTTTCTTCCAGCCATCGTTAAATGAAAAAGGGAGGAGCTACACTCAGGCAGCAGGCTCCAAGCCCTGGACATCATGAGACTGTACTTTGCAACTACAGAATAAGCCTAGTTGGAAGGGACTCACAAGGATCATCGAGGCCCCACACAGGACCATCCCCAAGAGTCACACACCATGTGCACAAGAGTATTGTTCAATGCTCCTTGAACTCTGTCAGGCTTGATGCTGCAACCACTTCCCTGGGAAGCCTGTTCCAGCGAGTGCCCCATCACCCTGCGGGTGAAGAACCGCTTTCTAATATCCAACCTAACCCTCCCCTCACACAACTTCAGGCCATTCCCTCGGGTTCTGTCACAGGTCACCACAGAGAAAAGTGCGTATAGTCTGTCTCTCCTCTTCCGTTCATGAGGAAGTTGTAGACTATGATGAAGCCTCCCTTCAGTTTCCTCCAGGCTGAACAGACCAAGTGCCCTCAGCCGTTCCTCACACAGCTTCCCCCTGAAGGCCCTTCACCATCCTCACTGCCCTCCTTTGGATGCTCTCTAACAGCTCAATACCTTTCTTATATTTCGGTGACCAAAACTGTATTAACAATTCAGGGTATGCACGTGCACAAACCTCTCAGATTTCACTTCTGAGCACCTCCTGCCTTGCCCAGGGTGTCCATCTGTCCCTCCCTCCCTCCCCCATAGAGTCAGGAATGACCACCCAGGTCACACTGGGTTCCCCAGGTCAGAAATCAGGCCCTCTTCCCAACTGCTCCAGAGAAACCTGTGTGCATTCACACCCAGCACTGCATACACACACCCACGATCAGAAGGCAAGTCTGTTTTCAACCAGCTTAACACCTGGTTGGCATGAAAGCTCTGAAAGTCTCAAGTGAAGATCCACAGCTGCATAGTTTCAAAAAGCAACCTCAAACTAAGGTATGTTTCAAGAGAGATCTCTTGTGAATCTGCTGATGTTCAGTCACGAGGAGTCAAAAGGGGAGGAGGAGGAAGAAGAGGATGAGAAGAGAAAGAAACTCACTCTGTTGAGTCAGCACAGCCAGCTCAACCACCCGCCCTAGAAGGAGAAACTTGCAGGTCTTGTTATGAATGAGTGCCTGCAGTAGTACTTCCACTACAAAACAACATAACGCTCAAGTTTTATGCAATATTTCAACACAATGCTGTTTTCTCTGCACTGTACAATTAGGCATATAACCGTCACTTCATGATGCATTAAAACAGGTCAGAAAAACAGGTCAGTAACACAAAATTATATTACGGTGCTACAAACTGTTGGCTTGATTTCTGTTTTTAACCTGAAATCTCCTCAACTAAGAACAGTCATGGTTTAGATGACAAAAATACTTTAACATTAAATTTAAAGCACAAATAGCATGTACCAAAACCAACCAGCTGTCAGCAACATATTTACACTGAACTAACAGGTTTTTTCATGACAAACACTATGATTATCTTTCACACAGTTTGTTGAGCTTTCTTTAAATAAGGTTAGCAACTGCACATACAAGATATTTTGCAGACTGTGCATGTTCATTGCTTTCTACACCAGGCAAAAAAAGGAATGAGACAACAGCCTCTGGCGGCACAAGACCGGAGGTGGTCACCAGGACAGAACTAAAAGAGTGTCTGAAACTGAAATTACAAGTCTTGAAATAGTGGGCATTAGATTTTACTTTCTCCCTCATTTTAAGCCTAGGTTTTAAGGTAACCTTAAACCTCCTTTTTGTCAGATTTTGCTTCTCATTCTCCCAATCCAGGATGGCCTATCCTACTAGAATCTAGCAAAGGGTTCAAAACCCAGAAAAGTAAAAGGTCTCTCTTCACTTGTGCTTTTCAGTGGAGGGCATTCTTATTCCCTAAAAATACTCAAAGACAGAAACAATCAGTCAGGTCTACAGGAATTTAAACACTTTCTACCCAAATCCCAATGCAAGTCCAGTAACCCCCTGCAGCTCACTCAGGACCCTGATGCCGAAACTCTGAGAGGGAGGTGTAACATTAGGCAATGTCAGCTGGGCTTTACCACAGTCTCACTTGCTGAACTGGCAAAGCCAACTAACTCAGGAAAAGAAAAGAGTTTTCTCCTAGTTTCACAGGCTGAACTTCCTCTCCTCACCTGCCCTGTCCAACATGGCAGGCACAAGTCCAAGCCCGGCTGCCCGTCAGGAGCAGAGTGCCACAAACTCAGCTCACCCACTGTAAGATGGGTGAAGTTTCCCCTTCCATGGTTAAAACCCCAAGTTAGGTTTTGAGGCATTGCAAAGTGAGCACCACAGCCCAGCTTCTTCTCTGCCTCCCTCCAGTCCCTTGGTAGCAACAACCAGTCAAGTTATGCTGCACTTGTGAATGGGTGTGAAGCAGCACCTCCAGTATTCCCAGAACATATCTCTTGCTGTCTCTCCATGCTCAGGCCTTGTTCCTTGACACTTGTAGAGGTCCGTGCAAGTGCAAGGCCAAAGTGCAAGTAGGATTAGGCCAAAACTCATGCTTCTCTGCAAAGGACAGAAGCACCTAAAAGCCAGCACACGTAGAAGGGTGGAGGCGGGCATTATTCCTCAAACATCACAGAAGCTGAGATTCCTTCCCCAACATCCGAGATGCTGGCCACCCAGCTTCTTCACCTTTCAGCACCACATCCTCCCCAACACCTCTTCTCAAGTCCACAGCCCCCACATTTACTGTCCCTCACACACAAGGCAGACATGACAGGCATTCTTCCAAGTCCAGTGCCAACCCAATCCTAAACACGTACAGCATAAGCACTCTTCTCTTGGTACATCACGTAGGAAAATTTAAGAGCTTGCTCAGAATTTGGAAGCACATTAAAATGATTGCTTCAGAGCAACAGCCATAAGAGCACAGTGGCTGTTACATCCCTTTCCTGCACCATTCCAAGCATATCTGCAAGAATCACCATCACAGTGGAATTCCTTCCCCTGTCCCCTGCTTCTAGACAAAGAATACCAGGGAGAATGCTAACACTCTGCACTTCAGTGACAAGGCCAAAAAGATAGCTCAATTTAATCTGTTATATCCTTCATATAAAAATAGCCAAGTAAGAAGGGCAAGGGTTAGTCTTTTTTTAGGGGAACAGATCAATTTAGGATCAATGGGGTTTGCTTGTTTAAGCAACTGCAGTTAAACCAGTGCAACCTGTGTTTAGAGAAGCTGTACGTTGGCAGACTAGATGATCTGACATTTCAGGTAATCCTGCACTTTCATCTAGGCTACCCACCAGATATTTGTAGTGTCTCTGCTGCAGCCATTAGTTCCCTATAACAACTGTTGTGGGAGCAAACACTTTAATCACTTTCCCACTGCTAGCTTTCCCATTTGTCCCAAGTCTGTCAGGAATCACGGATGCTTCCTCCACCCCCAAGAGGAAGACCTTCTACTACAAGCAGCACCCCCTAAATTTTGTTCCACTCTCAGAATTCACATGGGATGCAAACTCCCTCTGCTTTTATCCAAGCAGAGAAGTGCAGCCCCAATCAGGCAAAGTATCATGTTGCTTTTCCACAGCAGTTCCCATCCCTTTCTTTTCTCTCACCTCTAGAATATACCCCTACTCCACAGACTATATGCTGAAACACAGGAGAGAACCAATCCAGCTTAAAACTCACTTTGTGAAGAAAATGTCAATTTTACAGTAGTTTACTGAAAAAGCCTGAACAGTTCTACTTTGCAAGGGAGGTGAAATGAGGCACAGCAGAACTCCCATATATCAACATCATTCTAAAAAGTCATGGGGGCTTTTTTTTTCTTCCTCTTGAAGATGTGAGGACACATCTCAACACCAGTGTGTAGAATATGCTGATATGCACAGGAGAGAAATAACACTCCCACTGAAGTTCTTATCATTTCTGCCCATAGGTTGAGGCTCTCCATCCCTGGGGGCTCCCTGAGCTAAGGCCCAGTCCTGGCATGTGCAGGACCAGCACCTTGCAAGATGTGAAACCCTGATCCACAGCAGCAAATACTCTTCCCCATATTTTGGAAAGCTGTTACATGACTGCCTCACAGGAAAACAAGACAGAGGTTCCAACCAGCAGAAGCAGTCAGTTCAGACTCCAAGTGACATTCAGTTGATTAAAAAAAAAAAAAGTATCTTGTGTCTTTTTGCATTTTCCCTGCTGTGAAGGTTACTACACAGTGCAGTCGCACTCTCTTCTGTCTGTCCAATTTTCATTTGCATACAGAAAAATGTCAGTCCTGCTCTCCCACTACCACCCACAAAGTTTAAAGTCTCAGGGGTAAATCCATCTCAGACCCCATACCTGAGTGATCTCAGTTGATAAGGAAAAAGAACAAAGTGTGAAGTGAAAGCAAAATTATTTTTAGCCAATACCAAAGAAAAACAAAAAACCAACACACAAAAAAAAAAAAAAACACCAAACCTCAAAACAAACCCAGAACCAAACCTCTTAAAACCTATTCCCTTCCTCACAGAGTACCACTCTTCTGCTGAATTTAGTACAAATCAGAGAGCAGATGGTCAACTCTGCCAGGATCCTCTTCAGAAACAGAGGAGAGAGGGAGCTTTCAAGTTCCCTGATAGAAGCTTCTTAAAGGACACCAAGCCCTAAATACTCTTGCAAGCTTCCTGATGTATGCATTAACTTAAACTCTGGGTCTAGACCCCCTCCCTACACCAAGAAATAAGCATTTTATCTCCTCACATCCTAGGCATTCTTCTGCAGACATTGTAACTTTATATTTTCTCTTAGGCAAACCAAAGTTGCACTAGTGTTGGAATGAGGACTGTATTAAGGAGCTCAGTGTTGGAACACGCCGCAGAGTTTGTCATCATGAATAATGTGGACATGAAACCACAGATCTCTGCCCTGGCTCTCTCCAGAACTTTGCAAGAGAGCCAAGACATGCGCATGGGCCCTGCGGTCTCCTCAGCCACCATGCTCGGCAGAGTTCTGCAAATGGACCCCAAAGCAGGGCTGAAAGAAACAAGGCTGCTTCTCTTCCCACCTCTACCTGGGTGCTGTGAAGTCAGGACACCTGATAGGGAAAGGGAAATGGGCGTGTCTCCAAATAGAAACTACCAAAGGTCACATATCATGTCCCCCCTACAAGTCAGAGTACCCTCCCTGTCCTTCTGACCCCTCCTCAATTTCAGATTAGCCATGGAGTAACTGGTATCAGTAAAGAAGGAAAGTTGTGCCTGGCAGTAATGTCACTCCCTTCATCCTACCTCATTCTCCTTTCGGTGAGATGAACTACAAGCCTCTGAGGAGCTGTGTCGAAAGGCCAAAGGGTGAAGTTTGCACCTCACAGCTTGAACTCATCCTCACCACTTCTGAAGGGAAAGGAGATCCTGCTCAGCCAGCATTTCTCTGCCCTCCTTACACGTTCCCTGCCTCTCCTTCCCCCGTCCTGTGTGGACTCTGGCATTTATCCCTCCAAGCCAAGCACAATTGCTAAAAGTAACCTGGCAAAATAGGAAGCAAACAGCATTTTTGCCAGTTATTAATTCAAATCAGCTGAGCGGGTGCACAGGGAATGGCATACCCATGTGGATGGGGAACTCTGCCTTCACCCCAACACCGTGGTTCAGCAGCACCACTGCAAAAGAGAAGGTGAAAAGTTGTGTCCCCTTCCATACCATCAACACCAACAAAACAAAGTAAGGAATCTACCTGAGCTTAAAAAAAGCTGTTAGCTTTAACTCAATACCAGTTCCTAGTTTTTTATCATATATCTTAAGAGACAAGGAAGGAGAGTAAGGAAGCAGGGACAGCCAGGACATCTCCCTCAATCACAGCACCAGTTTGGACTGCCTTAAGGACCACTGGTGGAATGGACACCACACATGAAGGGCATGCAGGAAGGCAGAGCCTGACAGTGAGCAGGAGCAGAATGCTGCCCAGCTCCAGCCTGATGCATCACGCTTTGTTTTTCTTTTCCAAGTTAGAGAAGAAACATGCCAGAATAAACTCAGTGGGGGCCTAGGCCTCTCAAAGAGCCACCAATCACTCTGTTGTCTGTTATTTTGCTTCTGTGCAAGGCAGTGGTGCCAGCTCCCACTTGAGGGACCTGCTCCATCTCACAGCTCACCCCAAGGATGCTGCATGATCCACAGCCACAGCTGTGAGCCATTCGAGTGCTTTACGCTTTGCTTTTGACACTTGTACTGACCCCTAGGAGAGATGATCCTCATCCTCTGCACATGCCAAGCCACACTTTGCTCCCAGTTCCATCCTGTCCAAATCAGAGTGAGGCTCTGCCAGGAGGCCTCCAGCATTTTCCATTCTCCATACCCCTTTCAATAATTTCTGATGGTTTTGGTGTTTGCACAAGGCATTTCTGAGCTACTGAAACCCTCCAGATTTCAAAGCAAAGCACCCCAACACATGTGAGAGCACCACAACACACACCACGAAGAGTGGGACCCTGCAACTAGTCAGCCCCTTTTGTTATTTAGAATTGGCAAAAAGTAACTCAGAAAAGTAGAAACACTGTCAGGTGTACCTTGATACCAATACATACTTCTGTACCCTCTCTGGAAAGCAAACAAGAGCTTTAAACCAAAGTTTAAAATACACTTGCCATAGAACTACAGGGAATTCTTCAGGTACTGATCTTTTGCAAAACAACAGGTAAGAAAAGATTTCCCGATCCAAACAATGTCTTTCAAAAAGGTAATAAAGTTTACACGACAACAACTGAAATCCCCAAGGTACAGGATGGCAAGATTCCCACCTACAAAAGCTACAGCTTTACTAACAGCACTTGCCAATCCCCCCATCTGGTACAAACTCATTTTTAAATCACACATCACAAGTTTAAAGAGTAAGAAACATCTCTTCCTTTCAACACACAACCCTGAGCATTAAACATAAAATATACATTGCATAATATCCAAAGGTGAATAGGTGTTCTTATTGTTTAGGAAGAGCTGGAGCTGCCATTTAATAACTTAGCTGTCGAATGCTTCTTAAAGCAGTTTTGGACCAAGCCTAAATGTACTGACTTCTAACGAAGTGAGATTAAACAAGTGCTTTCATTCCCAGCCCTGTATTTTTATTTTTTTTACCAATGCAGACCTTAAATTTATTGCATGGGGTAAAATCCCGTTTCCTGTACCCATGTTGACTGTTAAACAAAATAAGACAAGGGAGGTACAGACTCCCACAGTACAAAAAAACTCTCTCGAGTTCATGGATATTACTCAGGCTCATGGTGTAACTGTAAATGCACAGCTGCAATACAATAGCACAATACCTATGTGGCATAAGAGACTTCAAACATAACAGAGTCAGAAGAGAAGCTTTTTTCACCTTACTTCCACATCGCTGGCACTGATGTCCCAAGCAGCAACTCAAAGACATTTGAAGAACTTTGCTGCTCATCTCCACTTCCTTCTGCATGTGACTTCTCCCTGAGTCAGCAGATAATGCTTGTGATCCCTTTTCATTCGTGTTTCCAAGGACTGCCTAGTTATAGCAGCTGGTACCTCACAGAAACACCATCTTTGTACACACTACAGGAGCATTAAATGCAGCGAAGACTTTAGACTGGAATCCTCAAAGCTGAGGAACATTTTTTAATTAAAAAGCTATAAATGAAGCAGTAGTTAGCTCTTCCTACACCCGGGCAGCACTATAATCTATATGCAAATAAAGTTCTGAGGGCAATTTTGTATCTGCCTAGGGAAACAAAGGTGACTATTTGGGTTTCTATACAAAGCAGCACCACTGGAAATACAGGATGAAGATCCCTCTTGCCTCAAAATAACTGTAGGTGCTGTGATACAAAACCCCACAGTTTCACACATTACAACACTGCACAAAATATTGCTTAAAAAATTACCCAGTTAAAGATTAATCATCCAGCAATGATTACAAAGGTCACTTTGCAGTGATAAAAATTATTACCATTAGAAGAACTGAAAGAGAAAACGAGAAAAAGCACAGACAGCAATACAGTTTCCTTTTCTTTAAAGCAGTCAAGTTCAATCCTACTATGAGTTTGAACTTCACATATTTGTATTTTATTTTTTTAAAACTTTTTAAGAACAAATCTGATCCAAGATGCCTTTTCAATTGAAGAGCTAGCAGCAACACAAAAGCTGTGGCCTACATTTTGCCCACAGCCCAGGCCAGACCAAACAATAAAACCAGAACAGATGTTGAGGCCTCGCCTTGTTTTTTTTTTCCTGAATAATACGGGTCCACTCATTCCCTCCTGCAAGCAGGTGGCACCAATGTGCAGCCATAGATGAGGTCTGAATAACTATACAAGCAAACAGCCTTTCAATATACATTCCAAGTGTGTAAAATTTTCTACACATATACAATTCCAACCTGAGCTCTTGGGTGAGTTCTGTGTACACAACGCCTGTGATCCACACATGAGCAGGAAACACATTACCACATCAGAAACATGAATAAAGCCCCGCACTTGCTCAGCATGGAGCAGCACACCTCTGCTAATCACAAGGCTTTTGTCTAGACATGGCCAGGGTTTTGTACTGAAATGTGAAAGGGTTGGAGTTTTTTTTAAGAGAGAGCTAAGTATAAAATTAAGATGAGAAAATGCATATTTGATCAAGATTTTATCAAAAATCCCTTGCAAGCCTTCTCAAAACACTATTTTTTTTTTAAAAGGAGGAGGGCTGGTAACTACACCACAAAGATCCTGAATGCACACTCAGACAGCAGCCAACCAGAACAAAGCCAAAACCTGTAGCACACACCTCCGGTTGGACTGACAAGACTCACCTGCCCTCCCAAGCACACTTCTCCCACCTCCACATCCCAGAGAGCATCCCTGGCCTCCCCAGCTGTGTTTCAGAGCAGCAGCAGCTCCAAAGCTCCATCAGGAGGGCTGGGGTGGGACTGGACCTGTTCCACCCCACCAGTCAGTATCAATAAAAGCAAGCACCACACACAGGGCTTCAGGAGCCCCATGCACCCTACGGATAGCACCCCATAACGCATGGATGCCACAATGGGACCCACATCCTGCCAGTAACCTTGGGAACCCCTGCACATTCACAACCCAATTTAAACAAAAATCAATGCAGGATCTCCACAGAGCCACAGTGAACTATTTTAAAGTTTGTTAAAAATAGGTAAATGTATGCAGTCGGTTCTGAGAGCCAAGCTACAACAACCAAACTACTGTTGGTTTCTGTTCAGCCTCCCTGAACACTGCCCTAACAAGACAAAACTTCCTTCCTTCTTTCCCTCCACGCTATTTCCCTTCCACTTTCATTCAAGTGACCAAAAAGTCACACAGGCATGCCTACACATAAGCACGTAAGCTCCACATATAGAATTTAATATACAGAAAAGAAACAACAATAACACACACAGTTCTCTCAAGTGCCAGGTCCCATGCTGCTGACAAATACCTAGACACTGCCAAAACTATTTGAAGCCAAACAGCCTACTGATGAGGAAGCAAAGATAAGAGAACACATCCTCTCTTTCCATCACAGATCTTGATTCTGCTGCCTCCCCTGATCTTTGACAATCAGCAACTCCTACATGCACAGCTCCACATTCATACAGCCTTTCGTTTCTTTACTAAGCCAGCCCTCAGCTCTTCCCACCCACTGAATGGGGTCCTCTGTTGTGTTCCCTTAAGAACAAGAGCAGCTGCTTGGGCCCAGTCCTGCCCATTATTCACAGGCAGCACTCAGGAATAACAAGACCAGGACCAGCAGAGAGACTTCCTGAGCCTGGTACTGTATCTGCATCACTGGATTTAATGGCCCTTCATGGGAGAAGGGAATGAAAAAGAAAAAAAAATAGTCTAATCCTTTTTGAACCCATTTGTAATTTTGGCATCTACAATATCCTGTGGCAGAGTGCTTCAATTTAATTATATGTTTGTTGTCTGAAGGAGAACAAAGAAAGCCCATGCACACACTCCTTTCTCTACTCTGAAGCTGCTACCCAGTCATTTCATTTGGTGGCCCCATTTCCTGCCTTATGAGAAGCAGAGAATAACTGCACCCTGTTCACCTCCTCCATGTCTCTTGCTGCTTTACAGATCTTCTACTACACACCTCTCGGTCATCTGCTTTCTAAGCTAAACAGTCTGGGCTTTTCTGCTTCTCCCCCATATGGAGCTGGGAAACAGGAATAATTCCTATACTTTTCCCAGTATTCCCAGCTTTCTTACAGCTCTGAGCAGCATGTATGCATGGGCGAGGGATGAGAACGGGGCACAACCAGAACTGTACATGGTGTTCGAAGAGAGGGTACACTACAGGATTTATAAAACATGCCATAATGAAGGTCTGTTTTATTCTCAGATGCTTTCATAACAGCTTTTAACAATACACTTGCCTTTTTATTATTACCCTTGAGTTGATGAAAAAAACACTGACTCCTCAAGATCTTTATCGGGAAAGGCAACAATTTAGAGACTGCTACTGTACACATGCAGTTAAAAGGGCTGTTCCACCTTAACCCCTCCCTCAATATTAGTTCGGGAGTCACAAGTGTCCCTTGTCACAAGACTGAATGGGTTGCCCATTCCCTCCACTCCCCAGATGTCTGCAGTCTCCTTGCTGCCCCCTCCTCCCATTCACATACTGTCTTTTACTGACAAAAGGACAATCCTGGTGTTAGTAGTAAAAATTAGGTGAGAAAAACAAAAGTAACAAGGTATGCAATTTGAAATGGGGAATACACAAGTGCTGCTTAAATTGGAGTGTGACAAGTGCACAGTGACTCCTTCCCAGCTGAAAGACATCTCTGGCTTCTTTGGGCTTCTTCCCCCAGGAGAAGTGACAACAAGAGCAAGAAACCAACAGAGAAACCCTCAGATCTTGCAGCTTCCTCTATTCCCTTTCCTGTTAAACAGCAATGCTGCTTAGACCACCCATGCAAGCAGCCCCCACTCTTCAGCTCCAGCCACCCTTCTCCATTCCCTGGCAACCCAAACAAGTAGGATTTTACTCATCTTTCCCACACACTAAGGACCAGCTGGCCTGTTTCTATTGCCCAATGCAAGAAGAAAGAAAAAAAGTCAGTCTCAAGTGTTCACTAAGCAGAGAATACTTCTTGATTTTTTTAGCAACACCTCTCCCCTTTCCTCCCATCAAAAGTTCACAACAGCATCCTTTTGAGAAAGTTTAAAGTGATTAGTAGAAGTAACGAGTGCCTGGAAAGCCCTGTGATATAAAATGTAGATTCTTGGTTGACAGAGAATAACTGGCTTATTTTTTACCATCACACTTCAAAAACCTTTGCCAAAAGATAGTCAGGAATAAATCTGACTAACTAGAACTCAGTCTCCAAAGAATATGGGATGTGGGTACTTCTCCTCACCCCACATCCCAGGAGATCAGAACAAGTAAAATAACAACTAGCTGTGCCCCATGACTTACAAACTAAGGCTACTGGGCAAATGTGTTACTGCTTGGCAAGACAGTACTGTGAGGGGCTTGGAGACAGGACACACTGGTATCCCCATTCAGACAAGAGCCCACTAAAAAGGTCGAGTGAGAGAATTTCCATGTTACTCTACTCTTGCAGTACCAAGTCATTTTACACAGTCAAATGACTCAATCAAGCACAGTCAGCTCTCAAACACAGGAGAGGTTTGTCACATTATTTTTTAAAACCTGGGTCAAACACCAACACTTTTCAAGGCCACAAAGAGAAAAGACCATCATATAACAGTGACAGACATCTTCCAAACCCAGCTGGGTGCTTTAAACAGGCTGGACATCCAAGAAAGGTACCACCATGACACCTATCTGCTAAAGAAGAGTGCCCTCCAAGAGTAGCAGAAACAGGCCCTGCCAATATGTTCAGGAGAGGCCTCACCACTGTGCTGAAGTCACCTGAACTAACTCAGCCACTTCTACCCTAAGCTGGTTTCAGAGGTTACAAGAGTGGCCTGGTTGGCAGAGCTGCAGAGACAGCAGCCTCTGAAAAGAGGGCACAGCTTCCCCTCCCGACACAGCCATCTCCAGAAGCAGGCACCTGTCCTCAGGCCAACGCGAGCACACAAGAAGCTTATATATCAAATCCCACCCAGCACTGAGTCATGCACCGATGTGGTGTGCAACTGCAATCAACAGGCTGCGAGCATGCCCAGTTTAACCCACACAAATCCGACTTCTAAATGTCTGCGACAGTTGCATATCCTCCTCTCACCCCCATCCATGACAGCCTTCCAGGTCCTTATCCTCACAGCACCCCGACCAGCAGATGAGAGCTTTTATCAACACACACACATGCAAAACACTGACTGCCAGGCTCACAGGGGTTGAGAGAGGTTCCCTGGAGCCCATGTTAGAGCCCTAACTGTGGGTCATCCTTCCTCATCACCCCACTCTCAGAAATGCTGAAATCAAATAGGAACCCATAAATAACACATTTCTAATATTTCAAATCAGATCTTGAAAACTCAGTCTGCTTCCAGTTCTCCTTGGAGATGACTGGTGTATTCATTATCTCACAAACTCCCCAAGGTACAGACAGTCCCTCTCCTTCTGTCTGCACAGGGCCTAGCTCAACAGGGTGCTGTTAGGATAATATTCATACCCAAAAATACAAAGTCAGATTAATATGCCCTTGAAATGCAGGCAGCTCCTGGATCACAATTTTCCAACAGATTTCACAAGTTAGTTTGTTTTTTCCCCCATTTCTGCCAAACTCAGAGGCACAGAAAGGACTATATTTAGAACGTAGCTAACAATCACAGCAAATCTTAAGTTTGATTTTAGCATTCAACTTTTACTACAAGACTATCCAAAACAATTTATCTGGTTTCTCTCCTTCTCCTGCCTTCAAAGAATCTCAGAACTAGTTTGTCTTGCACCTACATGAATAGTTTCACAGCAAGAACGCAGTATGGTAACTACAAGAGAGGCCAAACAATTCATCATTGCTGCACACCAAGCACTGCCCTGCACTCATTCTGCACCGCTGCTCTGCCCACACATTCACGCTGAACAGAACTGACCCTAAAAGATGCCAAGCAACAGCGAGCCCAGCAGCCCTGGAGAGACAGGCTCTCGTAATAAGCAGCACCAAGTACGCTTGCAGCCCAGAGGAACAAAACAGGGTCAGAGCCCTGCAAAGACGCTGGATTTTCCTGAGCTGCCTCTGCTTTAGGATTACAAACCCTCTTTCTGCAGTGCCAGCATTTGCATACCACAGCATATTTACAAAGAAATCAATCAGGACACATGCCCGCAGGTGAACACGGAGAAGAGGCCAGTAGGACTTGGGGCATCCTGCAGAAAAGCTCATGGCTTTCTGCTCAGAGGCTTCAGGGGGAAGCGAACCGGTTATCCACTCATCCACGTCTGGAGCACGATTCCCTTCCCCACTCCGTTTAACAAAGAGCACAGAAGTTTGCAGGCGAGGGGCCTTGCAGGCTCTCCAACGCAACCACCACGTGGCGAGCATCAGGAGCAGAGCTCACACAAAGAGCCGGGAAGCAGCAGGAGCCTGGGGAGAGGGCTGGGAAAGCCTCGGCAGCCGGGAGACGAGGCGGGGTTGAAGGGGGGAGACCCAGCCTTATTCTCCAGCCATCGCCACGAGGAAGCGAGCACAAAGGGGACAGCGAGGCCAAGCAGATAAGGAGAAGCCAGCCGAATGCCAGCCTGGCAGCACAGATAAAATGAGGAGCCGAGAGCCTGCTGGAAGGAGAAGAGTGTGGTTTGGTAGAGAGTCCGCACAGCACTCACCTGCCCTGTAGCACATCCCCTCTCAATGCACTCGCTGGGGCACAGCCCTCCTCACACAGATACACAGCTACAAAATTAACTTAATTTTACCGTGTTCAGGGCCATTAGTCTTTCCAATTTGAAGAATAAGATCCTATTCAGCACATAAATGCCTCTTTATCGAGGCTGAAAATTCTTCTGTTTTCTCCAGTTTGGGGGGCAGGGGGAATATTTTTTAGGCGTAATTCGTGCTCAGGGCAAAACAATCCCTCCCTCCTTTCCTTCCAAAAAACCATCATCATCGTGAAAGCAACCAGAGCGTCCCTGTGTGTGTTAAGAGCCCAGAGGTCTTGTTTTCCCTTCCCACAAATTATATAATGGGAAAAAAAAATGCAGTGGCCATCCCCTGGTAGCTGTTTGATAGGAATACAGATGTGCCTCCTCGTACATCAATTATGCTGCCACATACTGCTCTAGGCGAATACCAAACATGGTTTCCATGTTCATTTTCTTTATCCAGTGACTACAGGATAACTCCACATAACCAATGAGCAGCTCTCCACAGGGCACCATATTGAGCTCCAGATCCCTGAAGAGGTGTTAAACAATTGTCCCTGTCCTCCTACATCCAGTGCTACAGCCTTGGCCATTCTGGAACAGTCTCCACACGATCACCTTCTGAGCATCACTGACCCAAAGCAGTATCTGGCTCTGCCACCAGGTTCCCTCAACTCCCAACCTCAGCTCCCCAGCTTGTACAGAAGCACTTAATGGGGCCTGTACATATCCATACATAAGTTTTTAAAAAAAGAAAAAAGAGCAGCAACAAGAACAAGGCAGCAAGGGAAACAAAAACACACAAGGACATAAAGAGGACAGAGAGCCTCAGGGGAGGGACAGTATTTAGAAGAGCAGAGTTATTAGAGACTGAGAAGCTAAACTATGCTAAGGTTGCTGGGGCTTCAAAAGAGGGGGGAAAAAAAGAATGTACAGAGCATCTTGGAGAACAGAACAGCCTCACAGGGGCATTTACAGGCTGGAGCAGAAAAAAGCTGAGACACACTGGCACCAGATAGGAAAGCAAACTGTCAAAGACAACTACAAGGCAAGGCAGGCCAGAGAATCCATATCATTTACCTGTAGTGAGGGGCTCTGTCAAGCATTTTGAGACACTTGGACCTTCCTCAGCAGAAAAGCTGTGTATCCACTTCTATCCTGGCCTGGATTTCCTTTATAACTTTCCCAGCACAATGTACTGCACTTGCCGAAAGACAACCATTTTCCCTGAGAACTGAATTTGCACAAGCTATTTCAATAAATGTTTATTACTTTAAAGAATAGACTACAAGATAGTACCATGAAACAGGGAGTAACAACCACTATTGTTAGTGCAACTGAGCCCTGATCTGCAACTGGGAGCTGTAGGTACTGCTGCAAGCTTGGGCATTTGGAAGTCTTGAGTATTCTGCTTTGTGACACCACTCAAATATAAATTGCTACAAGTCCAGTTTTATCTATGTGGAAAGGAAAGAACAAGCATCAAAATAATTCTGGGTACACTGATTCCACAGGCTTCTCTCTTCTCTCCCTTCTGCCTCAGAATTTCACTCAGTCTCAGCTCCTCCCCCTTGCACAGACACAGCCCCTCGGCAAGAGCTTTGCACACATTAAACCAATACTTGTTAGCACGGCCAGGGACCCTGCTGAGAGCCTCAGCTCCCTTAAGACACGCTCCGACTGGTCCGACTTTCTAATGATAAAGCTATTTGTAGTCAGATATTCATGATGCTGGCAGTGATTCTTGATATAACTACTAATACCTAGACTGAATGTATTACTGCAAAGGAGGAAGAGCCCACAGCCTGTCAAAGACACCAAGCTTCACTTAAAAACACTCGAGAGTAAATCAGCTTCACTGAACAAGACAACTAAAGCTCTTTTCAATGGCAGATTTCTGCAGTATGTATTTACTGTGCGGAACAAGAACATCTTACTGTATTCGTTCCTCAGATCCCACCTAAGCAATGCCCACAGAAGGCACTGGCTGGCTGTACTGCAAGACTCCAAGCTTACTTTTGTCAACACAACCCATATCTCCACTTGCAGAGCCCTGTGTGAGGGCATCCAGCTGCAGCACTGACATGCTCACCCTCCCACACCTCTACAGACTGTACTGCAACAGCTGTGGGAGCTTCCTGCAGGAGCAGTGAACATGTCCTGCCATGCAAGACACAGAAGCAGCAGGCAAACGAGACTCCTTGAAGCCTGAGATAAGTCCCAGCTTCACCATCATTCAGCAGGAATACAGTCCAAGCTTTTTCAACAGCTGAATGCTAGATCTTCACACCCAGGTATCTTTTTTCTGGTATATCCAGCATAAACTATGAACATCAGCTCTTCTGCTCCAGCAAGGCCTGAACACCAGCAATGCTTGCAAGACTTTGGCAGAAGGCAGGGAGACAGAAACATCCCTGACAAGTCTCAAGAAATTTGGGGTGTTCTCTTCAAGGTCACGATTATCACAGGTACCAGCATTGTGCCCATGCTGGTAATGCATATGCTAGATCAATGCACATGGCCTCCAGTAAAACAGTCCTAACAACATCAGTCTTAGACCTGTAGCCTCCTCTGGCATAGTACCTCATACTGCCAAGCTACTGACTGCATGGCCTTACTTGTTTCCCTGCCCCCACAGAGAAAGACAGGATGAAGCTGCTTACAAGACTCCTTAAAAGATCGCTTTCTCATAGTAGTGGTTCCAGATCCACTGCCAGCTGTTCCAGACTTGCAGAACAAGACAGTCCCATTGCATCTGATGCTGTCCTGAAGCAGAGGCATCAGCTTACATGCAGGGGAGTGTAGGTTGTTGCTGCTGAGTTTAGTCTAAGCCTGCAAACAGCCCCCTTCAAAAGCCTCTGTTTCTCCCTTCTCGCCCCTCCTCCATCCCTGAACACAACAGTTCAACTACACAGGTTAAACAGGTTCACCAAAAGACAGGATCAGTCCAGAAACAGTTCAATAACAAGTTCCAGAATCCTAGCATGTCCCTTGACAACCTCAGCATCTCCTTATGCAACTGCCCAGTCAGTATGCAGAAGAGTCACATGAGACTAGCACAGATGCTGGGAGAGCAGGTTTTAAGTTATTCCTGCACAAGAAAAAGGAGTGATAATTAAGCAATGCCTAATAAGATTCCTGGGCTCTCTGTTTAAGAATCCTTGCTCCCTTAACTATAGCAGTACGCCAAGAAAACAGCACTCCCTCTACACAGTTTGTTTAAATATCTGTGCTGTCTCCAGTAGAGAACTCTGCAGCAATTTCTAGGAAAGATGACACCAGAGCACCACAGTTTCCTCATCTCTGGCTTATAGCCCTTGAACAGTTCTTTTTGTGCAGTCAGTAAGGCTGAAAACTGGTTTCTGTCTGACACTAACTGGTGACGCAACCTCCCTCCCTTGCAGCCTAGGAGAGAAAAGCACTGCTGAAGATCCCACCCAGTGATCTACAGGAGCAGAGTAACTACACCTTCTTCCCAAAGCCCCACTTTGCTGGGTTGATACAACTGGAAAACTAAAGCTTTCACAACGAGTTTCTAATGTTGCCTCTCAATCCCTAAAACCACGTCACACGGCAGCTGGCTCAGCTAGAGCCCTACAGCTTACACTGTGTGTAAGGCAAGAGCACCGTGCCTTTGTCTGCTGCCCCCCTGCACAAATAATTTCCCCTGTAGGAGAAGGGGAAAGACAACAGGGACAGGAAACACATCAGGCATTGATATGTAGAAACATAACGTAAGCTTTCGTCTCTTACAGCCATTTCCTGACAGAATTCTGCCGAGAGATCCCACCACAAGCCGTCTGCACACGTGCTGGGTGGTCAGTTGTTGCTCCCTCATCAAGTTTATGATTGGTCATGTCCAACTTTGCCCTGTAACGCTGGCACCTTCCTAAACAGAGCTTTCAATTCAAATGTATCAGCCAAGGACATGTTACCAACACCGCTAGGAGAGCGGATTTTTGTGCTTTCACAAGCACTTCCTCTGCTGTTCCTACAGAACCATCAATTTTGGCCACTAGAAACCATGACACAAGGGGAAAAAAATACCTTCTTTTTTTTTTATAAATAGAAGTAGCAATTATCATCCTTGGGTTTGCTATTTAGCTATCCTAACAATCTCTTTCCAGGCTTCTTGGCTCTTCTGTATAAAATTCACTTGAAACCATCACACAACCCTACCACTTCTGCCATTGTTCAAAAAACATGGCGAGATTCCCTTGTTCCTCCCATTTCTTTTGTTTGGGTGATTTTAGTATCATTCTCAGCACTGCCACTAAAAATAACATTTGTGAATTGGAAGGGGAACTTCCCTAGCCATCTAAATCCCGGTAGAACAAGGTACACATGCAGAGGATAGAGGAAAATGTTCATGCCATAACTCATCTCATTGCATCCTAATATAAAGATGATCAGTCTTGTTCACCTCATGCATCACCCAGAGGTGTAATGTTTCCTGAAGTCTTGAAACATGGGGAGTGAAAACTACATTTTTCCTTTCTACCTTTCCCAGAAATTTTCAAAGTCAGTTTTAGGAACTTGGAAATCATTTCATCATCTAGGAATGAGAAACACTACATGTTTCCACCAGGTAGGCTTTCAAATAAAAGCTCATTAGTGCAGGGTATATTTATCACCATGCAGAAGGGAGACTAGAACATCACAGCACACTACAGTAGTAAGTGTATTTTTGCCAGTTGGTGTATCTCTAAAATGAGACAAAGGAAGGAGGAAAAGTGTCAGAAATAGGAAGTATAAATATTGTTAACTCAAACAGAAGGTTAAATACCCTGAGGGCTCTGAAACAGTATGTAAATAAAGACCTAGTGTCACAATGCAAACGTAAAGAAAGAAATACAACATCGCAGTCTACATAAAAGTGTCCTTCATTGTGACACAAAAACAGCAAGGACAAAAAGTAAATCTGATCCCATGTTATTGCTAATTAAATTCATATGTACCAATTTTCTTTTTTTAAATGAAGCAAATGTTCAAATTCATTAGTGACAGAAAACATTTAGAACAACTTAATTGCAGCGGTCATCTCCATTTAAAGCTTTTCACTTTTAAAACTAAATATATAAGAAGAATATCTCTTCTGATTTTTCCACACTGGACTTGGAGAGGAGAAAGCAGATTCTGAGAGCTAATGACTTACTCTTTTTCCCTGTGAAGTGCTTACACTGAGTACACTGTATCCATGACTTTTTCACAGAGATTAAGAGTTATTTCATATACTGAATCTTGCCCTAGAGAACTATCTGGCCTTCATGAAACACAATGCTATCATCCATGAACCAGCCCTAGGTATCATTTACTTCTAGTTATGAGGATATGTATTTGTCTGACCTTCTGACTTTGAGCCCAGAGTTCGCAAGACACCCATAAAACCACTTTATTCATTTATTAAAACAAACAAAAAATCTGCGAGTATTATTTTTTTCTTACAGACCTAAAAAGATGTGATCCTTGGAATGGGACTCCCTGCGTTTCATTACTGATTCATGAGGACCTTACCCTGCTAAGTTGCTTTGCAGCCAGAAGCCACACATTTTCCCCTCTCAAGCACCACTACAAAAGCTTAGATCACCTGCTAGAATGCTTATGGGCTGTAGTTCTGAAGAAAAAGCTGTATAAAAACAGATTTATCTCCAACTACACAGAAAGCAACTGAACATGGAACAAGGATGCTGCCGGAAAACCATGTTTTTTTCCCTGGAGCAGAAGGAGGTCATTTTACCTCAGTGCCTCGATTTGTGCCTGCCTTCAGCACACAGTGATATTCAGCACTTTGCAGATATACACGCAGAGGGATAGAAAGTCTGAAGGCCATGATCAAGACAGTGTTCCACACTCCATGGCAGAAAGAATTGCTGCACACACACAAGCCAGGCAAGGACTGACATTGGGCGAATTTTTACCACAGTACAGTTCAAAGTGAGAAGACCACAGAAAGCCAATTCAAGTTACCTCCTGGTGGCCACAGCATCCATCACACCCAAAGAATGAATCGCCCACTGTTAACAGCTTATCAACACAGGCAGAGTACTGTGCCTGCTGAAGAACAACTTCCACAGCAGACTGAATTAAAAAAATTACTTTTCTGAGGAGAAAGAAGAAAAACACCCAAGAAAAGTAGAGTTCTACAGGAGAGCTACCGCACTTTGCAGTCACACACCCAAGTATGTACTAACTTTTCCAGCGCAGACACCACCAGCAGTTGCACATCCAGTTCCAGTGCTAATGAGAGCAGACACCAGCATCAGGCCAGTGACCTGGGCAAGTCTCTTGATAGCTTCGTCCCTTTTACTCCAGACACAGGGCTTTCCAGGAACCCAGATATCAGAGAGCTCCATAAAATGGTTCCTGGCCTGAGGCAGCAAAGCAAGAGCAGAAACCATTCACTCCAGCAGGACAAAGGAAAAGTATCCTTGGGCTCACAGACCTCAGAATGAAGTCTAGTAGGATTTGAGATGTCTTGCCTACCTAGGAAAGTCTACAACTTCCCGAATAACATTTAAAGGGTTCACGAGACCACATTCTAAATAGAAGACCCTACTGGGAAAGAAGAAAGGAAAGGGAAAGCAAGCTAATAAAAAGTGAGTGGAGTTCCTCTGTAAGGGTTATAAAGCCTTAACCCCAGCAGATTAAATCATACCCTAGATCAGCTCATAGAGGAAAAGCTTTTTAGTATAGACAGAGTAAGGCAGAACCCTGTGCAGATCTGTAGCCAGAGATGTGCTACAGCAGCTTAACCTACCTACAGCTGCTACCCCAAGCAGGGGCAGTCATGACATAACTCAAATCCCTGTACAGATACAGAAGATGAGAGCAAGGTAAATGGAGCAGTTATCTTTGAAAAAGGAATTGCACTACATCATGCCCACTCTTGCAGTGGAAGCTCCATGGTTATACTGGTATGATTGTATCAATTCAGCAGCAGAACTTCACCAGGAAACCAAAATCCTCTGTGTCCATCTGGTGTGTTCCTCAGAGGCTGCTGAACTAAACCTTTTTTTCCTACAGTCAGGTTAAGACAGATCACAGCCTTCAGGCAGGGTCCAAGGATGCCCTGACATTCTGCAGTGTCTTCACATACAGTACCTTTGTAGGGAATATTGTCAAAATACAACAGAAGGACAAGGCAGGACCAACCTCACTCTCCCTCAAATCCTATGTTTCTCCATAACGAAACATGATAGGTTATTACATGCCAAGAGAAAGTCTAGCCCTAGTTCAGGATGACTGATGCCAATAAAAAGGAATTTTAACACTGTCTGGTAAAGCGTTGGATGGAAAAAAAATCACATTGAATCACCCAGTTATTTACAGCATTACAGACTTCCTGTTCTGATGCAAGTCAGCAAGATCTTCTGGAAAACCCAGGAACAAAGAGCAGTAGTTAAGGAGCATAAGTTAGTTACAGAGAAGCTAATGATCTATCTCTGTTAAGACTTCAGAACAGAGGAAACTGCATCTATGTCTATCCTTTTCTAGCAGCATTTCAAAGACTAATGCACAGGAAAATGGAAGTAATAAGTTAATGAACTAGAAAGAAAAGCAAGCTACAAGCCATAACAAAGGAGGCTATCTATGCCTTTGCAGTTTCAGATACAAGTCGTCTTCCCTGCTTCCCCAGTCCATCCTTCCTTATGTGCCACATCAGTTGATTCTAACCAGGCACTGCAACTCTGTGGTACCAAGTGCCGAACACCTTTGGGAGGCAGGTGGGCAGAAGCGATTCTGAAAAGTTCAGAACACCAAGTGTTACCTCAGCACCAAGTGAACTGCCTGAAAAAGATCACTGGAGACAGCTATTAAAACAAAAAGCTAAACAAACGAAGACAAGACATTTAGGTTCTAGGAATCTTCTTGTTCTTACTGTAAAAGCTCCTAGAGTACTAAAAAATATTTTAACATATCGTTAAGCTTTAATCAAGTATCTTGCCAAATTATAATTGTGGACAATCACAGGTGTTAGGATAAGACAATACCATGGATTAAAACCAACTACATAAAAGTGATAGGACAGGTAAAAAAACCCCACAATTCGTTCACATGATACATTGGGGAAGTGGATAAATGGCAATACAAGGCCCAGCCGACAGTCCTCTAACCCACAGGGACTTGTTCCACTGACCTAGCTGGGCTCTGGTTCATGGCATTTGCACTCTGAAGTTCATGGATTCACTCCATAGCAGTTAAGTACAAAAGCATCCCCAGAGCGTTCCAATACGTATCCTGCTACAGTGGCAGAGCTCTGCTTTGTACAATTACACTGAATCAAGTCCCAGGAAGTTCTGCTGTAGAAGGGTGAGTTTGTTGGTCATGCAGCACCTACATCAGGGATTTCTGCCTGCCAGCAGCTGACCCACACCTCTGTCTCAAAGATGAAAATACAGCAGATCCCATCATCACAAGCCTGCACACAGCCAATAATGTCAAGTTTATTTTTAAAGCTGTAATTGATGAAACCATGAGGAAAGAGCTTTGCATAGCGACAGAGCCAGCCTGCAAACCCTTGATCAGAGCCAGTCATGGTGTACTAAAGAATGATGGGCCTCAAGGACTGCTCTCAAAATACCAGCAACATTGCTCTATGCTCCCCTGCAAGCAGCTCTACAGCAGAACATTGTGCTGCACACTTCTTTCTTCCAAGCCCCTGGACCAATTACTGAGAAAGATCATTCACTTTAAAGTATAAAATTTCACAGAGCTGAGAAGACACAAGCAGCAGGCAGCCAGGCTTCCAGCAATTGCTCCTGCACCCGGAGGCTCTGTGCGGGTTCCTTTGTACATACTGTGCCAAGCAGGGACCAAGCCAGCACGATGCACTTCAGACTTACTACTTAGCCCACCAGAGGGTTCACACTCTGACAATTCAAAAACAAGTTTCTAGGATTAAGTAGCAGGGAATTTTGTCACTAGATGGATGGATTATTTATCTTAGCATGATAAACATACCCTGCAAAAAGTCTTATGATAACCAAGGAACAGCTACAGACCCATTTGTCCGAGACGTACAGCTGGCAATACACCCTATAGAAATATATTTTCAAGATCCCCAGGTGCACACTAACATGGAGGTTGATGAGCCAGTGTTTGTTTTATCCTCCTCTCTGCAAGCCATTCCCACAAGGTGCTGATTAGTCTGTTTGGCTGCAAGATCCAGGAGAAGCTCTTCTAGCTACTCTGACCTCTTGCCCTCTTCTTGGCTCACCTGTGTGCCCATCTGTCATAACACACATGTCAAAACTGCAGCCTGGTGTACTTGGTCATAGCCTTGGACCAGCTCCTGCTTGTTCATGTCACGACAGCATCTCTTCATGGTAAAGTAGGTCACCAGCAGGCCTTGAACCTTGAGAGGGGCCTCCTTAAATTATGCCTCCACATCAGAGTAACAAGAGCTTATCCCCCTCAGGATGCCCTAAGGCTCCATTATAACTGAGCCCAGGAAGATAATTTCACTATCCAATAGACCGTGGTTTTCACAGACCACAGCAGACACATTTAGGACCTGCTTTTAATCTCTCCCTTCCATGAGCCAATTGCACATGAGTTCTGTTAAGATTTCCAAATAACAGGCATGTTGTACTGACACACCTTGCACAGAATGAGCTGGAACAAACCTGAGCTCCACTACCAAGGGCTTTTGATAGATGTGGCAGACACTCAGCACCCTCTGGCTACGCTGCACATGGCCGAGTGACAAATGCTGTGGTGTCTCTGCAGCTGTCCTCTCATTACTTAGCAGGGAATAGTTCCGTAGTTGTCATTTAATAAAGATTTTTAATTCGCTTCCTGTTTTACACCATCATGGAGAAAACTAGGATAGATCAGAGGCATAAGACAATGAATGGTGTGACTGATGCAGAGAATGCTTATTTAAGCAGGCAGCTAGAGAGAAGTCTGTAAGAACTGAACATGGTTCTGTTAGCATCACTTGACATCCCCTACTCCAGCTTTTGCAGTAGATGAGGCCTCTAAGTACCAGAAATTCTGGGCTTCAGGCACTTGCTTGAATCCAGCATGCTAGAACACACTGCCTCAAGAGTTTTCCTACCTCCTCTGATATCTTTTATTCCCCTTACAGATTTTCAGAGCACAGGCCTCCAGATTCTCAGAAACCCTTTGTTGAAACAGTCACAGGAAAAAAGTAGGAAACTGCCAAGATACTCCTTCCAAATTCTTTGTGTAAGGGGCAAGAGGGTTTCTCCTGAGCTAGTGAAATCCCCCTGATCCAGGACTGCGGCTGCTTCACCATGCCAGGCTTCATCCACAGAAGCAACATTCATAAAGAGGGACAATGACAAAGCAGTCAGAGCAGAGAACTCCCCAACTCCAGTGGTCACTGGAAGTAGTTTTTCTTGCATGTGCAAGTATGAGAGGCAGCACCATGAAGCAGAAAGTTAAGGTGACCCAGAGAAATGTGCCCTTACATCAGCAGTACTGGACACTCCAGAAAACCTTCCAGTCCCTCATCACTCCATTACAGGCAGAGGGGAAGGAGTTAAACTTTGAGACAAGTCAAGGCCACTCATAAGGAACAGAACAGGTCTGGCACAACAGAGTCTAGCCCCAACACACATTTACTTACTATATTTTTCTTACAAGCAGCCTAAAAGGGAAATGTGTAAATTTAGCTTCTACCTTCCCTGTTAGAGCCATCTCTCTCTCCCCATCAGTGCACAAATGCAGGCTCCTCCCTGAGATGGCCAGGCAAGCTGAGCACTGGCTGCACCTGCTTTGCAGTAAAGCCAGAGGAAGCACACTGTCTCCACAAGGAATTCACAGTGGAATAGTTAATGCACCTTAGTTACCCTGCAGACAGAAACACTTTTGACTTTTGGAAGACAGATTAAAAAGGAAAATTTCTTCCTGTTCTACCTCCAAACGTGAATTAGTCTGTTGTGGTCAGACCAGACTTCAGATGCATCAATTCTGTTAATACGACAGACCACAAACACTGACATCTCCTCTTCCCGTCTCACTTGTCACCAAATCAGACAAGGGGGATTCCAGCCCTGCCTCATTAAAGCACTAGCTTGTCTGAGGCTGCTGGTTTCTTCTCTGATGTTTCTAGATTCACACACATTTGTCCACTCCACTCTCAACCCCCTACTGAACAGCACAGGTAGCTTTAACATAAAAAGGAGAAAGCTAAAAGGTTCAGCTTTCTGCCCAAGGTCACACTGGAAGTCAAGCAATGAGTTTCCTATGGTGAAACACCTGTCACAGTCTACATCAAGTGGAAATGATTCTCACATGTCAGGATTTTAGGTGACTTTGCTTAATGAAACCAAACTCTTTTTGGAGTCTTCTCCCCACCACCACGTCTTACCTTCTGATGTCAGTGTTCTTTGCTGCAGGGCAGAGCACCCTAAACCAAACTTATTGTCCCTTATTAGGGAGAGACATCTCCGTTTCCCCATTTGAAAAATCAACCGGAGGATTCTTTTTAAGAACAAGGTTTGAAGCCACTGGGCCAAAAAGATGAGGAAGGGGAAGAAATATCACCACATTATCTGCATACTAAGGTGGCTCACCTCCCAGCTCGTTTCTCATTCATTCAACTCCAGCCTCCATTGTGCAAAGAGAGGTGACCCAGTTGGGGGCTAACAGAATACAAAACTTAAGAACTTGATGAAGGCTTAGCTATGGAGAACATAAATGCAGAGTAGAGGTGCTAATTACTCATCTTACTGCCTGGATTAACTGTGCACTGGAAGTTCTGTCCTGAACAGGAACAGTTTCTACTTTTCTTGTGGCACACCAATGTCCCAAGCTCTTCTATGTGAATGGAAGTAAGCACCAAGAGCCACAAATGCTGCAGACAATAACATTAATTTCCCCCAATCCCAGCACAAGCTCTTACAGTCCAAATAGCTGAAAGAAGGGACCAAGTTTTTTTTTCCCTTGCCACTGCCCATCCCTTGTTACTACACATCCAAACCCTGAAAGGAACTTATTGGCCAGCATCACAAGCCACTTCCAGTGGTCAGATATGCCCAAGAGCCTTCAGAGGCTCATGTCAAATCCCAGCATCCTACATGCTCTTTCCCCCATCACTACCAATTAGTCAGACATCTACACAGAAGGGCCATTTTTGGTGTAGTGACAGCTTCCCCCATCCAATTCATTCCAGGGTCTGTCCATGATCATTACTTCATTCCCTCATTCCACTAACACTGTAGCTGTGATTGGCCACAACCAGACTATTATTTGTGGGTATCTGGAGGCAGTGCTCCCACCACCTCCCTCAATGCTAGCCCATACTCTTACTCCACTCAGTTGTAGTTGCAAGGAAATAGTACAAATGTAAGTTAAATAGCCACTTAAACATCTGCTTTGGCAGGAAGAGCTTTGTCGTCCTACAGCTGTGTGACACGAGCGCATCTGGGAAACAACAGGGTGCAACTGTACTGTGATCCAAGTACAACAGGGATCTCATGCCTGTATAACCACAGCACAAGCACAAGAGCCTGATCTTACTGAACAGGGTCCTGGCCATGCCTGACAGAATTCAGCACCAGAGTGCACCTGCTGCAGCAAGGACACCCCAACAGCAGAAGAAGGTCCTGCTCTAAAGATGTGGCACAGAACAGTGCACAAGTGACTGGAATATTGCTTGTTTTTCAGAGGAGGGAAGTCCAGCTGTCATAGAGCACTAGGAACAGGCACTGGCACGACCCACAAGATCCGAGTTAGACAATACCTGTCCCAGCCTCAGAGAGGTCTAGGAGTGCAGGTAGTAAAGGTATTTCCACCTCTGAAAAAGATACAGCGCTTTGTGCTGCATAGGGATGAAGGGAGAACTTGGAAAGAAGGGAGGTTAGAGGTAGAGAGAAAGCGATAAGGGCCCCTTAACTCAAACAAGTATCTATCCAAGAATTTATATGGAGTAAAACACAGAGATGGAGGAACAAGATCTATACTGTAAAACTCAAGCCTGAACAGAAGTAACAAGACTTTAGAAGACCCACTCGGAGTTGAATTCAGACTCTAAACTCTGCAGAGCACGTCTTGCTACTACACTCTGCGGAATATTCTGCCAAGAGCTAGCCTGAATGGTGACTTACAGTGTTTGGCTCTTCCTGCATCTGGCTTGGGCACATTCCCCAGAGCCAGCAGTTCATTAGGCTCGCTCACACTTCCAGCAGTCTGCTACAGTCCAGGTAATCATACACAAAAGTCCCCATGCCCTGAGAGCAGTACAAAGAGATGCTGCCTGGCTTTAAAGGGCAGGCAGAACAACCAACAGTAGAGCAAAATACACTGACACAGGACAGCAGAAACACACACTTGCAATCCCACACACACCTTCATCGCAGGTTATGGCAAGCAAGTCATTAGCTCCATGGTGACTAAACCCAGCACAGCAGGGCCAAGTAAACAGTGCTGTGGGGACATCACACTCTGCTGATGGTCACAGGAAATCACAAGTGACAGCAACAACAGCAGGTGCAGAACACAACGTGCATCCCCCCTGTGTGAGTCCTCAACTTCCAACCTAGCTACTCCTGGGAAGGGTAGAATAAAAAGTCACAGCAAGGAAGAGTTTGAGCTGAATGGCCTGAGCAGCTGCAGGTCTGGCAGAGGGCATGAGAGCAGAGAAAGCCCCAACTCTGCTTCCCTGGGAGGAGAGAAGCGAAGGACAGGCCTGCTCTGGCTCTCCCATCACCAGGCACACTGCATATCTGCCCAGGATGCCAGAGCCGTACCCAGGCATGTATGTAAGCCCCTAACACAGACAAGAACAGCTGCTATAGGCAGAAGCAGTAGCTCAGCTCAACGTGGATGTGTCAGGCCTTCAGACAGAGTAGCCTTTAGCTAGTTTGATACTATCATGAATGTAGTTTCCCTTCCACCACTGCCAACAGACTCCAGTCTCAGGAATTCAATTCAAGACCATATTCCCCAAAGAGCAGGAAGACAGGATTTGCACTCACCTGAACTATCAACTGTATGTTTAATACATCAAACGACAAAATAACAGAAAGACTAGCCAAGTATCTTTAGAAAAGGACACCAAAAGCATGAGATTTTTTTGGTTAATATTTTGCCCACTGCCACTTTCTAGCTGGTTTTGGTTGGCTTTCTTCCTATTCCCCACCTCCCATCTAGGACACTTAGCTTCCAGTTCTGCTGACCTCCCAAGTCCTTCTCACATCATTCTTGAATCTTCACTGATTTCTCTCTCCTTACAGTTGCCCTCCAAGACTACAGAGTCTTGCCAAAATGCAGAAGATAAAACACATTCTTGTTGTCAAGTCAGCTTGTCCTTTTAACATATGGCACACAGAGTTTTGTTTCATCTTAAACTCAAAGCAACAAAGTTTAGCAGCCAGCTCTCATTACAGTTTTGCAGAAGGAGAAATCTTAGACTCATTAGAAAACAGTGTATTAAAATTTCTGTATTAGATTCATGAACACTGGAAGCTACTTTAAAAAAAAAATCAAAGGCAGCAGAAAGGCATGTTTCATACAGCTTTTCAGTAACATAACATGGCCTCTGAGTTAACATTTCATTTCAAATCCCTTTAGAAATATATGACTGCTCTGTGATTGTTCTGCTCCTGTGGACATTTTTGTTGGAAAAAGTAAGTCTGGATATGTATGTTCTCTAGTCAGTGCTCACTGATTCCCTAAAAAAAAAAAAAAAAAAAGGCAAAAAATCCAAGGGCATCAAAAAATGCTTCTAATTACTTTACACGACTGGTAAGAATCAGATATTTACTCCCTAATGCATAATCTCCATGTGTCAAGTACTGTACAACTCACCAGGAAATTGTCTTTCAAAGTTCCTTTAAAATGCTTTTGTATTTTGACCATGTTCTCCATCAGGCCCATACAATAGTTATTAACAAAATTACATGCAACACAATAGTTCTGTTGAAATTCATTGAAACTGTCATTCCTAAAGCTTCCAGGTACCTTCTGAAAACATTCCCTTCTCCCCATTCCCACGAGATGCAGAGATTAAGGAGATACACTTCTGCTAAGGACGCTCCACAGTAAAGCCTTACTCAGGTCTTGGCTACAACTTCAGTTAGTCAGGAAAGCAAATTTTACTTAGAATGATTATGCCCAGAAAGATATGGAAAGATGGATTTCTTTTGAAGGCAGAATCCCGTATCAAATTCGTTTCCACCTAGAGCACAGCTACTTAGAACATTTTGTTCAAACTGAAAAATTTCCAGCCCTTTGATTACAAAGGCAACCTGCCAAGTAAGAGTATAAAATTAGCACATTAGTGGAGTAGTGTCTTCTTCAGTTTGGATGCAGCATCAGTGCCTCAACTGCATGCCATAGTTTTACAGGGGTAAAACTGAGCTAAGACTAACTAGATGCATTCTTTTTCTACTCTAGAGGCTCAGAATCACTTGTACAGCAAGTACAGACATCAAGCCAAATTCTGTCTACTGATGAAAGAGTAAAAAGAGCAGTAGTGAGAGAGTGAAGGCAACCGTAGCACACAAGGAGAACCCCACTGCAACAGCCAACAAACACCACGGTACACAAGCTGCACCCAACCATTTTATCCCTTCCTGCTGCAGGGCATATCATGGCACAGGTGTTTCCCACTGTGGCTTGCAAATGCCAAGTCCATTTTTCAAACCCTGGTTGTAACTGCTGCTGACTTTAGAAACTTAAGATATTTTTAAAATGCATCATCACAAAAAGGTTAAATACAATCTTTTTCTTTTTATTCTCATGTTTGATAAACATTTCAGCAGGCATCTATTCAACTTAAGCAAGCTCTGGGTGTGCACCTGCTCCAAGCTTTATCCTAGCCCTGGCAGCATGAATTAAACCCACTGCCTGTATTAATATAGGCATTACATAGTCACTGGGAAGGTTTCTCCTACCCATCTCTCTCAGAGCCCCCATTGCATCTCCTCATACCTCCTTGTCCAGCAGACACCAAACTAATTTCTGCACCCAGTAGTCTCCTTCTCTCAAGCTGAAACAAAAGGACATGCTGCTGCTACAGAGGTATTGCTGTGGGCAATGCAGCAGCCGCAGTAGAGTGAGCGATAACCAGACAGGGCAGCATTCCATGGAACTGAGCTGGAGACAGTTGGTTCCAAGAGGAGCCTGGTGTCTGCTCCTAGAGTCCTTTTCACAAGGGCTCAGGTAAGGGGGCATGAAACAACCCCATTTCCAGCAAGTTTCAGAGCAATAAGGACTGCTTCCAAGCCTAATTCCCCAACATCTCATTTATTTGTTTTGATGCACTCTACAAATACTTTTATTTGAGGTTTAAGAAGTTCTGTCTTTATGTTTCACCTGTCCTTCAAAATAACTTCAGCAAGGTGAGTAAAACAGAAGACATTACTTTGCCTAACATAACTACTCACACACAAGTTTTAAATAACTTCAACATTCATAAAGGTCTTCTCAATTCACATCCACCCTTTCAAACCAGTAGCAGCTGGACTCAGACTGTCAGGCAAAACGAGTGCAGCCCATCTCCACACTGGACCAGCATACGAATGTTCCTCAGTCACTAGCTTCATTAGAGCAAACTGCAAGATGTCCCAACTCCAATCACCTTTGCTTCTGCTCCAGTAGAAAAAGCCATTTTTCACCCAAATCTACAATACACTCCTAAACCCATGCCAATTTTCAGCCTGCTGGCACAATGGCTGGATTTGCGCCTGCCCTGTTTGCACCACAAGGACTGTGCCTGACTGGCATGTGGAGGACAGCTTGCTGTTTCACCTGAAATTGCCCAAGAAAAGAAACTGATTCCATCCACTCACAATCCCAAGCAAATTTTGAGCAGAATTATCTTAAGAACCAAACCCAGAGGACTAAAAACCCACCTAGAAGAGCTAGAAGACAATGCAGCAGTTTCCCAGAGAGCAGACCCACTTCTTAGAGGCAGTACACACAGGAGGGAACAATTTGCTGAAATCCAGAGGACAGCTCTGAAAAATCACCCCTTGGCCACCAAGTTCTCACCAGCAAGCCTCTCTCCCAGGTTATTTGATACTTGTATAAAGCCTAACAGGGGAAGAGAGGTGATGAGAGCTTCAGATGAGATCCAGCTGTACCTTCCCAGCTCCTCAGCGCACACAACGATGAGCCCCAGGCTGAGACTACAGCAAAAAGAAAAGCTCTTCAGAGCACTTGCATGTCCTCGCAGCATCAAAGCTCACTGTTTGCAGATTTAAGTCAGCAGCAACCTCAAGGTTTGCTTTATTCACGAAACAAGCAAGGAGACCTCCCCTCTATCCTCTCCAAGTTCACAGGACAGGTTTCAGAGCTACTCTTGGCAACTCAGCCTCAGTGCCCAGCATGCAAGGGCCAGCTAGAGGTTCCAGACAAGCATTCAGCCTGTTCCCAGCACAGCTCGGGCTGCAGGGAAGATCAGCTCTCTCGCCTATCTGTTCACAGCAGCAACAGGTCAGAAGAGTAACACTACTGGCCAGAGAGACATGCTCTACCCGTTCAAGCTGGTGGAAACATTAGCTCCTACAACAGCAAGCAGCATCTTGAGACTTTCACAGAAAAAGCTGTGGCAGAAATACTTCAGGGATTACAAACAAAACAAAACAAAAAGCCTTAAGGAGCCTGAAAAGACAAAAACATCACTACGACAAAAATGCTTGACAAACAGGCAAACACCATACTCAGAGAGGCATGCAAGTTGCACAAGAGGTTAAGGGACAGAGTTCTGCTACATTTTCCCCTCTTTTAGAGCAAAATTGTAACAAAGTAAAAATCATGACTACTTTCTTTCAACCTTGGCACAACAACTACAACGAAGTTCAGACACAGGTGCCTCTCCTGGAGGAACAAAGTACCAAAAAAAAAAAAGGGCTCAGGAGCACAGAGAAGAGCACAGAAATGCAAGTAGACCTGGCTTAGTAAGAGAGTGGACAGATAGGACTTAAAAACTGTACCAAAACTAATGAAAGTGGGAGAATCACAAATAGCAACTCAAAAAAAGGGCTGAGCCATAGTACAGGAAAGCAATATTTTCTTATAAGAGTTACTACAAAAACATTTGAGGCAAACAAAGCAAGTAGGTTTTCTCCCCAGAAGTAGGTAATTTTTGAAAGGACGAACAGGGACAACTGCAGTTTGTTAGGGTGGTCAGGGAGGAAATGGATAGCAGTGAGTCAAGATGCAAAGGGAAAAACTTCAAAGCAGTTTCTGTGGGAGGTTAAATTAGGTAAGAGTGTATTTTACTTAGAAAGAAAAAGAGCAGGTGGTAATTGGGAGCATCTCAATAAATGGCCTTATTCCAACAGGAATGACAGTTACTGCACAGCAAATGTTTATAAAATAAAAAAGATCCCTTTAAACGAGTGGCCAGAGCATAACTAATTACTGCTGTGACACAGGAACCCAACAGCTGCAGGGACAAAGGCACTCTGGAGCTCAGCCCTCAAGAAGCATACGGGGCCCATCACTCCCTTCAACTTTGCGTCTCCAGCTCCCTTCGGGCCCCTATACTTTTCCATACATCTCTGTCGGGTATCAATGACAAAAACATGAAGCAATGGGCCATCCTTGTTTCTTGAGCACCAAATGCCAAAACACAAGCTTGGGACAAAGCGACTTATCAAGAAGTTAAATGGCCTACACCAGTTCATCCAGCACATGCCAGCAGCCACACCAACAGTATGCAAAAGCAGTGCAAGTTTTGAAGGTGTTTACCTTGTCTTAGTCATAATTTTAAGTTTTTACAGCCAGAGTTTAGAAGTGATCTTGTGATATTTTAAGCCCATGACCTTTGTTTAGAGCGTATGTCACTTTGAGCAGTATCTATTTTAATACAGGCTAAAACTTTTAGACTGAGTGGCAAAACAGTTTTGCATTGGGGGTCACATCACTTTAACTTGCAGCACCTGGATTTTTAGAACAGGTTTTGCCAAAACCTACCTGCTGAAACTACCCACCCCCTCGCCCCAGCAACCACGTGCTCATGAATCAGATGTGCAAGAGGGGTTTCCCCCAAGGTTGGCTGGTGACAGAGGACTTTTGGGGCTGATTTCATTCTGCCAGCCTAAAGACAAAGACCCAGAATTTGGGGTGAGCCAAGTTGTCTTCCCCTACAGAAGAGGTAGATTATCTGGAGTGGGTTTTTTTGTTGTTGTTAAGACTACTTAATCCAAACGTTGAGCTAGGTCTGCCTAGCAACAAGTTAGTTTTAAACTTGTATCATCCTTCTTGTGTTCCCATGGCTACTGCCATGAACAGTGTGGCAGCAGCTGCACAAATCAGCACAAGAGTCCCAGGAGGGACATCTTTAAGATTCCCAGACAGAAAACAATACCAAGAAAGTACAAATGCTACACCTGGTATGCCTGCCTGCCTTTACAGTCCTTTACTCCTCCCAAAAGCACCCACACCAGCTCTCTCCTAAGGATGGAGGGATGTTAGCTATAGGCATAGATGTGCACACTGCTATCTACTGATCATTTTACACTCTTTGGAACAAAAAAGCTTGGGTTACAGATGCGGTACTTTTAGCTTCTCACACAGCTGTTAGCAGCCTAAATGCAGAACCATACACAACTCCAGCCAACAGTGCCTGCTACACGGAGCAGTGAGCTCTTAACACAGGGTGGGGAGCAGCTGAAACCACACACACCCCTGCCCCAGCTCATCCCCATTCACACACAGCCAAAACTCAAAACAGTGTTATTGAAGAGAACAGAGGGATGAGTTTAGACACCCGAAGAAGTTAGGAAGTCAGAGGGAAGAGAAAAAACTCCACATTTCTGTGCAAGCTGCAAGCAAAAAGTTGTTTCAAAAGCAATGCTCTAATGTAGACCAGATTTTTCTAGTCCTGCCACTTCAGTTCTTCTAAAGGGAAGGCCACTTCCTACTCAAGAAAGGTTTTCCTTAGTCTTTACCCATCCCCAATCTCCTTGTGTAACTAGAATCTCTCTGTGCCCCCTCAAGGGACCAGTTAAAAGGGGCAGGCAAGCACCATACGCCTTCAAGCAAGCCTTGTTTATACGCATTCCTTGGGGATTTCTGAACCCAGAAACCACAACTATGATTACACATTTGTTACCTTGTGCTTTCACACTAGGATTATAAAGCCTAGAAGGACATCAATTCAAGATCATGTACACTAATAATTATTTTCAACACTAAACTTTCAAATCAAAGTCTCTACATTACCTAAAGCCAAACCTAGTAAAACATCCAGTCATCTAAAAGTACATGCACATGCTATCATGACAGGTTATCACAGACAGCAGAACTGAAAAGCTGCGATAGACAGTCGTGTGGTTAGACTCCTCTAATTAGACAACTGCACTGCAAAAACAAGCTGCTGGCTCTCTCAGGTTTTATGAAGTCCATCCAGGTGAAGAGTATGGAGATAAGGGAGGTGGTATGGAAGACAAAATAACTTTAAGGACAAAACTCACAACCTTAAGCTCCTGCCCCTAATGGGGCAGGGACATATTTTACTAGAGATACATCTCATTGCACACAAGTACCTATGAGACCCTGCTGATGTCCCCTAGACACACCTGCATGATAGAAGGACCAGGCTGAAGGGGAAAGAATACATTAGAATTTCCTCCCAGGAGGGGATTTTTGCAATTTTATCAAACTGCTGCAGCCTCCTCCCACCAAGAGAGGCGACATTTACCAATACTTCCTTTATGAAGTTCAAAGAGCAAGCTGCTACACAGAGCTGAATTTTTGAAGATACTGGGAAGGGTACGTTAAACTCACTTCTTTCATCTCAAGACCTTACATGAGAAGTAAATCTATTGAGTTTGACCTACAATACTTAAAGGCAGTCCCATCACAATTTGTTGCATTTCAAAATAAACAGTGAGAGGACCACAAAAGCAGCCCAATTCTCCAATATGCTGAAGAAACTTTCACTGGCTTCACTAAGGCTGAGCACATCCTCTTCCACTTTCTAAAAGCACAAAGTCATCAAAACTTTCATATGGAACAACAAATTAAAAGATTGTAAAGTTTAAAGAAAGAGACACCTCATCCAGCATTTCTTAAAAAGTACTCTTTAAGACCAAGTCTAGTTTACAAATCAACTTTGTATTGTTAAGAATTGAATTTCAAACTGCCCTTTCAAGTTTAAACACTTATGAGTGTGGGATTACTC
Organism: Grallaria varia; assembly: GCA_013396735.1. Taxonomy (NCBI): domain Eukaryota; kingdom Metazoa; phylum Chordata; class Aves; order Passeriformes; family Formicariidae; genus Grallaria; species Grallaria varia. The sequence continues at coordinate 344,228 of VWZG01004774.1, forward strand.
ATCTTGTTATAGTGTCAAGTCAAAGCCCAGAAGACAAGGTCACCCAGTACAGAAAGAGGTACAGACCTCCTAAGGAAAGGGGCATGCTCTAACTACCTCAAAGTTTTCTTTTTCATTTGGTCTCTAGACTCTATCAGCTACGAGTCACCATGTCTCAATCTTACCTTACACTTGGAATGGGTAGGGCAAGTCTTGGCCACAACCAGAAACTGTCCTGCGTGAGGGAAGCAGGGACTAGCACTAACCACAAGTTTCTGAGGAGCCAGTTACTTCAGATATATGCCTGGCATTTATTTAAAAATTACATATTGAATTTACAAGACAGTTAAACACATACATATGTCCAACAAAGCATTGTCTTCTATACTACTCTGAAGGTATGTGACAGGACTAGAGCCCACTATAAGCCGCTTTATACAGTGTGCCTTGATCACAGAGGCAAAGATTTCCGAGCTAATTATAATGACTAATCACAGGGAGCTCTAAGTCTTCACTTGGCCAAGTCACAGACCTAACTAGGACTGAAAACAAGAGTTTTAAGAGCACCTCATTACGCAGCAGGAACCAGTTACAAAGAACAAAGCAGTCACTCTACCTAGTATTAATTCCAGTCCAGCCATTAATACATTTGTCAGTACATGAGACAGCTATTACCTTCACATACAAACACTGCATGTGCCAGGCAGGGAAGGAAGCCACAGGCTTTGGCTACATCAAGACTTGTTTATTTACTACAGCATTAAGGTTTGAGAAGGATGTTCTCAGTACTGTTTGAATAATGAGAACGCTCCAAAGCCATGTCTTGAAATATGCTGCAGTGGGAGCTGTGCTCACCACTAGCAGCCTCTGCACCCCTTTGGAGGATGAGTGAACAGGCTGGGTGAAAGCTGACTACAGAACAACACAGGCTTAAAAATGGTCTCACTCAGGTGAGCAGCCCAGAGGGGAAAAAAGATATGGCACCAAATTAATAGCTGTATTCCTGCTGAGGTGCCAGGGACACAGACATGGATAATAAAGTCTCCAACTTGAGCACTACTTTTCTTTTTCTCCAGGTTGAATTTGAAAAACAGAGGATAAGCTGAAGTGTCAGCATCTACATGTCAGCTTCATTCTCCTAATGCAGCAGCGGGAGCGCACCCTCTCCTGCCACAGTGACTGGACCAGCAGTGCATACCACTGACAGAACGAGATGAGACAGACTCACCCACACACCAGCACGGCTGCCAGCACAGTAAGGAGGCAGCAGAAGTCACCTTCTCCCTTCCCCCAGGCCGCTGGGGACCAGCCTGACCTTGAGAACCCCTTTCAACTGTACCTAAATGCCTATGGGGTTGAGATGAAAAACCGAGGGTTTGGCAACAACTTCTGGTGGAGCACCTGTTGAGGACCTTCTCAGCACCACACACACAGAGACTGTGACCTCTGAGAAGGAGGACAAGATAAATATAGCCCATGAGGAAGTATGGGGCTGAGCTGCTACAACTAGGGTGAACTCCTCCCCTCCCACCAGTTTAAGAGAAAACCTGCAGGACCTAAATTTTCACCACCTAATTCTAAAAACACACTCTTGTTGGGGATGATGCACATCTCCTCAAACTACAGTGAAAGATTTCAAGGTGCACGTGGTTTGCCAAAGACACCAGGCAGCCTCTGTGAGCCCAAACACATTGGGCATTAGTACATTATGGTTTGGTATTTCTGATTAGACCAAACATACTCATAACTCTTCCTTCTTTTCCAGATGGACTGTTGCACTAAAGGAGTTCCTGCCTGTTGTGTTTAAGGCATAGCCATTTGAGGAGATGAGATAGCTTTCCAGGATACCAGTATTTCCAGTTCCAGGAGTTTGGTTTTGACTCTTCCCCTTGCTTAGATGGAAATCCCAAAGTCTCACCTGAAGAGTACTTTTTTTTTTTCTTCTCATCCCCTTTCTGATGAATTCATTCATCTAAACAGCATTTTCTCTTACAGCCATTCGGTACTCAGGCTATTCACAAACTATTAGGACTAGAAACAGAACAAACTGGCTGGGAGTTGGACCTGTCAAGTGAAAGTGATAAAGGGACTTTTAAAAACCCCTTGTTAAAGGGGTACAGTCCCAATGGCATAGGCCAATAGGTGCTTCTGCCCAGAACCCAGTGAAGTGGCTGATGATACAACCTAATAAAACATGGCCTTTGCAACCACCAGAGCAATATAGCAATTCTTGGGGAATCAGCCACCCAGGGGCTGTCCCAGTATTATAACTTTCAACTTTTGATGCTAAATAGGCAGAAAGAAGGCACATTTTAACAGCCAGAGTTGGATGGATAGATGAATACATCATCTTCTTCCTGTAGGATATAGCCATGTCACCACCTCCCCAGAGTGATCAGGTTCTCCAGATCAGAGACAGCAGACTGCTGCTGGGGTTCTTTTAACCCTTCTTTAACGTAACTACACTGACAGAGTTTCACACCACATTGAAAAAAAAGGGTTGCTGGTTTCTTTCTTTCTTTTTTTTTTTTCTCCCTTAATTTTTTTGGTAATGCTGAAACAACATGGTCTTGGCCATGAAAAAAGGTCTGGAATATCCACTGCTTGTGTAGGAGCACAGCTAACAGTGAGCACCAGAAAATGAGCTCCTCAAGGATTAGCAACCTTCTGGCAGTGAGCACCTTCCAGCAGGCTTTTCTGAAGCAAAAGGTAAAGCACTGCAGAGTACTTCCTTCCACCATTTTTACTTTTAACTCTTACCGTACAACAGCAAAAAAGTGGGAAGAGAACAGCATTGCAAACAAGAGATTGAAGTCTCCTAACTGACACACAATCCAAATTTGCATTTCTACAACAAGACACTACTGAGTCAAACCTGCTTTTTCTCATCTATTTCCACTAGAGAGAGCCCCAGAAGCTGCTTTCCAAAGATGACCAGCACAACCAATGTCCAAAGATACAAGATGTGGCATGTATTTTTACTGCCATTGCAACAACTAAGGAAAAGTGAAGTTGTAATGCTAGAAATGAGAAAAAAAAAAGCTCATCTGCCTTCAACACAAAATCAAAATTTGGAAGTAACTGTTCTCTTAAGGGAATTATTTAGCACTCCTCAAAATTATGGCAGTTTTAATCTTTAGTTAAATTCACTGGCTGTGTTAATGTGCTCACTAACGCTTTCTTCCATCTGTTTTCAGTGTTTCAACAGCATAAATTAATAAGCAACAAATAAAATGGTCAACTACAATATCAGAGCTTCCCCATATGAAAGACTTAATCTTTAGGACATGCAATGTTTCCTTTCACCGAGTTTTTCCACTAATACGACATGTGGGTTTCATTTGTATGGATTAAAAGAATCATAATAGATTTCCCACTTCAAAACCTTCCATGTCTCAGTTTCAGAACTCCCAAGAAATGCTGACCTACCAATATCAGCCTTTGTTTAACGCACAGAATTTTTGGCTGGCAAATATTTGACACTGAGCTCTAATAAGAGAAGAAATAGCAGGCAAAACAGCAATTTTTTCACATCACATATGTGAACTCAAGGCCAAACAGTGAAACACAGCAGAAGTGCAAGTTTTACTGAGTTTAGCGAGCTCTGGCATGGGATCTTCAGTCCAAGAAGTTTTGCCTGTTCTTCTCTCAAGTTGAATTGGCTTGTTTAATATACACATTGCCTCTGCAAAAGCCCTGTCTTTACAATACAGCTATTCTTATTATACAAATAACAACAGAGATGAAAGTACTGTAAGAATAATACTAAAGGTGTAAGTTTCTGAGAGAACAAAAGAAGTGGGATCAATGCAGTAGAATTTACTTTCCCAAAGTAAGAAGAAACTGGGATAGGTAAGAAAGACAGCAACATTAACTTTGGCAAAGAACCTATAGGCTCTGCCAGCACATGGAACAGGCCATGCCACTGTAGAGATTTACTAACGGAGCTGTGAGTAAGAACCACCTCTTAGAGAGGATTCCAGCCACAAGCATTTTTACAGTCAAAGAATCACACCAGGCAAATTTTAGCCACAAGGAATATTAAAAACTTACACCAAGGTATTTTAATCCAGAATGTGAACTTGTCATTTTCTAGTTCCAAGGATGAAGCAAAACCAAAGAAGTACGGCACAACCATTCTCCTCTTACTCTGTTCAAACAAGGGAAAGACAAGCACTTTCTATCCTTCTCCATGCTAACAAAAGGGTGGTGAAGTCCCTTTCCTCTCTAAACCTACGTAATCATTGAGAACACGCTCCACTTTCAGGCCATACCACATAGTACCTTTTTACACTTATCTGGCTATTTCATTCACGAAACCCAGGTCAACATCCTGCCTTGATCTACCTCTCCTTTCTCCTGTAGCTTCACACAGAAGGATTTCAGAAAAGCTTTCCTGATTTCATTGCTCTTTGTGGCAGCTCACATGTGGCTGAGAAATGAAACAAAATTAAATGCTTTCTCTGCCCCTAGGCATGGCGATAGAGGAACACCCACGTAAGAATGTTGATGTAAGAATCAGTAGTTATAGACATACCTCAGCCAAACCCAAAGTATAGCTGAACATTAAGTTTTATAAAAAGAAATACACACAAGGCCTGGTCTGTGTTTTCCCCTCAGATACAGGTAGAGAGGCATGAGCACTCTGCATTTTCCCAGCCAACTAACCTGAAGGTGAAAGCCTCCACAACTCAAGAACAACCAACCTTCAAGTCTTAGGATCCTTTGGTCAACCAGCCCCTGAAACTTCTAGTGAGAAACAGACACAGCATCTGTGCACTCTGATAACAACATTCCATAGATCTGACTTCTGAAATTACTAGTGAGACAGGACAATAGTTTCAGTCAAACGGTCTTAGTGCATATTTAGGGTTTCCTTTCTTAACGAGAGAAACCAAAGAGGCATAACACATGAACACAATGTAGCCTTTTGGACCAAGAAGAGATGACAAAATACAGGGAACAACAACCTGGCACTGCAAAATTATTCCTGGGTAATTCCACAAGCCAGCAAATCAACTCTTCAGTACACAAGCAGACAAAAGTTCACACCAAACTTCTTAACTAAAAAGTATACTTTTAAGAAAAAGAAAAAAAAAAACCCAGATACCAGTACAGGAGGATCTGATGTCCATTCAGGTCATCAGAAGACTGGTCATTCTCTTCAGTTGAGCCTACTATGAGCTTGCTGTATTGCACTGTGTACCCAAACACAGGTGACCGCTGATCCTGTGTTAAGGTACATATTACTCAGAAAAAAATTTGTTTCTTCACATCACATACTTCCCCCTCCCTCCCACTCCACACAGCACAGAAAGCAATAACCTTCGTATAGGTCACTGTATGTCTCTAAGCTTAAACCAGAACAATGTGTAGTTGAGCACCTAACAGTGAGGAAGGGGCTCATAGTGGTTTTCCCCCTACACCTATTATGTTAGAGAAATGAATTGCACAAAAGAGCATAATTCTTCGGAGTGACCGAAAAGCCCAAGTATTGTTGCGATACGTGGCTGATAGCCAGTGTGATGCATGTTGTGTTACAGAAATGTTGCATTTGACCTACAGATTGAAAACCAGTGTCAACTACTGCCTAACTAACTAACTGCTCCTCCTCCCCCCCACCCCAAGTTCTCCTCCTCTCCCCCCATATCCCCCCCCACCCC